>CAUJNA010001080.1:0-112197 GCA_963377175.1 Effrenium voratum
GCCACTGCGATTTCAACAGTGCAGCAATTTTATTGTGCGCTGCGCCCGCTGATTCTGCACGTAGGTTCTTTCACGATTTTGCCACTGCGATTCAACAGTGCAGCAATTTTATTGTGGCGCTTGCGCCCGCTGATTCTGCACGTAGGTTCTGTGGCAAAATCGTGAACGAACCTACGTGCAGAATCAGCGGGCGCACGCGCTACAATACAATTGCTGCACTGTTGAATCGCAGTGGCAAAATCGTGAAAGCCATTTTATTGTGGCGCTTGATTTTGCCACTGCGATTTCAACAGTGCAGCAATTTTATTGTGGCGCTTGCGCCCGCTGATTCTGCACGTAGGTTCTTTCACGATTTTGCCACTGCGATTCAACAGTGCAGCAATTTTATTGTGGCGCTTGCGCCCGCTGATTCTGCACGTAGGTTCTTTCACGATTTTGCCACTGCGATTCAACAGTGCAGCATTTTTATTGTGGCGCTTGCGCCCGCTGATTCTGCACGTTTGTTCTTTTACGATTTTGCCACTGCGATGCAACAGTGCAGCAACTTTATTGTAGCGCTTGCGCCCGCTGATTCTGCACGTAGGTTCTTTCAGGATTTTGCCACTGCGATGCAACAGTGCAGCAACTGTATTGTAGCGCTTGCGCCCGCTGATTCTGCACGTAGGTTCTTTCACGATTTTGCCACTGCGATTCAACAGTGCAGCAATTTTATTGCGGCGCTTGCGCCCGCTGATTCTGCACGTAGGTTCTTTCACGATTTTGCCACTGCGATTCAACAAAGCAGAAATTTTATTGTGGCGCTTGCGCCCGCTGATTCTGCACGTAGGTTCTTTCACGATTTTGCCACTGCGATTCAACAGTGCAGCAATTTTTTTGTGGCGCTTGCGCCCGCTGATTCTGCACGTAGGTTCTTTCACGATTTTGCCACTGCGATTCAACAGTGCAGCAATTTTATTGTGGCGCTTGCGCCCGCTGATTCTGCACGTAGGTTCTTTCACGATTTTGCCACTGCGATGCAACAGTGCAGCAACTTCATTGTAGCGCTTGCGCCCGCTGATTCTGCACGTAGGTTCTTTCACAATATTGCCACTGCGATGCAACAGTGCAGCAACTGTATTGTAGCGCTTGCGCCCGCTGATTCTGCACGAAGGTTCTTTCACGATTTTGCCACAGTGCAGCAATTTTATTGTGGCGCTTGCGCCCGCTGATTCTGCACGTAGGTTCTTTCACGATTTTGCCACTGCGATTCAACAGTGCAGCAATTTTATTGTGGCGCTTGCGCCGCTGATTCTGCACGTAGGTTCTTTCACGATTTTGCCACGAGTGCAGCAATTTTATTGTGGCGCTTGCGCCCGCTGATTCTGCACGTAGGTTCTTTCACGATTTTGCCACTGCGATTCAACAGTGCAGCAATTTTATTGTGGCGCTTGCGCCCGCTGATTCTGCACGTAGGTTCTTTCACGATTTTGCCACTGCGATTCAACAGTGCAGCAATTTTATTGTGGCGCTTGCGCCCGCTGATTCTGCACGTAGGTTCTTTCACGATTTTGCCACTGCGATGCAACAGTGCAGCAACTTTTTTGTAGCGCTTGCACCCGCTGATTCTGCACGTAGGTTCTTTCACGATTTTGCCACTGCGATTCAACAATCCGGTGCCTGGTCGCACGCTCCTTGGCCCGTAGGTTTGCGCTGCAGGCTCGCGCTGGCACCGACTGCCTGGCCTCCATGCCGCGGGTCGCTGCGGAGCGATCCAGAGGCGACTGTCGTTTCGCTCGACAGCCGCAGCGCCTACGATTGTGTTTCACGGGCCGCTTTCCTCTGCAAGCTCGAGGAAGTTGCTCCAGCGCTCCTGCCGTTTGTGCGAGGCTTCTACGCGCGGCAGTCTGTCTACCTGCGGTGGGACAGCGAGGGGGAATTCCTGGCCCCCGCGCTCTACGCTTTGGCGCAGCACGACGGCCTGGTCGCTGCCTCGCAGGCGCTCCGATCAGGCGATCGCTTGGCGGCCTTCTTGGACGATCTGTGCATGTTCACTTCGGCCAGTCGTGCTTTCGACAACATTGATGTTGTCACAGGCGCAGTTGCGAAACTACCCTGAGCTTGCGGGTCCAGGCCCGCAGCGCTTAGTCGTTCGATTCAGCGCGCCGTGGTGTCCACCTTGTTGGGCGCTCCTCGCCTGCGCGGCCTGCTGCGGATGTGGGGCCGGACCTTGGTGACGTCCTCGGCGCCGGGGACGTGCCTCTTCCCAGCCGCTTCCCCTTGCGGGGGTAGTCGTGGTGTGCTTCCCGCCTGCTGTCTCCTCTTACTCGCCTCCTTCGGCGCTGCCTGTTTTGATGGCTTCGTGCGGGCAAAAGAGTGCATGGAAAAAACATGAAAAACACGGTCACTGGGGCCATCGCAGCGCGCGGCATCGCCGCCAATCTGGGCAAGACGCGGGCCTAGGAACATTACGCAACTTGGTGATGGCGTTTGGTGATCAGACAAAGCGACCTGGTTGTTTTGGGCACACCCATCGGTCACCTTGCGCGCACACCAGAACCGCGTCACGGAACGCGTGTTCTTTGACGTGCTGCCCCGCGTTGAGGACCTGCAACGCGCGTGTTTGTTGATGTGCATGGGCGCAGCTTTCGGTGGGAATGCAGCAGGCCGTTGGGTCGGCCGGCGCCGTCACAGTGCCCCAGCCTGCGCGCTCCGCCTTGCTGCGGATGCTGGCGCGAGCCGCCTGCCTCTGCGCGGCTGTGTCGCCTGTGCACGGGGTGCTTTTGCCGACCTTCCTTGCGGCGCCAGGCTACTGCTATGGCCGCGCCGTCCTCGTCGGGCGGAGCAACGAGCGCTGAGGGACGACCCTGCCCTCAGGCCCCAGGCCTTCACGCGCAATGCGGACCCACGCTTGTTCAAGCAAGGGGGCACGGCGCGCCAACAGTCTGCTGCGCGAGTGGTTGACCGATGATTACAGCGTCGTTCGGCGGGTCCTTTTCGATCACCATCCGCTGGAGCCAAAGATGTGGCTGGGCTTGAGCGGAGCGTGGTTCCTGCAGTTCTCCTTTGGCGAAATCTTGGTGGACCTTTTTGCGCCGTGGCCCGGCATGGAGGAGAGGCCTGCAGGTGGAAAGGTCGGAACATGCCGGCGAAATTGTCCAGTGGCTCCAGCGGAAGTGGAAAAGGGTCTCAGAAAGCTGGCAACGCCGACCCAAATGCGCAGGCCCAAAACTTTTTCTAGAAGCTTACGCTGAACCGAGGCTAGCAGTCATGAGTGCCTGCAGGCGAGCAACATTGAGCGGCCGAATGCGCTAAATGGACATGCGAAAAAACTGCGCGCTCATTGCTTGAAGTTTTTTTTTGGCCGTGCAAGGCGAGCAGCCGCTGCAGCGATGCCTGTCACGCACGTCCGTTGCGAGGTTGTCCGCGTACTGACCACATACGGCATCGTAAGGGCAATTTTGGTTGGAGCGAAGTTGGTGGCGGCTTGCATCGTGCTGCCGCCTGCTCTGTGCCCTCCAGCTCCAACAGGCCTATGAGATCTGTGGCTGGTTCATGCGAGGCTGATGCGGCTGGCGTCGATGCATGCGAAGCCTGTCCTTCAGTCTGGGCGGAGGAAGGCCGGGTTGTTGCAGTTCTCCTCCACTATCTTGGTCATGTTGGACCTGTCCATGGCTGCAAACAAAGCGGCGAGAATGGCTGGAGGCATGCAAATAGGAACTGCCCTGATTGCAAGAGTGCGCGCGCACCGAAAGGCAGAAGGCGCACTTCAAGGTTGGCGTGGCAGGCGCCTGAGGGCAAAACGGGTGCAGCGGACACAAACAGGAGAAGCCAAGGGCTGCACAGGGTCAGGGCTTGGTCATGCAAAAGCCAGAGCTGCATCATGAAACGATGTTCAATCTGAGTACAGTGTCAAGTTGTTTTTAGAATCAAACTTGCGCACAATGCAAAATAATTCAATTTTGCGCAGTGGCTGTCCCGGACCACTGCGCCTGGGGTGTCACCCGACGACCGTCGCCGGCTTGACTTGGTCGTCCACGGGGCCACGGAGCGGGGAGAAGCCCTGTGCTGCGATGCCACGCTCGTCAGCCCTGTCCGCAGTGATGGCCGGCCACACGCCTGCGCGGCGGATCGCGATGGCGTCGCGCTGTCCACAGCTGAGCGGCGGAAGCGCACGCGGTGCCCCGAGATGGGCCAGCCTGGCCCGCAGCGCTTGGTCGTCCTCGCGGCTGAGGTCGGTGGCCGTTGGCATGCTGCTGCCGCGGCCCTTGTCCGACAGCTTGCCCGCGCGGCTCTGGCCGTTGCGGTGCAGCGCGCGGTTTGCAGCACCGTCCTCGGCCGCTGGATGTCGCGGCCTCTGTCTGCTGGAAGGGACGGGCCGTTGCTCGGGGATGTCCTCTGCCTGGCAGAGCCCAGCGCCCCCAGCGACCTCCCCCTCCGCGAGAGATGGTGCCTGTCGCGGCCCCCCCTCCGCTTGTGAGGGCGTGTCGGCGGGGCGCTCTGCTCGTCGTTTCGCTCAGCCGTTTCACTGCTCGTCTCACCCGCCGCGCCGTACGGAGAAAAAAATAGCGCTTGTGAGACCAGGAGCTAGTCGCCCAGGCGCCTGCGGCTCATGCAGGTTTCGCAATCCGTGTGGATGCAAGGCTCCGGGCACGCAATGTCCATTCGTCGGAATACGCTATGGTCCTGCACAAAAAACCTATGCTAAACATCACTAAGTGCAGGCAAGGATCATCTCCAGATCTATGTAGCTTCGCGCCACGGTGTGATGCAATGCGCCATTTTCTTCTTCCATGCTGCGCGAGGGAGATCACCAAGGCGTGTCTTGCTGGAGCACACTGCTACAGTTACAACTTCTTTTTCAGTGTTAGTGGCAGGCAGGACGCATTCGGCTGGAAATGCGAGGCTGAGTTGCTGGCGCGCGCATGTCCGATGCTGCCCAGTCCGCCTGCGCGTGATTGACTGTGTGCGCGGCCACAAGATACTGTCTGTGCTCATGGAAGGGCGGCAGGGAAGCGGTCCCTGCCTGCTCCACCAGCCTGTGGGTGGAAAAGGCCTGTGCACCTGCGAGTGTCACGTGGCGCGCTGTTTTTATGGCAAGGACGTGCTGTGCCTGGTACGGCGCCACCAGCGGGTGGGCCCTAGGACCAGCAGGTCCTGTGGCGCAATGCGTAAATACTCAGCGTCCTGCAGCGTAGTTTGAAGCCAATAGCCCAAACGAATTTGCAATCGGGTGCGAGCACGGGCGGGCATGGCCGTGGGCAGTCCTGGTGCAAATGCTGGCGGCATGCTTGGGCACTGTGGTGCCACAGGGCCAGCCAAGCGGCACTGCTGGTCGTCCACGAATTTGAGAGGCATACATAAGGAACGCACACCGCGAAAGCATTCGTCCGATTTCGCCCATGGCGTGCAAGCTGCTTTCTTCGTCCACTGCATCCCAGTTTCTTTATGAGCAGGCTAGCTAGCGCTAGGAGCCACGAGCGTGTGCCCTCATGGCCGCCGGCGCCAGACGAACTTTGCAAGACACGCGCCGGCCCAGCCAGCCCTTGGGCTGCAGTGCGCGTTGGGGAGGCTAGCCACCGGGAACAGCATCACCCGGCCGCCGCGCGCGGACATCGCGCGCTTTGCGCAAATGGGGTTGCAGATTGGGGGCCCGGATGAGCTCCCGGCGCCGCGGGCGAGGGCCGGCGACGGGATCCGCGTCAGCAGTGACGCGGAAAGTGTTGCTGAGGGTGAAGGTTGGGTCACCCCGGCCCCTGCCGAATCCGAGGGCGAGCGGCTGGGTGCGCGCGGCGCGGAGCTCCTCCCGGAGGCTCCTTCTCCGTCGCGCGCCGTGTGGACGCGGCGCGGGCCGCCGGACCCTCTCCCCCCGGCAGACGCACTGCGGTCGTGGCTGTACGTGCCTTTGTTGCTGGACGCAGCCGGCCAGCTGGATGGGGTCGCGTCCGAGGCGTGGCGCTGTCATCCCGAACTCGGCGCGCAGTGGGGGCATTGGTTGGCTCAGTTGCGCGGGGCGCCCGCGGTGCCGCTGGGCCAGGCCGGCGCAGCCGTCGTGCTCCACCAAGCCCTGAGCGACCGCCCGGCACAGTGGTGGCCACAAGAGGCGTTCGCTGGCATGCAGGACCACGAGCCCTGCACTCTGCCGATGTTGGTTGCACGTTGTCGGTCCCCGGATGCCTACTTGCAGGCGCCCCTCCAGGAGGCGCTCTTGCAGCTCTACGGTGGGGCAAGCATGGCTGCGGAGATCGCAGGGGCAGCGGGCACGCGCCCCGCTATGGGCCGCGCGCCGGCGGCGTCGCGCCCGCGAGACCCATCTGGCGCGGCGAGGCC
The DNA here is from genome assembly GCA_963377175.1 of Effrenium voratum. NCBI lineage: Eukaryota > Dinophyceae > Suessiales > Symbiodiniaceae > Effrenium > Effrenium voratum. The sequence goes on from CAUJNA010001080.1 coordinate 6,307, forward strand.
GCGCGAAATTGATGCAGTAGCAGCCGCTGCTAGGCTTGCCGCCCCACGCCGCCGCCGCCGGCAGCGCCGCCAAGGGCGGCCGAGCACTGAGCCCGCACTCCCCCAAGAGCAGCGCGCAACACCCCCGCCTGCTGCGCTCACCCAGAGTGCGGCGTGCGATCCGTTGGTCGCCATGCGGAAGGTTGATTTGGTTGCAGAACTCCGACGGAGGGTCTACACCTTGCAGGCGCCTCCCGGCCCAATCCGGGGCGCCCTCAAGAACGCAATGCGGGCCGGGCTTGCTGAAGCACAGCGGGATCCCGATTCAGCTGAGGGTTGGAAGCTCTTTCTGCTCGTTCCCCGGACGCTGCTGCACCGCAGGCGCGGAGAGACACAAATCCCCCGCGCGGAGCTAGAAAAGCGCGTTGCCCTCCTTGCAGCAGGGCACTGTCGCGTCCTTTTGGACGCGGCAGCGGCGGCAGCGTACGAACTGGCAGAGGGACGCGGCAGCGGAACGCCGCGTCGGACCAGGAGGAGGCTCAGCGACCGCGCTGGCCCATTTAGCGGAGCTGTCAGCGGCAAGCGCCGCTCTCGTGGCGGCGCCGCTGGCACCCCCCTCCAGCGAGACCATTGCAGTCCTACGCGACCCATAGCGCAGGCCGCCGGCGAGACAAGTCCCGCTGCCGCCTGATCTCTTTTTTTTTTTTTTTTTTTTTTTTTTTTTTTTCGCGCGCCTTTTTCCGCAGCGTCTCTGTCGCAATTAAGGGGGGCCCCGGGCACTGGGGTTCTGCAAGCTGTTTTTTCGGAGGCCAGCTTCCTCACCTGCACGCTGTTTTTACGGAGGGCAGCGTCCTCGCGTGCACACGACGGCTACCGGGCCGGCAGCCGCGACGCCCCAGGGGAAGATGGGCACGCCGCGAGAAGGTCACTCAAGTCCGGGCAAGGCCCATCAAGGTTGCTCAGGCCAGGGGAGGGCAAGGAAGTGAGGCTGTCAGCAAAGGCAAGCGAAGCTGCAGCGCACAACAAGCCGGACCATCGGTGGACATAAGCACTTCGAAGGGCAGGGCGAAGGGCCTCCGGCGCGGCTCGGGCTCTGGCACGCGCGAGGAGGCGGAGAAAAGAGGCGGCCTCTGACCCCCAGCGGCCTCCGACCTCTACACCGATCACAACCAGGCGGCAGCGGGCGCTGGCAAGAAGCTCGGGGTAGGTTGCTTCCTTGCGGCGCCGGGCCTCCAGAAGGGCGACGGGTCGGGCCGGGTCGCGCCGAGAACGGGCCTCCCAGCGGCGGTGAGCGGGGACACAATGGTCGTGTCAACCGCGAGCTGGGCCCCATTCCACAAAGGGAGCCCGTTGGCGATGACCTCGATGCGACGGTCATCAAAGCGAGAGACCGCCACATTGAGGTCACGGACAAGGGTGTTCGTGGTCACTCGAGCCCCGGCCTCGCGGCACACGCGGGCTGCTGCACGCTCGAGCGGGCAGCCTCGACTCCGGAGTGCACCAGACCGGGAGCACGCTGCACGGTGGTCGCCAAGAGGGTCAAGAGGGCGACGACACCGACAGGTGCGGGCGGACAGGGGCAGGGGGAGGCGGAGGCGCCGCAGGAGGAGAGCACGCAAGGGTTCGGAGGGGAAGGTGAGCTCAGGGCAGGTCGGAACGGTGGTGAAAGGCCGACTGCTGAATGGGCCAGTCTGGGAAAACAGAAGGGCCTGCGAGGGCACATCCAACTGAGCCAGGAGCTCCGTCTGGAGATGCGCGGCGACTGCGGCCGCAGCTGGCGCCTGCCAGCCCCGCGCGCTGGGTTCGGGCAAGTGGTCGCCTGGCTCATTGGACTGGGGGGGGGCTTGGGCACCGAGGATCACGGCATCCCATGTGGGCAAGTCAAACCCGGCCGCAGCAAGCGCTGCCTGTGACTGAAGCACGCCTCGGAGGGTGGGGCCGACGGGCTCGCCGGCTCCAAGCCTGGCAACAACGTCGGCGGCGAAGCGCGGGAGCTGGCGGTGCAGCACGGGAAGAGTGTCGGCCCACGAGGCCCAATACGCGGCCGGCGACCGCAGACCGCAGGTGGAGGCCACCTTGCTGGAAAGGGAGCTGGGCAAGGCGGAGCGCGTGGTCCGGGAGCGGGCCGGCCCCCAACAAATCCGCAAGGCAGGCGGCGACAGCCGCGTCATGGGCTTCCGCAAAAGCGAGCGAAGCCACAGGTGGCAAGGACCGCAGAAGGTGACAGCAGCGCGGGGAAGCACAAAACAGAAGCAGCAACCATGCGGACTGAAGGTCGGGCAGCGAGCGGATGCCTTGAAGGAGCAAGTCCTGCTTGGCGCGAGTGGCTTGCAACTGGGTAGCAACATATGCAGGATGGCCACAAGGAACCCCAAGTGCAACGAGCCCCTGTTGCTCGGGCGGCAAGGCTGGGTCACCGACCCACACCGGGGCGTCAGTGGAGCAAAGCTCACGGATGCCTGGCGGCTCGAGCCCGGCGGCGTTCCAAGCTCTTGTTTTGCCTTGGTGGACTTCGATGCGCGCATGCCGGAACAGGTGCTGGGACAGTAGGTCGAAAACCACACGGGCCCGGGCTGAGGGGACGATGACATAAATGTCATCGAGGTAGGCAAACACGAGCTCCCCGGGGCGAAGGTGGCGCTGGAGTTCTACCAGGGCCGGGTGCTGACCCAATGCATAGAGTGCTGGCATGAGCGGGTCGCCTTGTTCACCGCCTTCTGCCTGGTCGATCGCGTGCGGCCGACCTGCAGCATCATGCCACACAAACCGAGAGGGTGCCGTGTAAAACTGCCGCACGAAAGGGAGACAGGCGCTAGCACCGGGCACGCGGGAAAGACCGCGGAGCATTGCCAGGCGGCTGACGGTGTCAAAAGCCCCAACCCCATCCACGGACAGGATTGTGGCATCAGGATCTGCCTCCGTGGCGGCCTGGAGGGCGTGCGCAAGAGCTTCGGTGCCGGCACGTGTGGAGAGGGCGAACTGAAACGGCTGGCAGGCCTCCTGCAGGTTGGACGAAAAAATTTGGGCAAGGGAACGGGCCACAAGCCGACGAAGGAAGTCACCGACCACTATGCCCCTGACACGGCCATTTGGTTTCTGCAGCGCCACGATGCGGCCAAGGCCAATGGCGGCGGCGATGCCGGGGGGAACCTGCGCCCGTGCGAGATCAGTGGCTGCTCGGACGAAAGCAAGACCAGATGCTTCGTCATCCAAAACAAGGCGGCACAACTCCGAGGTGTGGCCACTGGGGCCCGCTGCTGCTCCTTTACGGGCACGGCGCAGGTTTGCAAGGAGCGTGTGGGCGGAGAGCGCGACAGGGGCCTCAGGCTGGAATTCCAAAAGCGCCGGGTCCAGGGGCTCGTACGGCTGGGCGGGTCGCCTGGCTGGGTCGCGCAACTCGGCAAGGGTGTGCTCCGACAAAGGGGCCAAGGGGCCGGCGACGAGGGCTGAGCTGGCTGCGGAGAGCTCTCCCTGGCTGACCAGCCTGGCTGCACGCTCCGCGCGGCGGTTTTGCTCGGGAGGCGAAACCGGCGGTTGGGCGTCACCCTCAGTGGCTGGGATGCAACGGGCGGCACTCTGAAGGAGCAGCTCCCACCGGCCGGCTTGGAAGTCCAAAAGCCGCGAGCGCCACTCCGGTTTTGTGAGGCGGTGGGTGCCAGGGGGGCGGTGGAGCAACAAGCGGGGCAGGAGCAGCCACAGTGTCCAGGCCCGCACCTGAGCGGGGGCATCCCCGGGCCGCGCGACATCAATTGCCCGAAGAGCCAACGAGAGCGCTGCACGGAAAGGTCCTCGGAGGAATTTGGGCGGGCACTGGAAAAAGAGACAGCGCTGTTGAAGGAGCACCTGCAAATCCACCTGGTCCAAACGGGCAAGGGCAGAACGAATTGGGGGGCTGTCTAAGTCCGGCATGCGTGGCAAGCCCGCTGGAGGGGCTGTGTCCGAGTCGGCCTCGAAACGCGCACCTCCATCAGGGCGACCCGCGGAGTGAGCGGGGGAGCTGGGCGCGGGCGGGGCGCCGTCCGCCAGCGGCTGGGCGACGGGGACGGGGGTCGCGAGGCAAACGTCGGCGACGGGGACGGGAGTCCCGAAGCCAACGTCCTCCTCCGGGAAGCCAAGAGGAGGCAGGCGTGCAGGCTGAGAGGCAGCAGGGGGTCTCGGCGCAGGTGGGGCGACTAGAGCAGGGGAGGGGTCACGCTCGGGTGCCGGAAGCGGCTGGTCCGGTACCGGCAGCGCAGCGGGCTGCAGCGGGACCACCGGTGGCGCGGGCTGAGCGCCCGAACGCAAACGATCAGCCAACACAGACAAGTCAGAAGCAACACGCTCGCTGAGGAAGACCTGCAGCAACGCTTCCTGAGCGGAGGCGGGGACATAGCTATGTGGTGTAAGGCATCGCTCCAAAACCCACCGAAAATGCACAAGCGTGTGGGTCGGCAAGGCAGTGCCCGCCTCACGGAGCGACGGCACCAGCAAGGCTTCGGCCGCAGGAACGCGTCGACCATCCAAGGCAGCAACATCCTGCAGGGCCTCAAGGACAGACAGGAACCGAGACAGAGGCACCGGCGGTGAACGACGGAGTTGAGACACAGCCGCCTGCCAACCGACGGCGAGAACGGGATGAGCCGACCATTGGCGTTCTGCATTTTGGAGCAAAAGGCCTCCGCCGGCAAGAAGGAGCGGCACGAAAAACCAACTGTTGACCGGAGGCACTTGGCCCTCTGCAGGGGGGGGCCGGGCAGCTGTCCAGGTGTGAGGACCTACCGCTGGCTGAAGCGCGGGCTCAACAAGATCCTGGGTCGCAGGCGCAACGGGAGCTGAGGCAACAAAAGCATCAAGCTCGGGGGCCGCGGGGGCCATAGCAACGTCCGCGACAACAGAAGCAACACCGGCAGAGGGCAGGGGCTGGACAGGCACAGGGTCATGCAGCTGCAGGGCGTGCCAATCAATTCCAAGCTGGCCACATAAGGCTTCAAGGTCGCTGTCAAAGGCCGGTCGCCAACCTTGCCTGCATAGGGCGCATTGCATGCGCTGCACGTGGGCACGGGAACGAGCACAAGGCATGGTATGAATGCCCGCATACAGGCCAGCGGCATGCCGTTGCCGGGCCGGCCCCCTCCGGCACAACCGGGTCAAGGCAAGCAGGGCAAACATCTACATTTTGCGGCGGGCATGGCTGGAAGCCCGGGGTGACTTCCCCACTCGGGAAGGGAGGCGTAGCCACGGTGACCGCCTCGTGCGTGCCAACGCGTGGGGTTTCAGAACGCAATTCCGGCGAGGAGGGCACAAACTCGGGCCCTGATGCAGCAGGCGCGGACATGGCACGGTTGACCGCCGGTTTACACTGGAACGGTCCTGCGGTCCACGTCGGGTCCCCCAGACTGTTGACCGTTGATCACGGGGCCGGTCCCCCCAAGGCGGCTGACCGTTGATCACGGGGCCGGTCCCCCCAGGCAGTTGACCGATGGTCACGGGGACGGTCCCCCCGGGCCTGTTTTTTTTTTTCCTCCTTTTTTTTTTCGACCCCCTCCTGGCCAGGGAGGAAGGCCGGGTGGGTTTGTTTATCCTGGGCTCACCACCCCAGCAGCGGTTTGTTTATACTGGGCCCGCCCCAGTGGCCGATCCAGTCCTCCTCAGCCAGCAGCGCTTCCTGAGGAACGTGCGCGGCGGGCGCCGCGGTGCCGGCTGCACTGCTGAGCACCTCCGAGTTTTGACAGACGATGAGGACAGCGCAGACCTTTTGATGCGGGCGGCGAAACAAATCGCCAACGCAGCGCTGCCACCACCGGTCCTAGCCGGCATACGGCTCGGCAGAATGGTGGCGTTGCAAAAGCCGGATGGTGGAGTCCGCGGTTTGGTCATGAGTGACGCCTTTCGCAGGATGGTGGCGCGCACCCTCGCACAACAATACGCGGGAGCGTTTCAGAGCGCGCGCGCGCCCTTCCAGTATGCTTTGCAGGCTCGCGCGGGGGCAGAGTCCCTCGCGCGGTGCGCGCGGCCACGGAGCTCGACGCGCGCACCACGGTGCTCAGCATTGACGGCGTCGGCGCCTACGACCACATCTTGACCTGACCGGTTTTGTCAGCCCAGCACCTATGTCTTCTACGATGCGGAAGGGGCCGTGCGTGAGATCCGTCAGGGCGAGGGCGGCGAGCAAGGCGACCCGCTCATGCCGGCGCTGCACGCTCTGGGGCAGCACGCTCTTACGTCACGAGTGGGCCTGAGCGAGCCGACCCTATCTTCGAGGCTCTTGGAGAGGCGCTATGGCAACGGGAAGACGCGGGCATGGAATGCAGCAGGCGAAGAGCCCAGCACGTTGTTGGACCGTCTCCCCGCCGCCGCCCGCGCGGACGCCTGGGTAGGCAGCTGGACGCGGGCGCCGGAGACGCAGGGCATTGCCGTTCTGGGCAGGCACGCCGCTCGGGCACGCAGCGTACGTGGCCCGGTCGTTGGAGAGCGTCCGTGAAAAGCATGCGATCTTGCTGGACCGCATACCGTGTGTGCCCCACGTGCAAAGAACGTGGTTGCTCCTGCTGCTGTGCGCCCAACCGCGCTGCAACTACTTGCTCCGCGTGCTGCCCCCAGGCGACACCGGAGGGTTCGCGGAGGCACACGACCGAGCAGTTGCCAGGTGCCTGGAGCGATTGCTGGGGGGGCAGGGCGAGCCGCTAGTGCTGCCTGAGCTCGCGCTCCGGCGAGCGCAACTCCCACTGCGATTCGGCGGGCTGGGCCTCCGCTCCGCAGCCGCGTCCCGTGTCCGCGGCTCACTGGGCATCTTGGGCCGACTCTATGCTGGTGATAGGCGCGCGCCACCCGCGCATCTTGGCGCGGCTGCTGCCCGGCTTGGCTGATCCACATGGTGCTCTGGGCCCGCCATGAACCCTGGCAGCCACGCACGCGGAGGCTACTTTGCGCGCTGCCGGCTTCACGGCTCCACCGTGGGCAGCCCTGGTTGACGCAGCGCAGGCAAGTGACGTGTCCCAAATCGGGACGTTGCGCGTGGATGGCAGCAAGCCGCGTGCTCCTGATTGGACCAGCGTGCCCTCGAGACGCTACTTTCCGACCTCGATTCGGCGTCTCGGGCATTGCTGCTGTCTCAAGCGGGGTCGGGCGGCAGTGTTGTTCTCACCACCTACTCCCACTGCCGCTGTCGTCGCGGCTGTGCCGTTGTGGCGGGGAACTTGACGGGCTCGGTGACCACCGCGCTGCTTGCGCCACCGCGGGGGTCCTGGTCCGGCGCGCTTGCCCGTTCGAGCGCGCTGCGGCACGGGTCTGCTATGAGGCGGGAGCCCGGGTTGCGACCAACGTCGCCTTTCGCGACTTGAACCTCCGGGTGCCCGTTTCTGACGGGCGCCGGCTGGAGGTTGTCGCGAATGGCCTTCCCGCCTTCGGAGGAATCCAGGTCGCAGTTGACGTCACGCTTGTGAGCCCCCTTCGGCGTGACGGCAGCAGCCGCCCACGGGCTGACTCTGAGCCTGGCCTCGCCTTACGGGAGGCGACCGAGCGCAAGCATCGCGCCACTTACCCCGAGTTCCAGGGGGCGCGGCGTTGCCGCCTCATCGTTTTCGCTGCAGAAGTTGGCGACCGCTGGGGAGAGGAGGCGGAGGCTTTCCTGCAGAAGCGGCGCAGCGCGGCGCGGTCGCGGCCGCGTACGCGCGCAGGTGGGGGCAGATGCTCGCGATTGCGGCCCAAACCGCGTTCGCGAGCAGCCTCTGCGAGCTGCCCATCGACAGCGCGCTGGCCGTGTATGCCAGCGCGCCGCCCGAGGGCGACGTGCTGTCCGACGCCCGCAGGGCGCCGGGCGCGTAGTTTTCCCCCGGTCTCACGGCGGAAAAAGGCGTGTAGAAAAAAAACCTTGCCCAGAAGAACGATGGACTCAAGGCTCCATCTTCAGTATCTTTTGTCATTAGTATCTTTTGTCATTAGCAGTTCCTTCTTTTCTCCTCCTGCCAACTCCACCTGGATCTTCTCCAGATTCGCCACGTCATCCCCTGGACATGCACCTCTCATCAATTGCGTCGCCCCGAAATGCAGCAATCCGCACTCGTGCTGGTCGATCTTCGATACCTTAGCAAACCTCAAAGCTCTCATCTTGCGCATCTGAGCGAGCTGCTTCTGTAGATCGTTCAGCCGATCATCCCTCTCTCAGCGGTCTGTTGCTGCCGATGCCTTGGTGCTGAGGGACCTCAGCATCCTTCCACGCGCTCCGCACGTGTTCCGAGTGCGCTCCGAGAGTGGCCCGAACGTGGTCTTTGAGACTGGTCCGGCTAGGCGCCGCGAACAGGCTAGTCTTGCGTCTCTCCGGAGACGCAAATTCACGCACAGGGCCAACATTTCTATTCTCCCACCACACGCGCACGCATATCTTCTCGCGGGCTTCTTCTCATCTGTCTCAGAGAGCTAGCTTTCAATTAGTTGCCGTAACACGCTGCGAACGTTTTGGACTTTCCCTTGTCATGTCCGCCTTTCCTTTGCCATTGTCATAACCTTTGTTTCCATCGAAAGGAAGTTTGTTTTTGGATCTTCCTTCTTTCCTTTCTTGCCTTTGCCTTTTCCACATGCGGTCGTAGGGATCCGTGTTTTTGTTGGCCATGTTTGCCTTCCCGCCAGATCCACCCTTCCGATCACTGACGCTGGGGATGAGTAGTGATGGTTAGGGATGATTCATCAGCATCATCATCATCAACAACCGCATCATGATGGTGATGATGATGATCATGATTGACGGCGCCTAGCGTGAGACCTAAAATCTATGCAGCCTCACCCACGAGGCAAGGTACCGGCAGGATCAACCTTGTTCAACGGTTGCCAAGATGATGATCGCCTTGTTGGATCCAAGATGATGATCGTCTTGTTGGCTCTTGCAGCTCGGGGCCTTCTGCATCACCAGCAATCATGATCCTGCATCATCACGATGCACCCCTAACATTCGCCAGCAATTGTGATGACAATGATGACACTACGCATCCCCCCGTACAATCATGCAAAGATGATGATGATGAAAATAATTTTAGAAGGAACTTCCCGTAGCAGAGAAACCGGATAGACCAAGATTGGGACCAATCCTTGGACGCAATCCAGCGTTGTACTCCAAGTTCACATCTGCCAACGGAGAGACTGCCACGGTCAACTGGAACTAACATCTGAAATAGTCCTGCCAGTGCCAGCAATCCGGTACAGGACATGCACTAGTCCATCTTGCCGGAGTGGCAAAACTGAAGTCGCATGGAGAAATTGCTACTAAGGGCCTCAACAATTGTGTCTGGTCAATCATCTGCTTTTTTTGCCTGGAATGTAAGTCGCAGTGAGCTGAGCACTCTGGGCTGTCGGATGATTGGGATGCACAAGCAGTCTCACTCTTACATAATTTCCAGGAGGGAAACTTGATGCTGTTGTCATCATTGTTGTGAAAAGGTAAGACCGCTAGCCGCTATCACCTTCGCAGACAACTCACTGAAAGACGAAGCAGCAGGTTCAGGATCTGCAGCAGACAGGATCATTGATGAAGAAGCTCCACCTTCAGCCTCATCACATGAATACCGACCCATTTCGATGCAGAACTCGTGCGCTTCACTTGCCAAAATCAACCTACGACCTATTTCACAAATCCCGAGATGAGTGCGAAGTTCGTCAGGCAGCAAAACACGAGTGGACCTCGAGTGGACACATTCGGAGACATGACATTCATTGATCACTGTTAGGGTTCCTCTCGGAACCGGAGAGCGCATCACTGTTGTTGTCATCCGACATGCTCGCTGCAGAAGCAGTGACTACAACACAAGAAGCCGAGAACAGGGCCTCGCGCGCGTCATCCTGCGACACTTGAGGGTGAAGCCGCTTGACAATGAAGTGTACCCAGGAGACATCACCAACCAGCAAGTTGACAAGGAGATGGATGCCATCGACAAGGAGTTCAACACGAGTAGCTGCAGCAATGCTGTCAAGATCCAAGATCTCCCACTCAACAAGAATGTTGAAGTGCCAGTCATCCAAGATCCACTAGTCCAGAAGTGTCAGAAAGCGAGAAAGCAGTATCCGCCTGGTAATGAAATCGACCTTTTCCGACAAGATCCAAATGACTGGCGATGTCAGGAGCTGGGTGTTTCTTTCATCCACACAGTATGAAGCATGCGCCGCACACGCTCACACCATTGGCATAAAAATACCACTCGCATCACCTTTGGACGCTGCGTGCGCTGCTTGTTTTGCAACCAGAGCAGCTGAATAGAATCTGGATCATGCCTGCATCGAAGTGCAACTGTGGGTATTCATCCGTTCACAGCCCATTCTCAGATGCGCCGGCTGTCAAGCCGATGCCACCCGATGCCCATCAAGGTAGATACATTCGATCCGACGGATGAACCTCATCAGCCTGACGAACAGCAGCACCACATCAACCGGACCATCCCATGCCTGATCCAAGACCTCAAGCCCGCTCAGGATCCACAAGATCGGCCTGATCAGCCCAATCATCCCCTGCCACCGCCAGATCCACCTCAACAAAAATAGTCAATTTCATCCTCATCAACTAGGGGGTGATGTCTCTTTGCCGTCTCAGCCGCAGCCATCTCAACCGATTCTCCGACTGTCGTGGCTGGCGCCTAGCAAAAGAAGAGCCAACTCCACCCTTGCAGAGTCCGCCAAAGCAGAAAACTGAGCAGGACAAGAAGCCAGATGACAAATCACTTACGCAATCCGATTCTGAGGATGAACTCATCCCTCACGTATTGGATCTGCAAAAAAGCTTCTTAGAAAGGTCAATCTCGCTTTTCCTCATATGCAGCCCCAAGCCGCGGAATTTGCATGTTTTGGGCTTGTTGGCTGGTCGGAAATGGTCAGAAGGTGATCGGAAGTTGGAGATGGTCGGAGGTGGTCGGGAAGTGGTTGGAAGGTGGTTGGTTGGAGGTGGTCGGAAAAGGGGCGGTGGTTGTTTGGAGGTTGCAGCCTGGTTCTAAAGGTGTGGTGCTGTTCGAGCTTGCGGCGGCCTAGCGCTTTTCCATACTTGGATCACGCAGTGCAATTCCCCACGTCATTTGCTTTTTAAGCACGGCTTATAGCCTATCTGACCAGCAGGCCGCCCGGATAAGCCAATTGAAAATCCAACACCCTCACGTCCCAACTTCATCGGGCGCTAGAAGTTCACGCCCCAACTTCATCGGGCGCTGAAAGTTCACAGGGAACCATGAGATTTACTGACCAAGAAGAAAGAAGATGGAGAATCAGACTTTTAGAGGATAAGGGCATACGGTGATCAGGGAGCAGAGTCACACATGACAGCCGGCCAAAAGGCTTGTGCTAACACAGGAGAGCTATTGAAGGAAACCCCGTCCTACTGGGAAGGGTAAAATGAACCTTCAAACCAACCTCTCGGTGTGGATCTCTCATCAGAAGTACACAGACAAGAATCATGTTGATCAGTTGTGTAAGAACATGACAGATGATGACCGAGCACTTCTAGTCTTGTACTCATCCAAGCAAGAATACTGAAGGCTTCAACAACATCCGCACGTATTTGCAAGAAGCGGAAGGAAGCAAAAGCTACTGAGACAAGAGCTTCCCAGAAGCAGTTCCTTGACGGACTTGTGCCAACCCGAGCAGATCGATGTCCATATGTTTACTATGGAAGCAGCAGTTGATTCCCTCATGGGCCCCGTGTCAGGCAGCAATGCCCAGAATCGACAAGTTCATGGGGCACTTTCTCTTCACGTAGATGATCTTCTTATGACCGGTGACGATGTGTTTGAGAAGGAAAACAGGGGACGACTTCGGATGGATTTTCAAGTCGGTTCCGAACCAACGGGAGCATGACGACACGCACGGTTGGTGCATCAATGTCCATCAAAATGCCATTGAGAAACACCTTCTACAAGAATTTGCAAAGGTGACGTCAGATCAACTGGTTACAATCGCGAACACAGTTCCACATTGGTTACCAGAGCAGCATCACCGACCATTCCGGACGTTCGTGCTATAAATAAACCAGTCAGAACCAGCAAAAGCATCCCGCTCAGCGTGAGATTTTGGTCCCTCCATGGCAAGACACGCATAGTGAGTTATCCAGACGCATCCTATCGTAACAATGAAGACAAGTCATCCAAACGCGCGCACGTCACCTTTCTTGCAGAAGAACGAGACCTTTCGCAAAGGCTCATCGAACTTGAGAGGCTCACTGATCGATAATGAGACGCATGAGATCACCGCTACAACGATGTCCACAACTGTTGCTAAATCGCATGGACGAATGCGTTGTTAGGGTCATGTCACATGTACGAAGTTAAGATTACCTCGCGGATTTGCTGACCAAGCACACAGCTTCAAGCTGATCAAGGCCGTCCTGACGGGCAATCTCCTGAATGTAGATGCACGCCCACCCTGTTTGCGGAAAATACAACCCACGGACCCATGTCTGCTTATTTGGGAACTTCGGAATGGCCCGTGCCCGTTGAATTTGACGCATGACCTTCTCATTTTCCAACCTTTTGGCTCCTCAATGCCGCGGCGACTATTTTTGCGATTGACCATGCATGAAACTCCAGAAATTCGCGTCTGCGTCCGCAGCCAGTTTGGTTTACATCACGCCGACTGTTGCGATCCTGCGTGAACCATCAGTACCGAAGAGACGTGCGTCCCGACTGCGAGCTTCTCCCGAGCGACTTTCCCATAGAGCAGAGAAATGATGATCGCTCAACGACGAAAAGAACGCCGACATGAGTATGGAACTTTGGAAAGGAGGCGGATCCGCTGCCCGCGAAGCCAAAAAGAGCATGACTGCCTTCGGCAGCAATTCTGCAGCGCGCAGGCCCCATAGCTTGGCGCTATCCGCCATCTTCGAAGCTGGTGTGAAAGAGGAGGCGTCCATGCGAGCCTGGAAATTGCGGCTCCTGTTGCAAGACTGGGTTGATCACAGCGGCACACCTGAAGCCAGAGCAATGCGATGGAGCACGTCGCCAGCTGCCCCAGCGCAGCTTCTTCCGGAGCTTGTCCTTTCCTTTCCAGCCTGCGACGTGCGCGCAAACTTCCGGACTGACTGCCGCATGCTTCTAGAGCAGGAGGATGCGTCCGACCAGTTTGTTCACGTGCTGCAACTGGTTGCCCGAGCCCGTTTTCCTCGCTGGCCGAAATCGATGTAAAACATGGATTGCTCAAATTCTGCAAATTCGGGAACCACGCAATCTCGCGATATTCCGAAGCGTGCCCGCGCTCGCCTGCGCAATTGTTGCGACGCAGCGCGCCTGCAGCAACAATTTGCAACGCATGTGCGCGCAGCAATTGCGCGACTGCACGCAAACGCAAGCGCAACGAAACTTGGCACCGCCGTAGCACGCTGCAATTGCGCAGCGCTGCAGCGCGAAAACCGCGCTGAAATCAGCTGCGCCGCTCGCGCTGCAACGGCAACTGCCGCTGCAATGCGCAACGCGGCTTGCGGCCAATTCAACGCGCGACTCATCGCCTGGCGCAAGCCCAACCACCGGGTCAGGGCCATTGTTTTTCGTGATTCCCTCATGTTTTTGTCGAGCGCAGGTCACTTCCCTGATCCCTTGAGGCCGCCCTGAAGCTCAACCCGGAAGCAACCTTCGTTGTGGCTCACACGCGCTGCTGCACATCGTCGTCTGGTATACAGGCGCAACGGGCTAGGCGCGGCGCCGCCAGCCACCGCCTCCGCATCTTTTGCGGGTTTTTGCGCAGCTCGGGGCGCCGCCCGCTTGTCGAGCGCTGCGCGTGGGACGCGCATCTCGAGAAGGAACTTGCGTGGAACTTTGGGTCTTGCTGTGCCTCGGTCAGGCAGCCATTGCATTCTTGAAGGCGCCGCGCGGTGTCTGCAGCGTGTAGACTTCGCAGTCTTGCGCCAAGTTGACATCACACACGGCCTGCGCCCCGAAGTTGCAGTGGGTTGCGTTTTGCAAAAATTGCCGCCCTGCAGCGCGGGCGCCTGTGGCTTGATTCATGTAACGGTGGGGCTCGAATGTCTCATGACAGCGAGCTACCACCTTTGCAACCCGTTTGGTCAAGGTTCGACCCTCTGGTTTTGTTTGCCCCCAAACTGAGTTTGTGTCGAAGAGACTTCAGATTCTGAGGTGAAATCCGAGAGTTGTTCAGAAATGGTCTGAAAAGACACGGACTACGGACTTGGTTAGGTGTCGTACTTGAAGGGACTCTGGCACTGTTACACCGTCAGCAAGGCACGCTGTAGAATGCCAGGTTGAACAGGAGTGGCCTTGTTCCCATGTCAATGTGTCATGATCAGCAGCGTATCATCAGTCTGGGAATTCACGAAGCAGCGCCACAGAGCAGAACAGGAATCCTGGCCTTGCATCCCGGAATGTTCGCATCATCCAGAGGTGGACGGACAAGCCCAGCGCAGCTCACACACATAGAGAAATTATGTAGCGATAAGAAAAAGCTCCAGCTGAGTTTTTCACGTTGTGGGTGCTTTGATCATTTCTTGTTGGTTGGTGTACGCTTAATGCCTTGAGCCGCCTGCAACATGGAGAGAGCCCGTCGGGGCTCCGAAACCGTTCGGGTGCTTGATGCCGCGAGGAAGCAGGGGGGCTGGGCGCGACCGACCCAGAAGAAAGTGTTTTTCTGCTCATGGCGCTTGAGCTGTTAACTTCGATGCGGTTGCCTCCGAGCAGCTTCTTGCCCAGACACGGCCCATTGCCATGCTCCTGTTGGTGTTGTCAACAAGCATGAATACAGGAGTGCGCATGCTTTGGCCGGAATGGCCTCAAAGTGTGAGGCTCGGGTTTGCCATTGAAGACACTTTTGTCAGGCACTCAGGGGGACTGAGGGTGGTGTTTGATTAAGAAATCATCAGTCTTGGGAGTTCTGACACCGAGCTGACCTGGCCCAGATGCTTAAGTGCGCAAAAACTCATGGAGGATGCGTCGCCAGGGGAAGTCATCGTTTGGCCAGCTGACGAAGTCCCCAAGGAGCGCCCAGCTGAGGAGCCAGAGGAACAGATTCTGCACATACCTGCACCGGTGTTGGCGCTGATGGTTGACATGAATGTGACACAGCCGCGGGTGCTTCGCTGCACTTCGGCGGGCTTGGCCTTGCGATGGGCGGGCCAAGCGCTCCGTGGCGGGGTGGAGCCAGACCTTGCCTTCCGCTGCAGCTGGCCGACCACACGCATTGGCCAGTTCTGGTCCCATTCCTGGCACGGCAGTCTTTGGTCCAAGGTGCTGACCCTGCTGTTGCTGATCCATGGATTTCCCGCGTTGTGCTGCGCCACGCTGGCCGGCGTTGTGGTGATTTGCTTGTCGAGGCCCTTCATGGAGAGACCCTGGGAAAAGGCAAGCCTTCTTGCAGTCATTTGCATTGCTTGCGGCTGTCTGGTCACGACCATAACATTGCTGCTATGGAGGTCAGGGAGGAAAGTCTTTGTGGATCAGCTTTGCATCCACCAGAAAAATCAAGAGCTCAAGCTCGAAGGTGTGTTGTCTATGGGCGGCTTCCTGAAGGCCTCAGATTCTTGCCTGGTGTGCTGGGACTCATCGTACACAGAGAGGCCTGCCCGCTTTGATTGAATTGACCCACATATAATTAGCCATCACAGATTTGATAGTTCTTTGCGGCCAGAGGAACAGCGAGAATCAAGAACCAACAGTCAGCAGCTGCTGCGCAGGCTGTGTGCAGAAACAAGAATACACACACACACACACTCAGCAGCTGCTGCGACAGGCTTTGGTGCATCTTCGAACTGGCCGCCTTTCTCAAGAGCCGCAAGACGCCAGCACTGGCGGTGCGGCCTACATGTCTTGGCCCTGCGTTGGTTTTGTCTAGCGCGGGAGTTTGGGGAGCCATGCTCATCGCAAAAATTGAGGCGCCTTGGCTGCCTTGGTCATTTGTTCCCCACATCTTTGCGCATATTTTTTCTGACACCCACCACCCCACGCTCGCTCGCTCGCTCACTGACGCACTCACTCTCACTCACTGACGCACTGACTCCCTCACTCACTCGGTCCCTTCCTCCCTCACTCACTCACTCACTCACTCACTCACTCACTCACCCACGCACTCAATCAGTCACCCACGCACCCACACACCCACCCATCAACTCACCCACTCACTCGCTCACTCGCTCACTCGCTCACTCACTCACTCACTCACTCACTCACTCATTCACACACACACACACTCACGCACACTCACACACTCACACACTCACACACTCAGACACTCACTCACACACACACACACACTGACTCACTGACTGACTGACTGACTGACTGACTGACTGACTGACTGACTCACTCACTCACTCACTCACTCACTCACTCACTCACTCACTCACTCACTCACTCACTCACTCACTCACTCACTCACTCACTCACTCACTCACTCACTCACTCACTCACTCACTCACTCACTCACTCACTCACTCACTCACTCACTCACTCACTCACTCTCACTCTCACTCACTCACTCACTCACTCACTCACTCACTCACTCACTCACTCACTCACTCACTCTCTCACTCTCTCACTCTCTCACTCTCTCACTCTCTCACTCTCTCACTCTCTCACTCTCTCACTCTCTCACTCTCTCACTCTCTCACTCTCTCACTCTCACTCTGACTCTGACTCTCACTGACTGGCTGGCTCACTCTCACTCTCTCACTCTCTCACTCTCTCACTCTCTCACTCTCTCACTCTCTCACTCTCTCACTCTCTCACTCTCTCACTCTCACTCTGACTCTCACTCTGACTCTCACTGACTGGCTGGCTCACTCTCACTCTCTCACTCTCTCACTCTCTCACTCTCTCGCTCTCTCGCTCTCTCACTCTCTCACTCTCTCACTTTCTCACTCTCACTCTGACTCTCACTGACTGGCTGGCTCACTCTCACTCACTAACTGACTCACTAAGTCGCTCGCTCGCTCGCTCACGCACCCACTCCCTCCCTCACCTCACCTCACCTCACCTCACACCTCACCTCATCCCCACCTCACCCACTCCACTTTCACACTCACCCCACCGCACTCACCTCATTCACTGCACTCTCGCTCACATCTCAACTCTCACTCCACTCTCACTATCACTCCACCCTCGCTCCACTCTCTCACTCCCGCTCCACTCAGCCCACTCGCTCCACTCACTCCAACTCACTCACTCACTCCATCACTCACTCACTCACTCACTCACTCACTCACTCACTCACTCACTCACTCACTCACTCACTCACTCACTCACTCACTCACTCACTCACTCACTCACTCACTCACTCACTCACCCACCCCAAACTTGTCGACGATTGGATCTCATTCACAGCAGTAGAGCTAGAGAGAAGAGGACCTTTCCGAGAAGTACTTCTTGAAGGGCGCAACCAATGCGTACCTTTACGGCCTCTCAGCTTCTTCAATCACTGGTGACGCAAGACGGAGTTCCTCATCTTCACATCAAAGTTTGGCATCTTGCTAGCGATGTGATGCCCGTCATTAGGGCGCAATAATCAGCAGCAGCAAGCAGCTGGTGCCAGGCCGCCGCCATTGATTCGGACGATCCACAGGTACAGAGACAGTATGTAACAGGCATGCAGACAAGACACCGAGACGTGTTCCTATTGAATGACGATGTCACTGCACTTTTTATCATCCAGAGTGAGCTGTCAGACCATGTGCTTGAGGAGCATCCAGCTTAACGCATGCGAGAGGCTGAAAACACAGTGTTGCGATCTCTTCATCGCAACAAGAACATCCGTTCAAGACCCATCATCAGGCGCAGGACATGCTCTAGTTGACTTGGCAGGAGTGGCAAACTGAAGTATCACGGAGAAGTTGACGCCAAACGCCTCAACCACTATGTCTATGACGACGACGGTGACATCAAGCTTCTCCGCTCAGAACCATCCAAGTTGGAACTTGTTTGCCCGCCCGAGTCATCCAAATCCAAAGCGGACACAGCAATTCCCAAGATCATTGGATCGCAAAGGCAGGATCACTGTTGACAGGAAGAACACGCAGACTCGTGTTCACGTATCACGCCTCGGAAGGCATTGCAAACACTGTCAGGAGCTAAGGAATGTCCAGTCAGTCCTGACCATATCAGCCGTGAACGTTTCACGACAACAAAGGCCGGTCGACCGCTGAACCAGATCCTATTGCGCCATCCATTGATGAACCAACGCACAGGGCTAACTTCAACAGGCAGCAAGGATTTTTTGCAGAGGAGCTTGCGTGCTGCGTGCCCAAGCAGCCCACCAATGTGCGTGTGTTTCGCGAGCAGTCATGGTGGGCCAGCTCATGGCAAGTCCTTGCAGGTTTGGAACTTCTTGCTGCGTCTTTTGCCTTCCAAGCAAGTGTGCCTCATCATGGACAGCGCTCCGCAGCAGGCTGAAGAAGCGCGGGGAAAAGCTGCCCGCAGCAGTGTTTGCATTGGCCGTCACAAGCTACGGCTTCAGCCGCTGGACTTGCAGACTGTCAGTGTGCTGCGGTGCCTAAAGCACAAATATTCAGCCCAGATAATGGCTACAGAGAATGGTGTGGTGTCAAGAAGTTGGAGCTTTCATGATTGGCCGGTCTTGAGGAAGCTCGTCAATACGAAGACATCAGGAAGCTTGTCAATCTGCAAAGAAGCTCCACGCGGCGCAGGACAAGGTATTTTACTGGCAAGAAGACAAATCCAAGTTTTGTTCCGACGGAAGCAAAGGATGTGGCTGGGAGCAATTCGTCAAGGTCAACATGATTAATGTTCGGAAGGACGAGAGCATTCTTCCCGGTAAACGAATTGAACTTTTGTTGCCTGATGAGAAGGAAGCCCTGCAGAAAGAACAAGACGGCTCGTCAGCCGACCCAAGAAGCAAGAGTCATCCAAGCGCCAGCAGCCTCCCGGCCATTGCGTATCGACCAAAGTCTGCAGCCACGAAGCCGGCGGAGAACGCGTTTGTGGAGGATTTTTCTTCTACTCCTCAACAAGCACATTGGAACTGTGATAGAAAAATGCGAAAAAGGAAATCCATGTTCTCAAGGTCTTGCAGGAAGTGCAAGATTCAGCCAATGCTGCGCACTGACAGGATTAAAGGGCGGCGCTCCTGTCGACACATGGTCATGGAGATCATCAAGGAGCAAGCGCCCGATGTCATCCTCATGGCGCCGGTGCGCGGACCATGGTTCAACATGTGGAACACCCAGAAAGACCAACAAAAGGCCTCGGAAAAGCCAACGCGCCACGTCCCAATGGTTGAGCTCGTGGCGTCGATTGCGCGATACCAGTTCAACAGGTGGACATTCTCCGTAAGGAGACGGGTGCCATTGACAGGGAGTTCAATGTGACAAGCAGTGTGCCTGTGAAGATACAGGATCTTCCGTTCAACAAGAATGTTCAGCCATTTAGTCATCAAATCTCCCTGTGTCCACAAACTTCGAAGCCAACACACATCCGTGCCATGGGCATCAACATTCCGATAACTTCACCACCAGATGATGCGTGCATAGCCTTCTGGCAAGCAGGTCAGCCAAGCAGAACTGAAACCATGCCCGCACACAGGCACGATTGGGATGTTCTCAGGTCGTTTTCAGAGGCGCCCGCGATCAAGCCGATGTACATCACGATCGTCTGTGCGTTGTGCTCCATTGAAGAAATGATGTGACCCTGCGCACGCATGGATGTGGAAATGATCTTCAAGTACATATTCCTAAGCCCAGCGCGAGTGTATTACAATTCAATGGCAAGCTCGTTCACTCGGCAAGCTGTATTTAAGAAGCGTCTCCCAGGTTCTCAAGCACCTTCAAAGCAGCTTGGCCGACTGCAGGCGCATTGCCAGGAGGCCTCGAGGCCTTTGTCGCAGGTCGCTGCCCAGCCACATTTGTGACTACTCAATCTCGCTGAGCGCCCTCAGCTGTGATGGCCTGGTCACCCACAGTGCGATGGCCAAGAGATCTTGGACGGCAACGACAGACATTTTTCTTAACAGAAAAAATGGCATCGCGCTCCTGATTATCTTAGTACCTTCACTGACTTCTGTTGAAGATACTGATACGCAGGACCAACACGCGATTGTGGCGTGCGCCGGCAAATCCTACGATTCTACCCAGCTGCCGAACTGTACCACGTCTTTAACCAAATTCATTTTACTCTGCCCCATTCAACTTCAACTGTTGAGCTGATCGCAACTTTTATAGCGCAAGTTTGTCAAAGCCGCTCTGAACATCACGACTATTGCATCAGGATCCAAGTTTCTTCGCTACAAGGTGTTCTTGGCGATTGTCTTGATAGCCTGCTAGGCTATCCTGACTTTGGCAGCTGCGCCTTGAACTCGATGGTACTTAGGTCAAGGGCAAGATCAAGAACTCAGCAGTATTCCATGGACCATTTTCCAAGAACACCATGTGCACATTGCTGAATGTTCCATTCCATCCACCCCAGAGCTATGGCGCTGTTGAGGAAGAGTTGTGGAAGCATGTGCTTCCATTTGTCCTGGAATAAATATAGGTGCGATCCGAGCACTGAGGACGGCAACAAATCCGTCAACACACCCAGGAAGGCTCAGCAGGTAACCCTGCGGTCCAAGCCACACAGGACTTGTGGAGCGAACGACCGTCTGGATTACAATTACACCATGGATACCTCAGCGAAAACCCAGAACATTTTCCAACATGTCCTTCATACGAAGAAAGGATCGAATGGACACGGCGCAAAAATTCGATGTTGAAGGTCAAAAGAAATTTGTGTGTTTTGTGTTTGCTTTTCACACCGTTGACCTTCATGCGTTTTGGCTCCAGGCCCGGGGCCGCTCTCTTCAGCTTGCACAACCAGAGCCACGCGCTTACAATGAACAGTTGTGAAAAGACCTTGCGGCAGTCCGCCTACACATACAGAAAGATCAATACCGGGGAAAAATAGGTCTGACCTGAAGAGGTCTCCCTTCTTTCTCCCCTGCCCATTCCCCACTCCCACCCCCCCCTCCGAGACTCCCACTCTCCACTTCCACTCCACTTCGCTCAGTGTGTGGGGGGGTTTAGCTGGTTCTTTTTCTTTTTTGGCCAAGGTGCCAAACTCATTGCTAGGTTGGGGGGTGGTGTGGAGTGTTGAGGGGGTGGTTTTGTGGGGGAACTTGGATGCGTGGGGTTGGTTGGGGGCGGGGGAAATTGGGGATGGTGGTGTGGAGTGTTGAGGGGTGGCTTTGTAGGGGGAACTGGGGATGGTGGGGTGGGGTGGGCTTGTTTCAGGGGGTGACCTGTTATTGTTTTTATGTCCAAACCTGTTATCCACCTTGTTTGTTTTTTTTCTGGCCTAGGAGATGATGATTGAAGTTGACCTGAAAGCGGACCCGCTGAGCCGCTTCATGGTGAGGCCTGGAGCGTATTGCTTCTTGAATGGGAGGCTTATCCATGGTTGCGAAGTGAGTTTGTCCACCCTGAATCGGTCTTCTTTCCACAGGCTTGCAGCGGTACTCCTGGTCCTCTTCACCACATGCAGCCTCGCTACGAGCATGTTTCGGGACTACCACCGGTCAGTTGAGGAGATGGAGCAGCGACTGGGCCAGTTCAAATTGAAGCAGGCCATATGCAGCTGCTGCTCCAAGGGCCACATAAACAAAAGGAGATGGGATCCTCTTTGATTCGACCGAAAGAACAGTTTGGATGGTGGGATGTTGCTTCTAGAATGTGCAGGACTGGTGCCGCAATCCTATGTGATCGCATCGTGCTTGAAAGATGCATCACTTGCTGGTTTGGCTCTGCGGAAGCCTTCGAGGAGTCGGTGCACTTGCACGTGCTCCCATCCTTGAAAAGACAATTGGGGCCGCTTGCCCTGCCGTATTCGTGGATGGTGGGTGCCTCCACGCCTGTTCTGTGGATGAGTTTGCCATCATTGTTGCCCTTCAACACGAACTTGCCTGTCGAGTCCTTTCCAAGCCACTACGTGAGGACCACTTGCTTTCTGATTTCTTGGTGGCTTGCTGGACTGCCACTCCTGCTCAATGTCGCAATGGGCTTGTGCTATTTGCTCCGTGCCAAACGCTCGACGCGATGCAGGGAGGTTCTGGTGAACCTGCTCATTCCTTGTGCGGCGGGGTTGCTTTATGGCCTGGTGGAGGGTTTCTATATCTTCTTGCAGCTCGTACTTTGTGGCTGAGATTTCCTTGTTTTCGGTGTGCTGTAGGTGCTGCTGTCTTCCATTCGCTTCAAGCGGAAAAAAAAACGAAAGGCTTGTTTTTGCAGCTTTGGGTTCATTCCTCTACGTTCGCAGAGAAAGGTACGCGATGGCCAACTACTACTACCCACAGAACAAGATGTGGAACGACGCATCTCGGCCAGAGATACAGGCGGGGAACGCGACAGCTTTGCGGGAATACTGCGGACGCTACCCCTTTTGACCTACTGTTTCGGCTTTGCTCTTGGAAGAGCTGACAGACTTTCGGGAAGCCCCGCCCATTCCGAATCAACCTGAAGCCCCACCCTGCATAAGCTTCCACACGCACCCGAATTCACTGGAACCATCCCCCTCAACTCGCAACTCCTGAGTTCAGTCGTTCCCACGAAGCCCAACCTCAACGCGCGTCAGTACCCCAAACCTATCCCAAATAAACCCAAGCACGTCCTAAAGCCCTCAAATCATTTTGAAGCAGTTTTGAACTAGCCTACGATACCCAAGAACCTAACTCTAAATCAATCCGAAGCCAACACTCAAAAACCTGAGCTAAAGGCGCTGACACCCTATCTGAAACCAAGCCCTGCACCACAATGCACCATCAGAATGAGTGCCGGAAACGCCACGTTTGCTGATACCGTTCAACAAGCTACAGGACTGTACATCCCAGGACTCAGCTGGGCCAGGGTCAGCAGACACCCCTACCGAGCCGCGAAAAGAGTTGCTTTTGCTTCGCATGTTGACCCTGGAACAACCATTGTCATTTTGGCTCAAGTCCCCTCCTGTATCATAGGCACGCAGCATTCATTCTGTAGCCATTACAAAAGGAGAGCAGCAGAGCGCCTTACAGGAATAAACCACCGATCGCAGGACCAGGGACACCCATTCTCAGTTCCTCTTGGCAAGAATAGATCCAGGACCGACATACATTCTCTACTACCACAAGGCACCTGTTCCCTTCTGGGATACGGTGTTTTGGCAGCGGGTCTCAGTTGTGGTAGCAGGGCGGGTTTTCAGCGAAGATCCATACATTCAAGTGCTGGCCCATCACGACCAGAACATCCATCCAATCCAACCGACCTTCGGAGAAATCGGGTACATCCTGGAACAAGGAGAATACGAAGGTGAAGAAGGCTTCTGGGTGGAAGACGAAGAAAGACTGGAGGGTTTCATGTCAACCAACGATGAAGAGACGTTTTGGGTATTGGAGGAGAACGATGGGCGGAATTTCAGATTCAAGAAGAGACTAGACCACGGTTGGCCCGAAAGCAGAACATCGCAAGCGAGGTCGGCCCAACGCTGCATCCCTACACGAAGCATTTGTGAAGCAAGCGCGAGACAGCACCAGGCAAGGTGCTCTGCGCAAACTGGTCGGTGCTCTACGCAAGTTGCACTGTGCAAGTTGCTCTGCGCAAGTTGCTCTGCGCAAGTTGCTCCGGCAAGTTGGTCCCTGCAAGTGGCTCCCTGCAAGTTGCTCTGTGCAAATTGCGCTCCCTGCAAGTTGCTCTGTGCAAGCTGCTCTGTGCAAGTTGCTCTGTGCAAGTTGCTCTGCGTAAGTTGCTCTGCGCAAGTTGCTCTAGGCAAGGCGCTCTGCGCAAACTGGTCGGTGCAAGTTGGTCTGCGCAAGTTGCTCTGTGCAACTTGCTCTGCGCAAGTTGCTCTGCGCAAGTTGCTTTAAAATGCAAGTTGCATCTTGCGACGCCCGCCCGCGGACCAGGGAGGAATCGAACCCGCGACCCGCCGGTTCCGGGAGCAGGCGCGCGAACCACGAGACAACTCCCGAGGACCAGTTCGAACAACAAAAGTCGCAAAAAACCTCGAGTTTTTGCACCTCGACCACGCCGATCCCCGCAGAGGGTTGCGCGAGCACCGCAGAAATCGCAAAAAACCTCGAGTTTTTGCACCTCGACCACGCCGATCCCCGCAGAGGGTCGCGCGGGAACTTTAGAAATCGCAAAAAACCATGGTTTTTGCACCTCGACCACGCCGATCCCCGCAGAGGGTCGCGCGGGCATGTTGGAAATCGCAAAAAACCATGGGTTTTTGCACCTCGACCACGCCGATCCCCGCAGAGGGTCGCGCGAGCACCGCAGAAATCGCAAAAAAACCATGGGTTTTTGCACCTCGACCACGCCGATCCCCGCAGAGGGTCGCGCGAGCAGGTTAGAAATCGCAAAAAACCATGGGTTTTTGCACCTCGACCACGCCGATCCCCGCAGAGGGTCGCGCGGGAACTTTAGAAATCGCAAAAAACCATGGGTTTTTG
Source organism: Effrenium voratum (assembly GCA_963377175.1). Lineage (NCBI taxonomy): Eukaryota > Dinophyceae > Suessiales > Symbiodiniaceae > Effrenium > Effrenium voratum. The sequence goes on from CAUJNA010001080.1 coordinate 30,634, forward strand.
CACCTCGACCACGCCGATCCCCGCAGAGGGTCGATTTTCGTGTAGTGTCGTCGGCACTACCCCGCCGCCCTAAGAAGAGATTTTAACTCCTCGCAAGTCAATTGCACTTGACTCCTTGCACTTGCAACTTGCACTCGACTCCTTACACTTGCAACTTGCACTTGACTCCATGCACTTGCAACTTGCACCTGACTCCTTGCACTTGCAACTTGCACTTGACTCCATGCGCAGCTCGCAATGACTCTCATGACTCCTTGCAATGACTCCTTGCAATGACTTCTTGCAATGACTCCTTGCAATGACTCCTTGCAATGACTCCTTGCAATGACTCCTTGCAATGACTCCTTGCAATGACTCCTTGCAATGACTCCTTGCAACTCCTTGCAATGACTCCTTGCAATGACTCCTTGCAATGACTCCTTGCAATGACTCCTTGCAATGACTCTTTGCAATGACTCCTTGCAATGACTCCTTGCAATGACTCCTAGCAATGACTCCTTGCAATGACTCCTTGCAATGACTCCTTGCAATGACTCCTTGCAATGACTCCTTGCAATGACTCCTTGCAATGACTCCTTGCAATGACTCCTTGCAATGACTCCTTGCAATGACTCCTTGCAATGACTCCTTGCAATGACTCCTTGCAATGACTCCTTGCAATGACTCCTTGCAATGACTCCTTGCAATGACTCCTTGCAATGACTCCTTGCAATGACTCCTTCCTTGCAATGACTCCTTGCAATGACTCCTTGCAATGACTCCTTGCAATGACTCCTTGCAATGACTTTCATGATGATGATTCCTTGCAATAACAACTCAAGTGAACCCAGCGGAAGAACCCTTCGCCATGCTTTCGGGAACTAGACCAACCGAAAGCAGAACATCGCAAGCGAGGTTGTCCGCACAGTCCGCATCAAATCCAACTGCCTCCTGCAGCAAAAACTCTACAGCCCGTGGCTCTGGAAGAAACCCTCCACGTCGGGCGGCAAAACCTTGTTAGTCTTCGCAGCCCAGTCACGCGCCGTTTTTTGGCACGACCTACATCCGGGGTCTACGTATGCTGCTTCTACGTAGTGCCGCATGCAAGTCAGACTCCGGGCTTCCGCTGCGTAGAGAAAGAGGTACTGCAGCTTCTTCTCCAAGCCGAGCTTCGAATCATTCTCGTGACGGCGCCAGTTCGCGCAGTGTGGCTGCCGATTACAAGGAGATCGCAATCCGTCTGTGCTGCGCGCAGTCGCAGACTGCCCTTGGCTTCCGCGTGGAGGTTGAGGAAACTGCGAGGAACCAGAGCTCGTGCCACCAGCTGGACCATGTTGGCCATCAGCACCTGTCCTCGCACCCACACCCATTTGCCAGAAAAAAGAACATGATTTGCCAGACAAAAAAAAGTATTACAGTTCGCTCCTCATTCACGCACGCACGCACAGACCCGCAGGAAGCGCAAACACAAACGCACACACATACACACGCACACACACACACACACCAACAGAAAAATGCAACCGCGCGCACGCATGCACGCACATATGCACGCAACAGCTGCTTGGGCACGTGCCCTGCGCGCAAGTTGCTCTGCACAAGTGCTTTGTGCAACTTGCTCTGTGCAAGTTGCGCTGCGCAAAGTGCTCTGTGCAAGTTGCTCTGCGCGAGTTACGCTGCGGAAGTTGCTCTGCAAGTTGCTCTGCGCAAGCTGCTCTGCGCAAGTTGCTCGGCGCAAGTTGCTCGGCGCAAGTTTTGCAGCTGGAGCTGCAGGAATGTACTCCGCGTACTACTCTTGTGATTTTGGAGCTGGAGGTGCGGGAATGTACTCCGCGTGCTACTTTTGCACTTAAAATTTGCGACTTTCAGCTGGAACTGCGTGCAGCCAGAGCTGCCGCGGACCAGGCGGGGATCGCACCCGCGACCGCGCGACATCGGAGAGCAGGCGCGCAAACCACGAGACAATTGCCAAAGACAAATTCGCAAGCAAAAAACACGCAAAAAAAAGGAGACAACTCCCGAGGACTACGTGTGCTGCTTCTACGTAGTGCCGCATGCAAGTCAGACTTCGGGCTTCCGCTGCGTAGAGAAAGAGGTACTGCAGCTTCTTCTCCAAGCCGAGCTTCGAATCATTCTCGTGACGGCGCCAGTTCGCGCAGTGTGGCTGCCGATTACAAGGAGATCGCAATCCGTCTGTGCTGCGCGCAGTCGCAGACTGCCCTTGGCTTCCGCGTGGAGGTTGAGGAAACTGCGAGGAACCAGAGCTCGTGCCACCAGCTGGACCATGTTGGCCATCAGCACCTGTCCTCGCACCCACACCCATTTGCCAGAAAAAAGAACATGATTTGCCAGACAAAAAAACAAGTATTACAGTTCGCTCCTCATTCACGCACGCACGCACAGACCCGCAGGAAGCGCAAACACAAACGCACACACATACACACGCACACACACACACACACACCAACAGAAAAATGCAACCGCGCGCACGCATGCACGCACATATGCACGCAACAGCTGCTTGGGCACGTGCCCTGCGCGCAAGTTGCTCTGCACAAGTGCTTTGTGCAACTTGCTCTGCGCAAGTTGCGCAAAGTGCTCCGTGCAAGTTGCTCTGCGCGAGTTACGCTGCGGAAGTTGCTCTGCAAGTTGCTCTGCGCAAGCTGCTCTGCGCAAGCTGCTCTCCTGGCAACAATCAGCACAGCAAAACAAACACCAGCAAAACTCTCCAGATTTCGATCCTGGCCTGTGGCCTGGCCTGTGGGCACAGCTTCTCCACGACAGCGGCAGCTAGGTCTGCCTTGGTCACGTTGCTGCCTGCGACCCATTGGCGCACATCCAGCCGTCGGGCGAGTGCGCGAAGTTGGGGTTGGGCTTTGGCCGCCATCTCTTGCTGCAGCCACGCTTTGCCATGCTGGGCCGCGCCAGCCTGAAGCCTAGCTACTTCGAGCTCCATGACTTCTGTTTGAGCCAAATCTCGATGATCATCCGCAAGGTGCCACATAACAACCAGCCGTGTGCGCCGTGCCCGTAAATAAGCCGTGTGCGCCATGCTCCCCGCAACTTCTTTCATGATGAGAACTCCTTGCGTCAAACTCCTACAGGGTGAGTGGCCTGAAAGCATAACTCCCCACGATGTGCGGCAAACTTGTTTAACCCCGGCCTGGCACATGCGCAAGTTGCTCTGCGCAAGTTGCTTTGCGCAAGTTGCTCTGTGCGAGTTGCAGTGTGTGCAAGTTGGCGCGAGACAGCACCAGGCAAGGTGCTCTGCGCAAACTGGTCGGTGCAAGTTGGTCTGCGCAAGTTGCTCTACGCAAGTTGCACTAAGTTGCTCTGCGCAAGTTGCTCCGCGCAAGTTGCTCCGGCAAGTTGGTCCCTGGAAGTGGCTCCCTGCACGTTGCTCTGTGCGAGTTGCAATATGTGCAAGTTGGCGCGAGACAGCACCAGGCAAGGTGCTCTGCGCAAACTGGTCGGTGCAAGTTGGTCTGCGCAAGTTGCTCTACGCAAGTTGCACTGTGCAAGTTGCTCTGCGCAAGTTGCTCCGCGCAAGTTGCTCCGGCAAGTTGGTCCCTGCAAGTGGCTCCCTGCAAGTTGCTCTGTGCAAATTGCGCTCCCTGCAAGTTGCTCTGTGCAAGCTGCTCTGTGCAAGTTGCTCTGTGCAAGTTGCTCTGCGTAAGTTGCTCTGCGCAAGTTGTGCAAATTGCGCTCCCTGCAAGTTGCTCTGTGCAAGCTGCTCTGTGCAAGTTGCTCTGTGCAAGTTGCTCTGCGTAAGTTGCTCTGCGCAAGTTGCTCTAAGCAAGGCGCTCTGCGCAAACTGGTCGGTGCAAGTTGGTCTGCGCAAGTTGCTCTGTGCAAAAAAATGCAAGTTGCGTCTTGCGACGCCCGCCCGCGGACCAGGGAGGAATCGAACCCGCGACCGGCGCCCGGGAGCAGGCGCGCGAACCACGAGACAACTCCCGACCAGTTCGAGGAACCAAACAACAAGTCGCAAAAAACCTCGAGTTTTTGCACCTCGACCACGCCGATCCCCGCAGAGGGTTCCCGCAGAGGGTTGGCGGGCACCGCAGAAATCGCAAAAAACCATGGGTTTTTGCACCTCGACCACGCCGATCCCCGCAGAGGGTCGCGCGAGCACCGCAAAATCGCAAAAAAACCTCGAGTTTTTGCACCTCGACCACGCCGATCCCCGCAGAGGGTCGCGCGAGCATGTTAGAAATCGCAAAAAACCATCGGGTTTTTGCACCTCGACCACGCCGATCCCCGCAGAGGGTCGCGCGAGAACTTTAGAAATCGCAAAAAACCATGGGTTTTTGCACCTCGACCACGCCGATCCCCGCAGAGGGTCGCGCGAGCACCGCAGAAATCGCAAAAAACCATGGGTTTTTGCACCTCGACCACGCCGATCCCCGCAGAGGGTCGCGCGGCAACTTTAGAAATCGCAAAAAAACCATGGGTTTTTGCACCTCGACCACGCCGATCCCCGCAGAGGGTCGCGCGAGCACCGCAGAAATCGCAAAAAACCATGGGTTTTTGCACCTCGACCACGCCGATCCCCGCAGATGGTCGCGCGAGCACCGCAGAAATCGAAAAAAACCTCGAGTTTTTGCACCTCGACCACGCCGATCCCCGCAGAGGGTCGCGCGGGAACTTTAGAAATCGCAAAAAACCATGGGTTTTTGCACCTCGACCACGCCGATCCCCGCAGAGGGTCGATTTTCGTGTAGTGTCGTCGGCACTACCCCGCCGCCCTAAGAAGAGATTTAAACTCCTCGCAAGTCAATTGCACTTGACTCCTGGCACTTGCAACTTGCACTCGACTCCTTACACTTGCAACTTGCACTTGACTCCATGCACTTGCAACTTGCACTTGACTCCATGCACTTGCAACTTGCACCTGACTCCTTGCACTTGCAACTTGCACTTGACTCCTTGCACTTGCAACTTGCACTTGACTCCATGCGCAGCTCGCAATGACTCTCATGACTCCTTGCAATGACTCCTTGCAATGACTTCTTGCAATGACTCCTTGCAATGACTCCTTGCAATGACTCCTTGCAATGACTCCTTGCAATGACTCCTTGCAATGACTCCTTGCAATGACTCCTTGCAATGACTCCTTGCAATGACTCCTTGCAATGACTCCTTGCAATGACTCCTTGCAATGACTCCTTGCAATGACTCCTTGCAATGACTCCTTGCAATGACTCCTTGCAATGACTCCTTGCAATGACTCCTTGCAATGACTCCTTGCAACTCCTTGCAATGACTCCTTGCAATGACTCCTTGCAATGACTCCTTGCAATGACTCCTTGCATTGACTTTCATGATGATGATTCCTTGCAATGACACCTTGTAATGACTCTCATGAGAACAACTCAAGTGAACCCAGCGGAAGAACCCTTCGCCATGCTTTCGGGAAAAAGGAAAATAAAAATCAACAAGCAAAAAGGGCAGTCGCCAACGAGGTGGCTTCAAACCCTTTCGAAAAGGTAGCTCTGGCGGGAGCGCCAATATGGCCAATGAATATCAGGATCCCTACGACCAGGCATATTGGGGAAAAGGCAAAGGAAAGAAGGGGAAGAAAGGAAAATCAAAATTCCAATATCCCTATGATGGAAACAAAGGTTATCCATCGTATGACAATGGCAAAGGAAAAGGCGGACAAGAAATAGGAAAATCCAAAATGTTCGCAGCCATCGCAGAGAAGAGGGAGGAGCAGCCCGCCATCCAGCAGACTGCACCGATGCCGGTTGGACAGATCAAGCGGATCCATCCTGGAATTGGAGTGATCAAGGCTGGTACTCATCCCATGAGACACCCAGCACAGGACGAGCGATGATAGCATTTCATGACGCATGAGAAGGACGCCATCCACGAGAAGCTGATCCACGAGAAGCTGGTCCAAGCCGATACAGTTTCAGAGCAGTCAATGACAGCGACGGCAAAACAAAGCCTCTGGCAACAAAGCTGATGGCGCCTGTCATCAACCCACAGCACAATCCGACCTATGCGATCCTGGACAGCGGATGTACCAGATCCATGGGCAGCTGGCATGAGCGTTTTACCCAGGCCATCGAACCCATGAAAGACCTCATCTCCTACTCGTACATCCCGGCCGAGACCAAGTTCACTTTCCAAGTTCACTTTTGCAAATGGACCTTGCGCCTCAGGTATCACACGACACCTACCAACATCGACATCCTTGAACAAGGCACTGTACCGATCCTCCTGAGCATCAGTCAGACGCGGAACCTGCACATGATCATTGAGCACACACCTCAATGTGACAAGATCACATGTAAGGCTTTGGCATGAACCGTCAAGCAGTTCCAGTATCCGGTGCAGGACATGCGCTCGTCGATCTTGCTGGGGTAGCAAGAGTGAAATCCCACGGAGAGATCGCCATCAAGGGCCTCACCAACTACGTTTACGATGATGACAACAGCATCCATTTCCCCTCGAGGGAACACTCAACGAGTGAACAAGTCTGCGCATCCAAGGAAACCGAGGCGAAGGAAGAGATAGCGACTCCAAAAACCATTGGTTCTCTCAAGCAGGATCACTTCGCGTGCGCATCACTCCTCGCAAGGCGTTGTTCACACCAACGGGAGCGAAGGAGTGTCCAGATAATCCTGACAACATCAGCCAAGAGCATACAACGGAAATCATTGATGCATCCGAACGTGGAGATCCAGAAATCCTTGAAGACAATTGGAGACTTACATCACAGGCGAACAAACCATTGAACAACTTGTGGAAAGGTAAGACCGTTATCACCTTCAGGGACGACTCGCTGAAGGACAAAGAATCCGGTTCAGGATCGGCAGCAGACAGGATCATCGACAAGAAGGGCCAGTCGGCTATTGAGCCAGATCCTGCAACGCCATCTCCCGCTTGCCTTCGGCAGAATTCATCAGCGATTGCCCAAACCAGAAGAGCTGAAAAAGCTCCACCTTCAGCATCGTCACATGACTACAGACCAATTTCGATTCAGGACTCGTGCGCTTCACTTGCCAAAATCAATCTGCGATCTATTTGACAAGATCCGAAGTGAATGTGAAGTTTGCCAAGCAGCAAAACATGGACCATCATGAAGCAAGACGAGTGGACTTCGAGCGGACACATTTGGAGACATGACATTCATTGATCACTGTCAAGTTCCTCTTGGAACTGGAGAACATATCACTGCAGCCAAAGTCAGTTGTCGGCGATCAGGCCTTCATGACGGAGATATGGGAACATTTCTATCCCTCGACGTTACACCAATATCGCTGGGACCAAACACACCATGGCCGAATCGGGCTGAATCAGCAGTTTGGTTATTGAAGGCTCAGCTGAAGATCATGCTCAATTCGATATGCACCGGCGACATTGAAGAAAGTGACATACCGACAACTTGTGAAGGCAGCAGCAACTGTCAGAAATCAAACTGTAACCTACGGGGGTGTAACACCTCTGGAGCTCGCATTCGGACGAAGACCTGCAGATCTCATCCAACGTGATGTCGCAACACCAACTGAGGAAAAGCTTACAGCAATCCAAATCAAGCAGCTGTCCAAGCAGGCATTCCAAGAGGCTCGTCAATCCGAGGACATCCGAAGAGACCTTGCTCAGAACTTCAGAATGAGCTCCAAACCTCTTCAGGTGAAGGACAAGGTATTTTACTGGAAGGAAGACAAATCCAAGATTTGTTCCGACGGAAGCAAAGGAGGAATATGGCTAAAAGGAAGTTTCCTTGGAAGGAGCAACGGTTGGACTTGATCTTGGAACAAGACTCATCAAGGTCAACATGACGAAGGTCAGAAAGGATGAAACCATCCCTCCGAAGAAACATGGAATTGATCTCTTATTGCCTGATGAGAAAGAACAAGGAGGTTCTTCAACCGATTCCAAGAAGAAGGGATTGTCCATTCCAACTCCGAAGCCAGCATCCTCACGACCTTCACGCATTGCTGGAAATTCAAGCCCCCAGCCTGCAGCATCAAGACCTGCAGAGAACACGTTCGTGGAAGATATGACATCCATGGCTGAGCAAGCACATTGGAATTGCGCACGTAAAGGAAAGATCCACGTTCTCGAGATCTTTGCAGGAAGTGCCAGATTTAGTCAATGCTGTGCACTCACCGGTTTGAAGGTTGGGACACCAGTGGACATCCGAAGCAGATTTGACGTAATGACATCAAAGGGGCGACACATGGTCATGGAGATCATCAAGGAGCAAGCGCCTGATCTCATCCTCATGGCGCCAGTCTGTGGACCATGGTCAAACATGCAGAACATCCAACAAGACCCCGATGGTTGAGTTCGTGGCATCCATCGCGCGATATCAACTGAAGCGAAGAAGATATTTCATCATCAAAAATCCCCAAACATCCAGGATCTGGTATTTGCATTGCATGCAGCAACTCTTTTCAGATCCATCCGTGACTTGGGGAGACTTCCATTTCTGTGCGTACGGGCTGAAAGATCCTGAATCCGGACTCAGATGCCTCAAGCCAACAAGCTTGATGCAATGCTTACCTCCCGAGGTAATGAGTCATTCTCAGATGCGCCGGCTATCAAACCGATGCCCGTCGAGGTCGATCCTATGGATCCGACGAATTCACCTCGACCTTCTGACACACAGCAGCCACCTGATCAACCGGACCATCCCATGCCTGATCCAAGACCTCCAACTCCACCGGACGAGCGCATGTCACATCCTCCTCCGGATCCTCCACATCAGCCTGATCAGAATGATCGGCCAGATCATCCCATGCCGCCAGCACCACCAGGTGTATCACCAGACAGTCCAGTAGATCCACCGCTGCCGCCACGTGACAAACCACCCGGGGGAAATCCCACACTCAAACGGCAAAAGCAGTCAATTTCGTCCTCAAGTGATCTCAATCGACTTGGGGGTGATGTTACTTTGCCGTCTCAGTCGCAACCATCTCAACCAATTCTTCCGACTGTTGTGGTGCCATCGCAAGAAGAACAACTGCACCTCCTGTGCAGAGCAGTTCATCCAAAAAGCAGAAGACAGAATCCAGACGACGAAGATTCGCCCGGGTCATCTCCCAGGAATGAACCTGCAGCTTCATCCAATTTCAACCCGAACAATCCAGTCAACTTGCCGATGCAATCCGACAGTGAGGAAGAACTACTCCCTCACGTTCCAACTTCATCCGAGTTCACAGAGGACTATGCAGCACACTGACCGAGAAGAAGATGAATCAGAAGACTCTCAGAGGACAAGGCAGTACGACGATCAGGAAGCCGACCTTGTTCTTGATGAGGCACATTGGTCACCCATGACATCCGATCAGAAGATCTGTGCCAGCACTGGATCCTTCACGGTTCCGAGAGATATCAAAGAAACCCTGTCCTTCTTGGACGCGTGAAAGGGACCAGCAAACCATCCAACAGATGTGGATTCTCTCATCAGAAATACACAGACGAGGACCGAGCACTCTTGGTGTTGTACTCATCCAAGCAAGAATCCTTGAAGGCTTCATCCACATCCGCACTTCTCGGTAAGAAGCGGAAGGAAGCAACAGCTACTGAGACAAAAGCTTACCAGAAGCTATTCCTTGAAGCTAAACACCTCGAGTGCAAATCTTGGCTTGACAATGAAGTGTTGGACCTGAAACGCGATCATGGCCAAGATGGGGTGCGCCGCCGAGTCCACATCCACTGGCCACGGCCATCCTCTGCGGGTGAAAACCTCCGGGAGCTGGCCAGCGCCTACAGGCGGAGAGGCTGAAGCGGTCCCGGCGGTAATAGCGTCGGCCGGTAGTCGCGCAAAATCTGCTGTGGGAGCGGGGGCCACCGGGCCGGCGGGCCCAGCTGTAGCGGCGGGCTTCCTTCCCCCCGAGGTTGGCCTTGTTGTGCCCCCCCTTGCCGAACCTTCCCTCCTTGCCGGGCTTCCCCACCTTGCCTTTGAAGCTCTTGCCTTCCTTTCTATAGGGTTTTTTGCCGTCCTTGCCCCCCTTGCCCCCCTTGCCTTCCTTGCTTTTCGGCATGGCATCCTTGCCGTCGACCGGGTTCACTGGCCCCTTGCCAGGTGCAGCATCAACAGCGGAGGCGCGGCCGCAGCCGCAGTGGGCGCCACAGTTGCAGGGGAGGGTAGCTGTGCCTGGGCAGCAACGGGAGCGGGAGCGGTAGCCGGGGCAGCGGCCGTGGCCGGCGCAGCACTCCGAGCTGCGGGTGCTGGTTGAGACTGTGGTGAGGGCGTAGGGGCCGGAGCACTTTGGGCCGCATAATCCCAGGCCCCCTCCTGCCGTAGGGGTCGGATATTGCCATCGCTCCTTAGTCGCGTCATAGGTTGCCCCGACATGTTGGAAAAGGAGTGAAAAACCCGTGAAAAGTGTGAAGCTAACGTCTGGAGCCATATCCCTAGAACAGGGTGATCTCAACTGGAAGCAAATCTGGAAGCTACAAGGTGCGACCCAAAGGAAGCAAACGAACAAAGCAAGTCGGAACGCAGTTGATGGCAAATGCGAAAGCAAGGTACCGAAGTACGAGACTGAGCAATCCTCTTGAGGATCTGACCTCATGACGGGGCCTGGCATAGCGCGCGGAGCGAAGGTCGGAACGGCATACAAAATGCAACGGTGTGTAACAGGGCAACAGCCAACATGCTAAGTATCGGGCAAATCATCTAGAGCTCATATCGCTGCTTCCAGTGTGAAATCCATTTGGCTTCAAAGTGCTTCCAACGTGTTCGACTTAGTCGATGCACGAAAGATTCAGGTCAGGAATTGGGTCACCTGTCGCTGGGTTCTTACCGTGAAGCAAGACAAAGACGGGAACTTCCTGAAGACGAAAGCCCGAAGGGTCCTCCGGGGCTTTCAAGATAAGCTGAAGAACGATCAGCAGACAGACAGTCCTGCTTCATCCAGGAATCCAAGCAGCCGCAAACAAGGGCTGGAATATATTTCACATCTTGAAGGCGAAGCATGCGATCAGAATCGTGACATTATTTGTCAGATGCCTGCTTATGGGTTGAATGATGCACCACGCAGATGGTGGAACATCCTAGATTCGGCACTCCGTTCATACGGATTAGTGCCAACGCGATCAGATCGTTGTACATATGTTTACTATGGAAAACAGCTTCCAAAAATCCCCACCGATCAGTGAAAAGAAGTCATCCATCCAACACATTCGATCCTGAAGGAGCAGTTGATTACCTCATGGACCCCGTTTCCGGTAACAACGCCAAGAATCGACAAGTTCATGGAGCACTTTCTCTTCATGTAGATGATCTTATGACCGGGGATGACGTGTTTGAGAAAGAAATCATGGGACGACTTTGTAAAGATTTTCAAGTAGGTTCAGAAGACAAGAATGATTGCCTTTTCGTAGGACAACGAATCCAATGGAAGCATGACGACAAGCACGGTTGGTACATTAATTAATGTCCACCAGAACGTTGCCATCGACGAACTTCAGGAGATCACCTTTGACAAGATACACCACTCACTCCTCAAATGCATACTGCTTACAGAGGTGTCTTAGGTCAGATCAACTGGTTACAATCGCGAACACAATTCCACATTGCTTATCAATTCTCCAGGTGTGCACCCAAGGCATCATCACCAACCATTGAGGACGTTCGCGCCATCAACAAGACAGTCAGAACCATCAAAGCATTCCGCTTAGTATGAGATTCTGGCCCCTTCGTGGAAAGACCCGAATGGTGGCTATCCAGATACCTCCTATCGCAATAATGAAGACAAGTCATCCCAGCGCGTCGAATTCGAGAGGCTCACTGGTCGACTATGAGACGCACAAGATCACCGCCACAACGAACTGATGCGTTCTTACGGTTCAGCCCTATTTCTTCACGGACTCTGGTCAGACATTACAGGCGAAATCGCAGATGGTCATATCCGCACCGATGCTAACAATCTTGTTACAACAGCATCCACAACTCATCAACCAGACCAAATGTTGCGAAAGGAGAGCAATAGTGGACAAATGCGCGATCTCGCACATGTGCGAAGCGAGGACTGTCTAGCGGACTCGCTGACCAAACACTCAGCGAAGGCAGATGAGCTTATCAAGGCAGTATTGACAGGCAACCTCATGAATGTTTCCGCACCATGTTGCAGAACAAGGCATCTTTGGTTGAATGGCTAGCACAACACGAAGCCCAACTGCATTTGCAGGAGTTGGTATAGCAGAATCCATGTTTGCTTATTGGGGGACCTGGGCATGATCCACATGTCCATGAATTTCAATGCATGAATTTTCCATTTTAGTGATTTTCAATCCCTCCATGCCGTGGTGAGCATTTTGCATGTGACCTTTCTTGAACCTCAAGAAATATGTGTCTGCATCCGCAGCCAGTTTGGTTTACATCCCATTCGACCTTTTGCGATCGTGTATGTTCAATTTGATTGACAACGACATGCCGCTCCTTGCAAGCCTTTTCGGAAGCAGCAAGTCAAAGCCATCCACTCCGAAGCCGGCTGGAAAGAGACGAGCATTGCCTCTCAAGGACTCACCCATCCCGAGTGATGACGATGATGAATCATCGCATCCGACTATGTCATGGGTGAGATCAACGAGGAGAAGAAGCCGAAATCCGATCTTCCGGAAGAAGAAGACATCCCGATGGAGCAGGTAGACTATGACCGAGATTCCGACACCGATGAGGATAAGAAGCCCGCTGATCTACCTCCCGAGGAAAGACCAAGGCAGAAGGCAATGCCCATGCAGCCTCCAGCGCCAACACTGAGGCTGACACCGAAGATCAAGGCACAGCCATCTTGGACAAAAGAGACGGAATCCGACAATGCCAAGCATCAAAATGCAGACCGGCCACCGTGAGATCCGTGGAGCACTTCCGAAATCCACCAAGGATCCTGTTCTATCCTACGACACACGCCATGCTACCCAAGCTGATCTTCCAGTTGCCACCACTGGAGTGTTCCATATCCATCCGAACATCAGCCACGGTGCAGCAAAAGAAGACGCGCAGAAAGGTATCACGCCGCTCGTTACGGAATACCAATGCGATGTGATCACAGGTGATGCCAACAAATCCGCAAACACGTTCAGCAAGCTGCAATCCGTCTACAATCCTGACAACGGCCTCATGAACAACATCATGGAGAAGTTCAGGAATCTTTGGAATGAGACACAAGACATGCCGTTGGCGGAACGAATGGATTTTTCTATGTCTACGTCATGCCACGATCTTCATATGAAGACAGGTTCAGGATATGACCGGACGTTTGAAGATTGCATGATGACCTTCGTGTTCAGTTGGGGAAAGACCGACATCCAACGAGAATTCCGTCAATCCGAGATTGCCAAGCTCGATCAAGAGGCAATGGATTCCATGCTAGAAGATGTAGACAAGGTCATCTCCGACTACAAGGTCACATCCGCCGAGCGCTACAAGCACATCAACAATGACATGCTAATGCTTGGACAATGCGACTCAGATTCTCACACCCCATTGCTGGTCTATGTCCGCAGCCTTGCAGCTGATCAGGAAAGAAATCAGGAGTTCATTCAGAACAAGAAGAAGGAAAAGGAGACCGCATGGAAGTCATGGGACCAATCCTATGGCGGAGGTTATGGAAGCCAATCCGACAGCAGCTATCGTGGGTACTCGCAGAAACGATGAGATACTATTACTGCAATCCACGCTGAGAGCATTCACGCGGAACTGACACTACGAATTCCAACTGGTCCTCCTGCACATCAAGAATATGTCAGCGAATGATCAAGAGTTTCAAGTGTTTTTCGCATTTCCGTTTTAGATACAGTTAAGTATCTCGTCCAACCAGTACAAAGCATTGTCCATTTTGCAAACAAGACAGTTCATCCGCGCCAGAAACAGGATGATTGAATTTAAATATAGCTACGGCAAGCACACCACATCCATGGCTACGGCTAAACGCCATGAAGCAAAGAATGCCATTTTGGTGTTCAGGGTCAAAAGAAATTGTGTCTGTTTTGTGTTGCTTTTGCTTCGCATGTTGACCCTGGAACAACCATTGTCATTTTGGCTCAAGGCCCCTCTTGTATCATAGGCACGCAGCATTCATTCTGCAGCCATTACAAAAGGAGAGCAGCAGAGCGCCTTACAGGAATAAACCACCGATCGCAGGACCAGGAACATCCATTCTCAGTTCCTCCACTATTGGCATATTGGACTCCTGGACACGGTTGCGCTGAGTCGATCAGAAAAAAGCAGTGTTTGACACCAGGCAACCAGCGCAACCGTGACCAACTAGCTATTAACGCACAAGGTTGGCATTGAAGTAGAAGTTGAGCTCTGCGTCACTTTTGGACACTTCAACAAACGCTGCGACGAGCTTGTCTCGCTGAGCCTGGGTTTGCTCCTTGCCAGTGACATTTTCACTTTGCATCTCAATAAGCTCACCATTCTTGGTTTCTAGGATCTTGGCTCCATGCCTTTCAGAAGACTGCGCGCAACAACAGCTCTTTTGTTCTCTGCGTGAGGTTCCTTCAACTGCATAGGCTGCGTCAAGCTTTCGCCAAAGAACCAGGATGAACAAGCAAAATGTGTCACAAGTAACCTTGCCAACATACACGCCTGGTGAAAGCATACCATGGCAACAGATGGCGCCACGACACGGCAAACATGACAAGCCGATTTCATAACTCGCAGCATGCCACGCCAGCCCGAAACCCATCTTGGTAAGCTTAAAGACCAACCGAAGTCGATCAAGCCTCAGAGGCCAACAACGCCTTGTAACCTGCAGCATTTTGTCACCAGGCCCATCCAAGCCACCAAGAATGACCAAACTCCCGCCGTCCCGATGGAAAACCCATGAACACAGGCAAACACACTTGTGTTATCAGACCCGGCCTCTTGATGCAAATGTTGAGCTGGGCGAGGGCTTTTGTATGACTTGGCGGCTGGCCTTGCAATCGTGTTGAGGTGACTGACGCTTTGCACGCAGCAGTCCACCAAAGTCTGGGGGTGGGCATTTCCATGGCCAGGTGGTGGCTGCAATACATGCAGCCACCATGGTGCTGGCAATCCTCTCGGTGTACGGCTGCCGACACTGCCGAGAATGGGGGTTCCTGAGACCGTGATTGTTTAAGTACATCATGTTGAGACGCGTGAATTTCGTGATAGGAGCGCCCAGGTGCAGGCAAGGTGCTAAGGCCAGTCATGTCGTGAGCTTGCTGCGTCAACAGTTTGACCGCCGCGCATTTTCCAGGGCGTGCTTCTCTTGCCACGTTGCTTGTGCCAAGTGTTAAGTGAGCAAGGATAGTTAGATGTTTGAAGACCTTTGAGGATATCCGCCCAACTTGTTTGCATGTTGGCGGCCCCCCATTCTGAGACCAAGTCCAGTTGTGTCAAACAGCAAGCCTTGAGCTTTTTGGCTTGACCGCTCGAGTCGCGCCTTCAAGCCTGAGGTCAGACGTGACGACTCCAAGCGCGAGATTGGCGCGGCGTCGCCAGGATCAGTGCGTCTCAAAGAGAGATGAGAGCAGCAGCAGCAGCAGCAGCAAAGGCTCAAGTTTGGCTGCGAACTTCGTTTTGCTTGGTTCCCCAAAAGACAAAACCAAATCCCCTGATTGTGCTTGTGGCTTGCTTGAGCAGAAGATTGGGGCTATTTGCATTGCTGCCAGTAACAAGAGTCACGGTCAGCCGAGCAGGACAAAGGACGAGGTGAAGGGCCTTGGGCTCTCAGCGCTGGAAAAAACAAGAGCGCTAAGATTGAAGGTGGGGCGCGCGCCGGACATGAGTGTCTCGCGTAAGGTTTCTCGCGCAAACTTTACCGTGCAATTTAATGTGCAGGACGCCCGCCGCCGCCGAAACGATGGGGGCAGCAGCGAAAGCGGGGGGGGGGGGTGGGGCGAGGCCGCGGGCGAAGACTGCACAGGAGCCGAAAGCCAACCGACGAGCAGCCGGAGGGGGAGCCAGCGCGAAAGGAAAGGACGCCGTCCAAAACGGCGGAAGCCAGCCAAAAGCACGACCCAAGAGAGAGCGAAGGAAATGAACGTCAGCGCAAGCCCAGGGGCCCAGAGCAGGCCACCGCGCACACGCCGCAGCGATCCTTAAATCAAAAAAGGGCAACAGATTGAGATCGTATAGGCATCCCCCCTCCAAAAAAATGAAGAAATTACATAAGCCGACAGAACTTACAGAAATCGCTAAAAGGATTTTAACAGGTGGCCCACCACGAGTTACAGTATGAGACTAGCCCAAATGTAAATTTCAAGTCAGAAAACAATGTTAACTTAGTGTTAGGAAACCCTCCCCTATTAATTCGGTCCGGTTGCCCCCTCCAAAACTTGGCAGGTCATAACTCAGAACAGTACACAGCGGTAAAGACTTGCAAAAGTCAGATGTGCTTGCATGTGACGGACAACGAACTTTAGCGGCGTGGAAAAAGCAAGCCACCGTTGGAAAAAGCGACCGGTCAGCTGAGAACTTTAGCAACGTGGAGAAAACGACCTGTAAGAACCGTCACTGATGGAGACTTTCAATTACATGAATGGAAGAAGCCACCGTTGAGAACCATGACGGACAGAGAACTTTGACGAAGCGACCAGTAAGTGACGGAGGGAGAGTTTCAAAGATATGAAAAAGCGACCGTTGAGAACCATGACGGACAGACTACTTCAACGACGTAGAAAAAGCGACCAGCAAAAACCGTGACAAAAAAACGACAGTTGAGAACCGTGACGGACAGAGATCTTGGACGAAGCGCCCAGTAAGTGACGCACAGAGAGTTTCAAAGACATGAAAAAGCAACCGTTGAGAACCGTGACGGTCAGACACGCCAACGACGTGGGAAAAGCGACCAGTAAGAACCGTGACGGACAGAGACTTCCAAAGACATGGAAACAGCGGCCGTTGACAGGAAGAAGCTTTAAAAACGTGGAAAAAAGACCGGTAAGAACCGGGGTGGGCAGAGAGTTTCAATTGAACTGAAAAAGCGACCGTTGAGAACCATATCGGAGGAAAAGGTGACCGTTGAGAACTTCAACAACGTGGAAGCCGGGATAGACACAGACTTTTAAAGACATAGAAAAGCGACCGTTGGGAGGAAAACGTGACCGTTGAGAACATTAACCACGTGGCCAAAGCGACTAGGAAGAACTCTGATGGACACAGGCTGCCAAAGACATGGAAACAACAATCGTTGAGAACCGTGACGGACAAAGAGCTTTTAACGACATGGAAAACGGGACTAGTAAGAACCGTGGCGAACAGAGACTTTCCAATTCATGGAAACGCGACCGTTGAGAACCGTGACGAGCAGAGAGCTTCAACGATGTGAAAAATGTGACTAGTACGAGCCGTGACAAAAACGCGACCAGTAAGAACCGTGACGGTTCAAAGACATGGAAGAAGCGGCTGTTGACAGGAAAAAGCCACCGCTAAAAACTTCAGCGACGTGGAAAACGCGACCGGTAAGAACGTGGATGGACAGGGCCTTTCAAACACATGGACCAAGGGACCGTTGCGAACTGTGACGGACAGAGAATTCTAACGATGTGGAAAAGCAACCAGCAAGAACCTTGACGGACAGAGACTTTCAAAGACATGGAAAACGCGATTGTTGAGGACAGTGACAGACGGAAAACCTTAAAGACTTGGAAATAGCGAGCAGTGCGAACCGTGCCGGACTTCGAAGACATGGAAGAGGCTATCGTGAAGAACCGTGACGGACAGAGACCGTGGACGAAGCGAAAGGTAAGTGACGGACGGGGACTTTCAAGGACATGCGTGACGGACGGAGAACTTTGCGTGAAAGAAAGACCAGCAAGAACCGCGCCGCGCAGCGGACTTTCAAAGACATGGAAAAACAACCGTTGAGACAAAAATGCGACCGTTAAGAATCTTAACAACGCGGAAAAAGCGACCAGTAAGAACCGTGACGGACAGAGACATGCAAGACATGGAAAAGGCAACCATTGAGAGGAAAAAGCAACCGTTGAGAACTTCAATGACGTGGAAACGCGACCAGTAAGAACCGGAGTGGTGAGAAACTTTCAAATGCATTGAAGCAGCGATCGTTGAGAGCCGTGACGGACAGAGAAATTCAACGTATGACGTGGACGAAGCGACTAGTAAGAACCGTGACGGACAGCGACTTTCAAAGACATGGAAAAAGTGACCGCTGAGAACTTTAACACCGTGAAAAACACGACCAGTAAGAACCATGACGCGCAGGGACTTTCAATTACATGCAAGAAGCGACCGCTGAGAACCGTGGCGAACAGAAAACTTTAACGACGTGGAAAACGCGACTAGTAAGAACCGTGACGGACGAGATCTTCAAAGACATGGAAAAAGCGGCCGTTCAGAGGAAAAAGCGACCGTTGAGATCTTTTAAAAAAAGCGGACAAGTTTAACGATGTGGAAGAAGCGACCAGTAAGAACCTTGCGCGACCGTTGAGATCCATTACGGACAGAGACGCTCAAAGACACAGAAAAACAACCTTTGAGAGGAAAACACGACCAGTAAGAACCGGGATTTCAGTTGAATTGAAAAAAGCGACCGTTGCGACCCGTGACCTTTTAAGACGTGGAAGAACCGACCAGTCAGAACCGTGACGGACAGAAACTTTCAGGGATATGGAAAAAGCGACGGCTGAGAGCCGCTGTGGACAGAGAACTTTAACGATGTGGCTGACGGACAGAGACTTTCGCGCAAAAACGACGAGTAAAAACGTGACGGACAGAAATATGGAAAAAGCAACCGTTGGGAGGACAGAGACTTTCAATCACAGGGGTAGGGCGACCGTTGAGAACCGCAATGAACAGAGAGTTTTAACAACGTGGAAACGCGACCAGTAAGAACCGTGACGGACAGAGACTTTCCAAGACATGGAAAACGCGACAAGTGAGAACCGTGATGCGACCAAGACTTTCAAAGACATGGAAAAGGCGACCGTTGAGCAACGTGACGGACAGAGAACTTTATCGATGTGGAAGAAGCGACCAGCAAGAACCGTCACGGACAGAGACTTTCAAAGAAGTGGAAAACGCGATTGTTGAGAATCGTGGCGGACAGATCTTTGCGTGGGAAAAGCGACCAATAAGAGCCGTGAAGGGCAGAGACTTCCAAAGACACAAGCAACCTTTGAGGGGAAAGTGGTTCACGCGACCAGCAAGAGCCGGGATGGACAGAGACTTTCAATCTAATTGAAAGAGTGACCATTGCGAACCGAGACCTTTTACGACATGGAAGAAGCGACCGCGGACAACCGTGACGGACAGACAAATTGCGTGGAAAAACGACCAGACAAAGCAATCAGTAAGAACCGTGACAGAAACAGACTTCGAAAGACATGGACAAGCGACCGCTTGGATCGGGGCGCAGAGAAGTTCAACGACGTGGAAAAAGCGATCTGTAAGAACCCTGACGGACACAGACTTTGGCAAACATTGGACAAAGCGGCTGTTGAGAATCGCGACGGACAGAGAGCTTGAATGTGTTTACGTAGGTATGTATGCATGTGTGTATGTATGTCTTGTGAGAGGTGCTTTTCCTAACCAAAGATTTGCCCGTTCCACAGCCACCGTGCACACGCGGCGTTCTCTGTCCGTACGCGTCGCGTTTTCCATGTCTTTGAAAGTCTCTGTCCACGACAGTTCTGACTGGTCGCTTGTTCCACACTGTTCAAGTTTTCTGTCTGTCACGGTTCTCAACCGTCGCTTTTTGCGTGTGATTGAAAGTCTCTGTCCGTCGCAGTTCTTAGTTAACATGTCATAAAACGTGCGTGCGAAGCTCCGCATTCGCAGCCAGGGAAGCGTGCAACTAGCCCCATACTCCAAAGGGCTCCCTATCCCATTCCACGGGCGGCCAATGTCCGCCTCGGCTCCGCTCACTCGCTCCTCCAGCCTCGAGAGTTGCAGTCGCAGCTTCTCACCCTATACTTCTCATTTTGGCTTTGGCAGAAAGCCTGCTTCTGCAGTCACGGTCTGAAAGACCTTGAGCGCCAAAGCGCCAGCCCCAGCCCCTCACCCGGAAAGACTGCACACAGCTCGCAAAGATTTTGGCCGGCTGGGTTCCTGACGGCTGTCGTAAACACGCCAAGGCCGCCTCCGTGGTAATCCATGGACTCCAGCTGACCAGGCCCGAACTCTGCCCGCAAGCGTCACCGTCTTCCTACTTCTTAACTTTACTGACCAGGCCGTTAAGGACAACCCATCTCCAGCCGAACGGGCTTGCCACTTTGTCAGGAGGGACTGTTCCTGGCTTAATCTGACGACCCAGATGCGATGATCATCCTGGCATTCACACCGGACAACTCTCGCAACATCAAGATTGCTGGGCACTCACAGACAGGAACGTCAATCTGCCGAACATCCTCTGGTGTTCAGCAAGGATTCTGGTTCCTTCAGCAAAGACTCAAACCGGAAGATGTGGACCAAGGAGAAGCCCACGGAGACGAAGATCCCGGCTGGCCCAACACTGTCAGTCAGCGGTTGGTCTCTCAACAAGAGCAGTTCGCTGCAACCCCACAAACAATTCCCGTGACGTCCAGTATCGATTGGACGACTCCCTTACAATCAGGAGCAAGCGTGGCCAACACAGACCATTCTTGGTTCTGATGAAGGCCTGATTCATCCTCAGCCTCAATGTCCACACTCGAATCGTCCGGGTCGGGTCTGCCTTCACGACCGGGTGAACAAATGTAGCCAATAACTCGCCAGCCTCTGCACGAGTGTGCCGCTGCATCCTTCACAAGTCGATTGGGAGCGAACGATTCAGTGGTCTCGATCAAGCCTGCTGTCCAGGCGGCCTCAGCTCCGCAAGACCTCCGGCAACGCGCACCGTCCACTTCGAACCGCCCTCTTCACCGATCACCAGCGGACCATATCAGACCCTTCTTGCTGTTCTTCTGTTCTCCTTTGGCTGCGAGGGCCCAGCCTGCCAGCGCCTTTTTCCGAGGCTCCTTATCGCGGGAGCAGTGGCACTTGTCGCCGCACGGACAGGTTCCATGAAAATCGACAACACTGTTTCGCGCCATGGTCTTGAGGCATTGCTATGATGCACTTCCAGGCTCCTGTGCTCGTTGCTACAACTTTTGATTCAGCAGCTTGCGCGTGATGGCGGTATCCCGCTGCGACCTGTGCCTCAAGAGAAGCTGAGCGATGGATGGCTAGAAGGCCGGTTGCGCATCCGCACTCAAATCGATTGCCGAATGACTATGACGGGCAGTTTGGCTGGCAGATGTGTTTGTCCAGGCTTCGCATGCTGAAGCGCCGACGGGCATTCCATCTTCGGCGTGTCATGCTTGCAGCCGGTCTTTGGATGAAACTCCGGAAGCGCCCAGGGCTCAAAAACAAGTGCTGAGTGCGAGAAGTGTGAGTCCTGTGTCGGGGTCAGACTGAGGCAGAAGGTGTGCGCCACGGCAAAACCCATCGTCAGCCCGCCAAGTTTGCGACGCAGATTGCACGTGACCTCCTTCATATCTTCATGTGCAATGTGTGCGTTTGCTTGCGTTGCCAAATTGCCATCCTGTCATTCCACATTGCTTGGGACCAGGAGCCCGCTGCACGCCACCCGGTGCCCAGCTGAGGATACAAAGGGCGCAAAACAAGTTGTTCCCTCGGAAGCGGATGCCCCATGCATTTGTGTCCAAGCACCTCCCCCTAGACCTAAAGCAGACAACGCGAAGCAAGACTTGCATGTTACCACGACAAAATGGCTGTTGTTGAAGCGTCCACCGTCAGTCCGGCATCCCTGTGTCAACCGCTGTGTTTTGCTTCACGCATGCCTGCGCGCATCAAAGGAAGGCAGATGCCATGGATGACGTAGAGGACGTCATGGAGGGTGCACCCTCAGTTGGCCTGGCAGAAGTTACGTGACTCATCATTGCTTTGGGCAAGTTGGGCCTCCTGCCAGGATGACGAGATTGAGCAGCTGCCTCGCGGGCTTGGGCCATTGAAAGTTTGTGGTTGGCCTGCAAACGCAGCTTTTCTGGAGGCCAGTTCGTTCTAGGAGGCCGCCATCACGCACCTGCCTTTAGAGTTGCCAACGCAGGTTGAACTCGCTCTTTCCCTCTTTCGGCTTGCGCCAAGGCGTTGTCAAAGCCACCGCAGAGGGTGACGAGCTTGGAAGTTTAGAATTTCCTGCCCTTGCCCAGTTCTTGAGTATTAGGGGGCTCGCAGGCGTGTAGGTGACCCCGGCTTGCGCTTAATGCCGCCGGCCCCAATTGCGTTCCAAGAGCGCATGCTTGGTGACCAGGCCTAGTGTTGAAAGCCATATGCCCTGGAAAGTTTGCTCTCCCTGCATCAGGTCTTGGAAGGCTAGGGTTTGCAGGATTTCATTCGTCAAGGATTGAATTGGATCATTCGGGGGTTTTGGCTCAAGGATGATCCAAAATTGTTTTTTGGGGAATTGTGGTGATTAGTTTTTCGGCAAGGGGTACTTGTCGAATGTCTGCTGTGCCAGGAGTTGATTTTGCAAATGCATACGGATCGTCCTGTCCTCTCCACAGGTGCGTACCTTGACTTCAAGCGCCATGGAGGACCTTCTTCGGCAAGGGCATCATGGCCAGGCCAGGAAGCTCTGGTTCCTACCTTTGGCCGATTGGGGAGAGACCCCACTTACAGTTTGCGCCCTGTGTTGATGAGCGGTGCGCACGCTGCGATGAACGTGCTGTGGCTTCAAGTTATTGGCGTGTGGTTTCGCCGGACCGTGTTGGTTCAAGATGGCACCAGTGCTTCTGAGGGTCGGGTGGAATCCGGTGAGTTTGCGGCTGTCTCTGTTGATGGAGTTTGGAGCGGTGGGCCAAGGCCTGCGTCAGGGAGAGTCTCAGCTCCACCGCGGGGAGCCAGTCAGGCGTCAGGCCTTCAAGTGTCGCCGTGTCAAATTCCTAACCGCCTTCGTGCGGAGCAAGGCAGTTCGCAAACTGGCGCAGGAGAAGGTCACGAAGTCCGAGGCGGTGACGGTGCTGAATGTTCGGACCTTTCAGGAGCTCAGCTGTTCCTCTCCGACAGGAGCATCCAGGACCCGGCGTTCCTCGACAAGGCTAGGTCCCCGGCACGGGCATTCCATTCCAATCGCTTATTGTGGGAACCCCATGCTGCTCACGCTGGAGGCGAAGATCATCAACTTGCAGCAGTCCAGGGACATGCTGGACGGCGGCCCTTGCTTCTTGGATGGTGGCTGCGGTGCCTGCGCTATATAAGCACATGTGCCCCTCCTGCCCGGTGAAGATCAGCAAGCAGTTCTTCCACTCCCACTACAACAAGGGCAAGGCGCATAACCATCATGGATTCACCAGCCAGGTTCTGTTGGCATTGGGCGGATAAGTGGCTGGAGAACTCCCTGATCCGCCTGACAGACACGGAGTGTTTTTGTGCAGGACTGGCAGGACAAGGGGGCGTGGCGACTACAGCCGGCAAGTACGCCCTGGCCACGCACGCAAAGATTTGGTCGCCGCAAAGGCTGCCGACTGAGGAGGAAATTCTGGAGGCGGACGATGAAGCAAAGGTGAAGGCTGCCCCAGGCGTCTTGTGTGGACACAGAAGTGATCTGGTCTCAGGCGCGTCACAGCCCTGAAGCGGAGGTTCTTGGAGCCAGACGCTGGTGAGAAGACGGCACCACCGCTGCTCCCACGCCATTAGCTTCGAACTTGTCCGCTGCGCTGAGAGGCCCTGTCCTCGGGGTGGCCAAATAACCGGTGCACACCGGGTCAGACAGAAGCGGCCGCCAAAGTGTGGCTCACCCCTTTGGCAAGCTTAGCGCGAATCTCCTTCACAGCATCGGCCAAGCTGCCTCCTGCCGCAGCTCCGGCTCATGGCGCGCAACTTCTCCTCCGTCCGCACCCTCTTGCCTGGAGTAGGGGTCCTGCCTGCGCTCGCCGCGTTGAAGTGCGGCTACAACGGAAACGGGGTGCCATTCTTCAGAGTCAGAAGGCGCTCAACCGGGCAGGCTCATGCGCCAGCTGGTTCTCGGGCGCCAGATTTGGCTGTCCGGCATTTAGCCACCCCTCTTTTGCACTGCCACAGCGCGACGACCCGGTCGACTCTTCCGTGTGTCAAAACGGGGGTTGAGATCCTTCAAGTTTGAAGTGGGGAGCAGAGCCGTTAGGCAGTGTTGCATTCACGTTTCATGCTTTGTCTGTGGCAGGTACCCTTCTGCAGACGCCTGTCAGGTTGAGGAAGGGTTCAACCAGGCACCTTTTCGTGGGTTTTTTCTCCTGGCTTCCCTGTTTTTGTTCCTTGCTTCCCTTTTCGCAGCTGGGGCCACGGCCGCATCTCTCGTGCCATCTGATGGTGCCGGATGCCTGGAAAGGCTCGGCAAGAACTTCCAGTTGGCAGAGGAAGTAGTTTCTGCCTTGAGAGGGCAGGCGTCGCCAACTTGGAAGAGTTCCGGTTTTGCTTCGACAGTCGAAAGACTAGGTGCAGAAGCGTCGATTCAGGCGGCGCGAGTCAGGCGGGCCTGGCATCCTTGTACTCAAGACCGCGGAGCAGGACCGCTCTTGAGTGGCCATCGAGGACCTTGATTCTCTCCTCGGATGTAAGGAGCTCAGATCCGCCAAGGACAGTTTTGTGCGGCGGCGTGCCCCAGCAATGCAGCCGTGTCGAGGGCTTTGAGGAAGATGTCCAAGCGGCTGCTGTGCGTGACATCGGTGTGGAAGGTGAAAACCTTGCACTGGCAGCTGAGCACTTCAAGCAAGAAGCGCAAGTTGGGCGACGGTCTTTGGACACGAGCAGGTGGGGCGCCAGCGTTGGGAGCCTGCTCTTGCTTGCCTATACCCTGGGGTCCAGGCGAGGGACAACGCGCCGCCGGCCAAAGAGGAGCCCACCGCCTTCGCCTTGCGAGTGATCCAGGCCACGTACGAGGCTGGCAAGCCCGCCCAAGTGCAGGGCTGCGAAACAGGCCCGATGTCCTCTGCAGGGTCCCAGGCCTTGATGCGAAGAACCAGCGTGGACAACGCTGCACGCAACCGGAGCCCCGGCCAGCCGCAGGCCATCGCGGAGGATGGTCGGGGAGCCCTGCCTGCCAGGCGCAGGCATCAGCGGCTCAGTATGAGATCGAGCACCTTCATCCCCGGCGAGTGCCACCACGCCCAGCTTTGCGAGGCATCGGCCCCTGCATCTTTGGCCTTCCTCCGTTACAACCGGAAGAGCAAGCCAAGCTCGGACGTGCTTCATGATGGCGAGCTCCCGGCCGATGTGGTCTACCTCGGTCAGGGCACTACTCCCCGCACTCCAACGACGAGTCTACTTTGTCCTCGCCAAACTGCAGACAAATCTGCTTTCCCTGCAAGGCAAGCGGTTGGCCTGTGACTGCGACCAAGACGGTGTTTGCGAGGCGGACGCTTTGGCTGGAATGGTCTTTGATGCAACTCCCCAAGATTCCCAGCCCTGCCCACCCAGAGTTACTGGGCAGCGACAGTCCCGTGGATCCTTCTTGCGAGGGGTTCTACACAGTGCAGCCCTGCGATTGATTTTGCTTTGGGTTTCCGCAGGAGGACGTGATCCTTGCCTTCCGCAAGCTGTATCCTGGCGGTGGCCCATGCTGGGAGACCTCTTGGCCAGGAGCACCGACTATCTGGATTGGCGCATTGTCTGGCTGAGGGCAAGCAGCGCGGCGCTTGCCGCTGGTCAGCTACGGGCTCACGCCTGACGAGCACTTCGCTGAGCCTTTGCGCTGGGCTTGGAAAGCTAGCCGTGTTCGACGACGACCTCTGTATGCTGCAGGCATGGTGATGCACCGGCTCGAAGAGTGGCGTGGCCGCTTAGCGGGCGCTGAAGGAGCTCAAGCGCCGATGGGCGCCGGTTTCGCAGCACCTCATCTCTTTTCAGACTGATGCCTGCCACATGGCTTTATCAAGGGTCGGCCGGCTTTTGGCTTTGCTCCCCACTGCGGCGTTTTCCTTCATCAGCCAGCGGAAGCTGTTTCCTATTCTGACATGCTTGACGGATGGCAGGAACGCCCTCAGGATGGCAGCCGTCCGCTGGCACCTTCGTGCTTGAGCCCGCGCGACACCGCGAAGAAGGTTTTTGCACGCCACCCGTGCGAGAAAAGTGAACTTCAGCGCTTCGCCTGCGAGAGGAGGCCAGTCGGATTCTTCGTGAGACAGCAACAAGCTGGTGTTGACGACAGCCACATCACTGACCGTGCTTCCCATGGCCCCTCAGCACAGTGGAGCTTCGGGGTTCTCAACCACATTTTGGCGTCAGGAGTCAGCGGCCACAGGGACCTTCTTGGGTTTGCACTTCGGCCTGCTGGCGGTGCACACCGATAAAGAGCACCCAAAATGGGTTCGAGAGTGACTCGAACAGCGGGTGCTTTCTTTCATGAGAGTATGGCGCTTCCAGCCAGGCTGGTGCAGCGTTGCAAGTGCCACGTGTGGTGGCGAGCAACCAGCAGGGGTGCGTGCGCAGGAGGCCTTCGTCGCTATCATTCCTCCTTGGGTGTACGGGGT
The DNA here is from genome assembly GCA_963377175.1 of Effrenium voratum. Taxonomy (NCBI): domain Eukaryota; class Dinophyceae; order Suessiales; family Symbiodiniaceae; genus Effrenium; species Effrenium voratum. The sequence goes on from CAUJNA010001080.1 coordinate 56,998, forward strand.
TTGGGAGATCAGAAATCACAAGATCGCCCTGTTGGAACTGTTCATGGTGGTCCACGCCCTGTGGAAGGCGCGGTGTCATTGCCGGAGTGAGAACCCCAACCTCTTTTTGCGGATGGCCACCTACATCCAGTGCCTCCCAAAAAGCTGATGCAATCAGCCGACCCGTGGTACCGTCTCAGCCACTTCCAGCTGTACTACAGCCTTTTTCCTCCTGCTCCATTGAGGCTTCCTTATCGCGCGGTCATAACTTTTGCTGAAATTGTGGGGTGCCTTGGGAGGTACTGCAGGATAACCTGAGCACGCTTTGCTGGGCCACAGCACGGAGCAACCTGCTGTGGATGCCAATGCAAATGTCACAGGAATGCGGGTTGCGACACATGCTTCGGTTGAGAGTGGAAGAATCTGCAGAGCTGTCAGTTTTAATTCTCCTTGGAATGTATCCCTGCCTCAGATCTTGGAAGGTCAGGGTTTGCAGGTTTCATTCTTCAAGGATTGGGGCCTAAACCCTAAACCCTAAACCCTAAACCTCCCACTAGAATGCGAGTTACGACACATGCTTCGGTCAAGAGTGGAAAAGTCTGCGGAGCTGTCAGTTTAATTCTGCTGGGAATGTTTCCAGGAGAGAATTGCAGACACTGCATGATGTCGACCAATTCGGCCAACCCTGTTTGAGTCTGTAGCGCAGGCTAAATCGAGGGGCTAGCGGCACCGAGTCTGGCCTTGTGTCCAGGCAAGCCATTCGATGAAGGAGAGGTGCAGCAAACTCAGTCAGCAAAGCATTGCAAGCACTCCACACACATTGCCAGAACGCCAGCCCAGGCAGTGTGGCCCAAAGCCTCGGAAGGCGCAGTGTGCTTGTTTGTTGCATCAGCGCGGCTTTTGGCCACGCTTGCTGTGTCTTTTCCAACAATGCGCAGATCGTCTTGCTACGATCAGTCTTTGAGGGTCGACCGCCGCCGCCTCAGCTGTTAGCGCCTTGATTGCTGCATTGATCTCTAAACCTAGGGCAAGGTTTGTTGCAACTCAGGCCGGTTGTTCTTTTTAGCTACACGCAAGCTTGCTGCGCTGAGCAGTGCCCGCCTCAGCTTCGCTGTCCCGCAGGGCGCCTTGCGAAACTCGTACTAGCGAAGGCGCCCAATGGATCGCGCTGTGCCAGCTGACGAAGATGGGCCCCGCATGTTCTACAGCCACACAGATGTTGCAAACTCGAGATATCCGAATTGTTATGTAGTAGCAGTTGCGAGTTTGCAAAAGGCCGTGCACCAGTACAACGCAGTCATCAACATACTGAGACATGGGGGACTTTACCGGGCCGGCGTCCTATTTGCAAGAGGTTTGCAAGCTTTGTGCGCTCACCCTTACTTGCCTGGCACATTGGGGCGCGAGGTTCGAGCAGAGACAAATAGATGGACAGTCATGTGGTCGTGCCCCTGGTAGCTTCTTTGTCATACTTGTTGGAGTGCTCTTCGCTTTGGACGCGACAAGGTCATTGCATCCAACACCCGAGCAACTGCGCCGGTTCACGCGTGGTTCTCAATGTCGACCTTTAGACATTGTCTGGCATTTGTGCTGTCGTCGCGATCGGTGAAGGCTAGGATAGGTCGCAGGGCTGTTGAAAGCCTTTCTGCTGTCATAGCTTTGGTGTTTCGATTCCATATGACCTGCAGTCCCGTGCAGCGAGCAAATCATTTTCCTGGCTCGTTCCACTTGGGTCGCAAGGACTGGCTCGCAGACGTGTTTTTCAGTGAAATAAGGGGCAAGCCCAGCAAAGACAAAGCACACAAATTTTGGTCCGCGCGGCAGCTCATGAACAATTTGTGCGAGGGGGCTAGCCGCTAAAACGTGAGATCTGCAGGACTTAATCTGGCGAAACCTAGCCAAAATGCAGCAGCGCTTCGGCAAGGAGTGCCCCAACTCTTGACAGCGCTGGCCAAAAGCGTGGGTCCACACCTTCAGAAGCTTGAGGTTCCACACGATGTCAATGTTTGCATCATGGAGCGAATTCCTTTTTGGCAGGTATCAGATTTCCCCACAGGGCTACATTCTACCCAAGGCCTGCGTATTGCGCAACGTTTTCATTAGCCAACCCCGGATGATGTGGAAGGCATTTTTGGCCTGGGATGCTGCAAGACTGCGGCAGCCAGAGGCATTGTGGATTTGGAAGCCCTGCAGTCTCGGGCTCATGGGATTGGATTTTATGGAGAGTTGATGAAAATAGTTTTTTGTGAAGACATAGCAATGAGAGTGTTTTCCTTGCATGCTCACCCAAGGCCAGAGCTGTGGCAGGGGGATTACGGTGTTCAGTTCCGACGTGCCTGAGGACCGTGGTAGAAACTTTCAAAGCTTTGCAGCCTGCGCGTAGGATTCCCTGGACAGGCGTACGCGCCAACGACTTGTTTGGCACTTGAGACTATTGCAAATGGCTTGCGGCTTTGTTTGAGAGCCGCAGGGCCAAACAGTAATGGCCTGACACAGCCAACTGCGACGAACCCCATCAAGAAAGCGTGGTCATTCATGAACTGGAACTGCGCAGGGGGGAGAAGTTTACTCGCCACGAATGTATTTTCTTGCTTGCTCGCCATAGTGTGCAACCACTTGAACGCGAGCGTCGCACAGTTTCCGCTGACATTTAACTGTCTACGTGTTAGGTTGCTTGCGCGTGCATTGTCAATATAGGCTGTCACGTCGACGAAATGGTTACGGATTCTACCCTTCTTTTCTTCCTGTCATTCCAGCCGCGGTGGTAACGTGGGGGCAAATATGCTTGCCTGGAAATCTGTCTCGTTGAATTCCCGTCACCTGTCTTGATGTTGCGCACGAGGTCCGGAGTGGTTCTTTGTGGCTGAGAAAATCTTGCCATAGGCTTGCTCTTCGGCTTGCCTTCCAGAGCTTCTCTTTGAGTGAAATCCCATTTACTTGATTCATTCTTTAGGGGGATGAGGTGCCTTGTTGGGGCTCTCTGTGATGAACTTGACTTCGGTGGATCTCTCTGCCAAATCTCTGGTGCCTCTTCTCAAGAATCCCGTTCTGCACATTGCGTTTGTCCTGAAAGTGCGAACCTTTACAAATTTTCCTGTCTCTTATCCGCTTTTCGGAATCTCGTGGCGGTGGTCCAGGAGGATCACCCGGTATGTAATTGCATACAGCGTATGCTCTTGGAGACGTCGAAAAGGGATGCTATAAGTGGCTATAAGTAGCAATCCGTTTAGGCCGCAGTATGAACGGATCTTCGGGATTCCCTTCCGAACGGTGCCCAGTCAAACTTCCATCTCTCTCTCTCTCTCTCTCTCTCTCTCTTTTTCTCTCTCTGTTTCTTTTTTTGGAGGGGAATATGCTTGCTGTTCGGTTCTGGTGTGAACTGCAGTTATGGTTCTGGAGCTGAGCAGTTACCCACCTGGTTTTCTCATTGGTTTCGAGGAGCCCCACCAATGCTACCGCATTACGATGTGGGAAAGATCAACATAGCCTTGGTAATCTGCGTACGCCAGGTCGATGTTCCCTTCAGGTCATCGCACCTGTCGCCGACGTGCTCCAGACCCTGAAGAATTGCAAGCCACGGGCACTGTCATTCTTGTTGTTGTAGTCACGCTGGTCCTGCGGAAGATACTGAAATCTTGGTCTGATGTCATTTATGAAATGACACTTCTGGTAGAACCAACCTGCAAATGTCGCAAAAGGATGGTCTCGTGGAAGTTATTCGGAGGAACTTCTTCTGGTTCTTCTTCTGGCAGAATATCTCTGAATGTAGGTGGCTTGTCATCGGATTCTTCATTCATCCATGAACTTCTTTCTGGTTCGTCCTCTTCGAAATCGGATTCTCTTTCTATCAGTTGAATAGGATCTTCACAATGTTCAGCCTTTGGCTTCTTAGCAGAAGCTGCTTTCTCTTCTGAATTAACCATCTCTTCGTCCTCATCGACGGCGGACTTCTCCACTTCCAGCTTTACTGTTTCCACCTGAGGAGCAGGATCTGGAGGTCTGACAAACTGTGCCCTTAACACACAAGGGCCAAGCTCACTTGAAACTAAAGGGGCTGCGGGAGCAGACACAAATGAGTCAACGGTTCTGACAAGTTTCCTACAATTGCAAAGAAATAAAATCGGCTCATGGTTCCTCAGCGGGATCCTCGATGGAGATCCGCCTCTGTGAATGCCAGAAACGGTGTACCTCATATGAAATATTTTCTTCTAGGAAGGTGCAAACGCAAGGACCAATATGAGTATTGTAGGCCAACCATTCAACCAAAAAACGCCTTGTTCCGAATCATTGTCCTGAAAGCTGGATGCGTGTCGAAGAATACCTGTCATGATGAATTTGATGAGCTCGCCGGCCTTGGCAGAGCTCTTCCTCAAACAATCTGCGAGACAGTTTTCTGAACGTACATGGGCGAGATCATGCATCTGACCACTATTACTCTCCTGACGGATCATTTGGATAAGGTGCATGGCTTCTTTCTGCTCAGGTTGACGGGTTGTTGATGCAGTGCCTACTAAGTTGTTTGCATCGGTGCGAATTTGAGCATCTGCAAGTTCGCCAGATATGTGTGACCAAAGTCCTCGAATGAAAAGACACATGACGAAACATCGCATCAGTCCGTGCAACTTTGGCGTGATCTTATGACTTTCATAGTCAGCCACCCAATGCGCCAACGCCGCAGGCAACGCCAGCCACACAGCAAACACCTGGCGTCCAGAAAGTGCGCACAAATGCACCAGTTCCACAACCGTGACAACCGCCCAGCCGGCTATTCCTTGACGACGCGATCGGCTGAGGGGTGATGTTCCAAAGCCTCCTAATCGGCCGACATTTATCGTGCCTCCACCGAAACAAAAACAACCTTCACTTCCACTTGTGCCTGCAGACGACGACGATAAAATGCAAGAAGCAGGTACATCAACCAAGAAAAAGACAGCCCACGAGAAGCCAAACCGATCGCCTCACCAGGACCAAGTTCTTCACCAGGCATTCCGCCTTCACCGGAAAAACCAGAAGAATCCTCTGAGGAACTTGAGGAAGAACCGGAAAGCTCTCATTCTCAAAGAACCCGTCGTTACACCGACAAAGATTCAGACCTGGTACTAGATGAAGCACTCTGGATACAGTTCACTCATGATCAGAAGGTGTGCAGCAACACTGGTAGACCTATTAGTCTCCACACACTGCATTCCGCTGAGTCACTGAGGTCTATAGCAACATCTCGTTCTTCGCGCACACATGACAACACAACAAGTACGACATCGACTCAGTGTGCCATGGCTTCAACGATGATGACCGAGCGATGCTCACGCTGCATACTGAGAGACAGGAGTTCCTCAAGGCCTCCACAGCAAAGAAACCTGCTTACGGACACAATGATGCAATGAGAACATTCTTGGTTCAGCGCCAAGGTCTTATGGCCTTGTGCCCACTCGTATGGATCGCTGCACCTTCGTTTACTTGGCAAAAAGATCACCAAGTCAAATCTTGGGGCCAATGGTTTCAACTTGGAAGGAGCCATTGACTATCTCATAGAAGTCTCTGGCAATAATGCCAAAGGTAGACAGGTCCACAATGTCATGTCCCTGCGTGTAGATGATTTTTTGACGGCAGGTGACGACACCTTCGAGAAACAGATCACGTCGTTCCAGTCACATCTGTGTGCTGGCAAAAACCCAAAGCTTGCCCGGCGCGTTAACTTGCCACAAAAACACGCAAGCGTCGTCAACGGTGAGTTGACGCCGATGGTGCGGTTGTACATGATGCAGTTGTTGTACAGTGTGTGGGGTATACAAAGATACCGCAATCTTCTTGCGTCAATATGAATGCCAAGAATCCGTGAGTCGGATTTATTAGAACATTCAATATTAAGCTGTTTTTGCTGGGGCTGCTTCATTGCTCGTTGAAGCTTGGTTACTTCCTTGTCGTCACTGTAAAGTGGGTCCATCTGGTTATTGAACGGTAGATCCTGAACCTTCGTGCGAGTACTGGTGCTGGTCATGTTGTAGTCCGCATCGATCTTGTCCAACTCTGGTCGGATGTTGGAGATGTCACTGTCAGAGAAATGTTCAAAACTATCTTCGAAACGAAAAACCTCGAGCTTTAGCAATCTGAGGAGAATATGTGTCATCTCTTGACAGAATGACAGTGGGTAAATCTGGGCAAGTCTAGTACGACTGCCCTGATTCTTGGCATTGCCTTCAAGAGGCTGATGCTGGTTCTTTTCCTTGCTAAGCAAATTTGAGCACCTTCTACACACATACTGGTCTCACGACTTCTTTGGGAAGATTCTGCATGAGGCTTGTTGGTTTCAAACTTCTAAGTTTGGTGTCAGGGTCACGAAGACCAAATGCACAAACACCAAGGTCATCCCAAGTCACCCTAGCATGTTCCATCAAGTCCATTGATGGACTTAAGAGTCCCTATCTTGGAAGTGCGAGGATTCTCAATGATGAAGCAGAGTCCTCGGTTCTGTTGGAACCAGCTACAAAGTCAAGTACGCGGCTCTCTTTTCTGCAACAATCTTCGGATCATTGATGTTTTGCGTAATGGACCAGGGTCCACAAACTGGTGCAAGCCATACAACATCTGGTTGTTGCTCACGAATAATGTCCAACACCGTCTGACGTCCTTCTGGCGTCATGGTGTCCAAACCAACTCGAACGCCAATCGGTATGCCGAGCCTTGAGCCTGTTAGCACGCAGCATTCAGAAAGAATTCAACAGCCAGGGTTGAACTTATCAGCCGCTATGTTCTGACCAAGGCGCTGACTTACTTTCAGAGTTTTGTATGGGCTTCTATCAGATTCAGAAGATTCCAAAGTTACGTTGAATAGACCCAGAGCGGGAGAACCACTTCCTGCAACTCATGCTCGAAGGAGCCCGACCGTCGGCAAGATATTCCGCGATGTCGTCATCAGCACCTCCAACAATGAACCAAAACAGGAACCTCCTAGCAAAATCAATAATTGAGAGTGTACAAGTATGCCAAGGTCCTGCGCCTGGAGGGCGGCATGGATCAATATACACCCGATGCAGTCTCAACTGACAAGACAAAGGGTGAATTCTACAGAACCCATGTGCATCGTGCCGGGCTACCGTTCCTAACGGCGGGAGTATACTATTACGAATGCAATGCGACAAAGCCGTATAACGCAGTCATTGGGAACATGGGCCGATTCGTAAATCGGGGATTGAATCACCTGCTCCGACCTCAGCGCGCAACAAAAGGAATCGTGAAATGCTTCAATGAGGCCCAGAAGGAACCGTGGAACCAGCTTCGAATCAGTTCCGAGTGTGCAGCCTCGAATCTTCATTGAACTATGGCACTACAGCCAGACTGGAACATGATGGATTCCACAGAGCCCTAGACTGCTTGGTAACCCATGCTCTCCATTGGGCCAAGACGAACCGAATGAGAGATCTTCGAGAAGGGAACGTAACGGACAATCTCAAACCAGATGAGAATCATCCACTGGGGAACATATTCCCTGATTACAAAGTGGACTCAGGCGAAAGATACAAACTCCTGACCAATGATCAGCCCCTGGTTGGGTCAAGTGATTCAGATTGGCACCATCCGCTCCTCGAACAGCAACATCTCCGAGGCAGCGTTGAAACGGAAAAGAGAGAAGGAACGTGCATATTCCAGCTGAGGAGTACCCCACACCCAACTGGTGCAGCAATGTCATCACAATGCCATTTGACATTTCAATATTTATTCGCTCCATCTTGCCGGAATTTCTCACCATGATTTTTGGTACTGTCATTCTATGTATTTTCTACATATGCCGTGCACATATCACAAGATTCACAATTTAAGGGCTACGGTACAGGATGCAACGTGCTACTACTGCACAACTCCGTGAATTTCAGGCCCAAGAGCCGAGTAATTAAATCGCTCAATGGCAGTATTCTTTGAATTTGGGATGCCATGAGTGGAAAGAAATTTGTGCCTGTGTTGTTTCTTGTTTTGTTCTGTGCTTGTGTCACAGCATCCACTCACGCAGCAATCTGATTGAAATATCTGGCTTGAGGCCTGGTAGCTTTTGCATCTCCAGCTCATAGAGGAAGAAGCCCGCTTGGCTGACCGTGGTACAGTTTACACTTGTTCCTATTGGAACCAAACATTGCTTACAATACAATTGGTCATTTGCTTCTTCCATACATATTTACCTTCTGCATCAAAGTAGATCCAATACAGGAACCTACGAGGTGTCTTCTGGGGATCCTTGGGACCCACTTACAGCCTCAGGGGGGGTGGACAAATTGTTGCACTCCCGTGCCCACTGTCTTCAGATTCTGGAAAAGTAGTGTCATTCTTTGCGTGCATGCTGTGGTCGGCAAATATGTTTGACAACTGTTGGGCAGTTTAGCGCATTCAATTCACACTGCCCCTCGGCAGCGCCCCAACGGGAGCGACGCTCACCGAGACCCCCCGCCCCTTTCCATGGCCGACATCAGCGGTCGCAAGGATCCATTTTTAATGCGCTGGCGCATCTAACCGACCTACCGGATGCGCGCGCAAGCACGCCCAGGTCCATGCCTATCTTGGAAGTTTCAGTTGCGCAGGACCAGCTGCGGGAACTATCCAAGAAGCCCATACCTGTGATTTGCTTGCTACATGGCATTTTGCGCAGCTTCAATTTATGACTCAGGTCGGTTCAGCCAATCAACTGAGAAAAGATTTTGCGACTGAGGCGTGGCATTGTTCAGCGGTACATTCCGAACCCGCTTCTCATTGGGGGCCGCAAGTTAGTACCTTGGACCCTTGCAGGTGCATACCAAAAGTTGATGGATGGCAGTGGCAAATTTGAGGTTTGACATGCGGGTTTACGTGGTCGTCGTCTCGTATGAGCCCATGACAACCAATCTGCTCATGCAGTGTTTTGACATGTTACAAGCTTATTTTTGGACCCGTGATGCTCCCAGGTATGATCCGCTGAAGGTGTATGTGAACGATGAGGGCCTAGTGCGATTCGCAACTGAACCCTACTCAGATTCAGTGGACACATTGCAGTCCAGGATCGGGCTCTTGTTGCATGATCAAATGAGGGCGTGCCTGCGACGAGCCTTTCTGGGCAGGATGATGCACCTCACGAACTATTCCGTGAACAAGCAGTTGGCAGCTAAGTCTTGTGGCAATTCAGCTGATTCCCAAGCTTGGGCCGAAGGAGCCCAGCCTTTGTTCAAAACCTGGATGGGCAGGGCGCAGAGGACACCAACGATTTGCCAACTTGCGAAGCTTTCACATGGCAGGACAAGGAGGACGCAGCCATTGATGAAGCCGGCCAGCCAAAGGCTTCAAAATGGATGCCTCCTCAGGAACGAGTGCGAACGCACCGCAGACATTCACAAGGCAGTCTTCCATGTGAGCTATCGCGTCGCTTCTTGGCGAGCGCTAGTAGTGTTGACTGTTTTGGTCCACGCGCCCTGCAATAGAGAGTTGAAGCGCTGCCCACACCATCTTGCACTTCCCGACGCTGCCTGCACCGTTTACTTACACGAGGAGTGGCGCCACAAGCTCCGCAATAGGCTCACGCCCAACCCCAGAGGGCTGTTAGTAAGTTGGTATCCTGCACTCTCTTGGCCGATTTTGTACCCAGTGAACGCCTGTAAATGTAAATGTACTCTGGGTGTTGTACCTTTGCGTGCAAAGTTGGCAGGCTGATCGCCTGTAATTATGTGTAGGGTTTAGGGTTTAGGGTTTGTGCCCCAGTCACCGCCCGCACATTTGCTCAGTGCTTGCTTTCATGGATGCTTCAGTTGTTGGAATTTATATCCTGGTGTCCGACCACCTGCAAGTGCAGACATACCTTCATAGCTGCCTCGCTGGCATGATCGTCTACACCGCTTGCGTTGTTAGCTATGTTTGTTGGTTCACACCGCCCACGCCATTGACACTACTTGCAGTTTTCGCACTATTTCCACTGCCGACACCGATTTGTGTTTTTCACAGGCTTCGCAATTTACAGGAGGAGCGTATCCGCGAAGAAACGCACGTGGCGAGCGCAAACAACACAAGCAGTGTGTTTGTGTGAGTCAGGGCGGCAGCGTAAGAGAATGCGAGCGTGTGAGCGCATGAGAGCCAGCTTGATGCTTGTGCAGGGTAGCAGCGTACGCCCTGTTGCGTGACACGTCGGTGCACACCTTCATTGATTAGTGCAGTTTGTTGAGGTCGCTGACTGAGCTGAAGTCCCGACCTTAGCTTGTCGCTGCCTTGCTTGTTTGATGCTCGTGCCTTCAGGATCCACTTTGAACGGGAGGGCTTGAACTTTGGCGCATTGCCCTCAGAGTTCGCAACATGTTGTTCGGAGCTTTCTCGCATTCGTGGCGTAGGCAATGTGGGAGTCAATGAAGGCAATGGAGTCGCGAGAGTTGGATATCCAATCAGTAGAAGGTGTCCTGTGCAGTGGGCAGGACTTGGTCATCAAGACTCTCATCTCAGTGGAGGAGCCCTTGAAGGCTTGCTAGGTCACCAGTTGCAGGGCACGGGGGCAAGCTGCATGCAGGCTGAGTGGTGCAAAACGCTGGGATGTGAGGCAAGGCGCCGGCTACGCCATGGTAGGTCTCTGTCGAAAACTTGTTAGGATGGAGGTTGGTCAGCGCGCGGGCCTGGAGGCTGGGGACAGCAATCATGCCCCCAACTTGAAAGCTTGATTCGCCACGAGGGGCTACCAATCTAAGCAGCCAGTTCAATTGCCGCTCCATGCGCTATCAATGCTAGGCGCCCAACGGTCAAGTTGCTATGAAATTTATGGCTTCGACATTCTAGCGCGAGACCTCGGTGGCTCATGCATGTGGTTGTGTGTGTGTGTGTTCCACTGGCGTTTTGCTCGGCACAAGGTGGATGAGACCTTGAAACCGTGGCTGCTGGAAGTGAATATTTGCAGCTGCCTTGGCGACGCATGTTTGCATGTGGCCAGCTTGGACTTTTTGTTCAGGCCCATCCTTGTCTTCTGGATCGCCGCTGGACAAGAGGATCAAAACCAAACTGGTTGCCGATGCTGGGCTCTCGGTTTCCTGAGCAGGTGCACCATGCCATACCGTGTAAAGATTTGTATGTGCAATTATGTACATACACGTGCATATGCATTTGCATTTGTGCAGAGCCTAGCTTTGAGGTCCTTACTCTTGTCGGAGTCCGGCACTGAGAGCTGTTCGCCACCGCCTGGCACACTAGACAGCCAGGTCCATCCGCCAACCGCATTGTGGCAGCTCAGCCTCTCGGCGGGTGACAGGGCAACATGGGGCAACCCGTATCCATTCGTTGGCTTCAGAGTATGTCATGCAAGTGTTCAGCTCATTTTCAGGTGCGTTTGCTTGCCGCCTAGGCCCAGACTCTGTGCATTGGCCCGTCACAGCGGCTTGCTCAAGTGCCTTTGCCGCTCGTGGATTCAAAGCTGCAGCGCGCTCAGGGCAGCTTGCCAATCATGGATGAGAATGAGGCAGCGTCAGGCAAGCGTGTCGACTCCATAGCTCTTCAAATGTTGCTTGCTTTTGCCTTGGCCTCAATGCTGTTTGTTTGGCTAGCATTGTCTTAATATTTAGTTTATGCGGGTTGATGTGTGCTGCTGCTTACATTGCTTAGCTCAGAATCATATATGTTCGTGTGTGTGTGTACACATGTGTGGGAGAGAGGTGTGGTTGCGTTCCCTCAAGGTTGCGTGGGGAAAGGGGAAGGCGGGCGCAGCTGCAGGTTGTCTTCTTTCAGAAGAAGAAATGGCGAAGCGCGCTCGAAGAATAGCCAGGGCCTCAGCTTTGTTGGCTCACGCTTGAGTACGGCAAGCTGATTGGGTTCAAAGGTTCCTTGGCATGGTGGGCAAGTACAGGCGTGACAGAATCCTGGTCCAGGTATATATCCAAATCCAAATCCAGATCCATATCTATCTATTTCTCCATGTCTCTACAAACATGTGTATATATATATATATCTATATATATTTCAGAAAGGGCTTTGCGGCGGTGTGTTGATTGATGCGGGCTTGAGAAAGGCATCCTGCGAGAGCGCCGGTCTCAGACAGCAGTTGTCCAAAAAGCTTTGGACAAAAGAGATGCGGAGGCCCAGCAGACGCATTGTCCTTGTTTGACGACATCGCCTTTGCCTTAGCCGTTTGCCGCGTAAGCAGGATGGCTTGACTGACATGTTCAGCTGCAGAGGCATGGGAACTTTGCGTTGTAGCTCACGAAGAGGACCAGCTCCACAGCGCAAAGCTGCAGACAAACTCTTCCTTCAGGACATGCGGTCTGGTGGGCTTATGCGGGCCTTCCCTTGCCCTCATGCCGCAAGGCCGGGCGCTAGGTGTGACTACTTGTCAAACGTCAGCTGTCAGGTATGCCCACTACTGGGATGAGGAGTCCTATTGCAACATAGTATTGCGCAAATGGCAAGAAGCTGGCGGTGGGCAACCTACTCCAATGGTTGAGTCTGGGAAAGTCAGGAAATGTATTGAGTGCAGCTGAACAGGTGGGGCAATCTTTCGCTCCAAGAAGCTGCCGCCATGGGTGCCCCGTCAAGCGACTGGCCCAGTTCTTTCTTGGAATGGTTGCGCGGCTGATTCTGGCGTACATTTGATGAAGTGCATTGATACAGCTTTGTCCAAGGTGTGCTTCAATAAGACGTGACGCAACCGCTGAAACGCTGAGCGTAAACGCCATGCCACCAAAAGTGGGGGCTACAACTTGGATAGCAGCCTAGTATTTGCATCCTTCTGCTGATGCAGATCGGCCGGATGCCTTGTCAAGAGCAAGTTCTTTGCATCACGCGACCCTTTTTGCAGTGAGCGCTCTTTTTGCACAGGGATGGGTTGTTCTAAGCTATGTGCCACCCAGTGACGAACGCACGCACACACGCACTCATTGCCACTCTGACAGACACAGCCCTGCATATTTTCTGCCCAGCTTGTAGCTTCAGCGCTCAGAGGTTTGCAAAGCTTTCCCGACCACGGTCTCACTTCACTGGTTGTGCTCATTTAGCCGCCGCTGTGTCACTAGATGCCCGACCAGCGTTGCCAAAGATCTTGCGAAATGACGCAATGCATCGGCTTCATTTTGACAATTCTTAAGGAGGGACGTTGGGCAGTACGTTGTTGAGCCTGGAGCCTTTAAAACAATTGAAGATAGTGGTTGTTTTTGGGTTTTCCTTGGCTATATTGGTCATTCGGTCAGTTGTTTCTTCCTGGCTTTGGCTTTTCTGCTTCGACTCCACCCTACCAGAAAAATCACGAAAGCTAGCTTTAGCTGGCTGAAGTTTCTCCTTGCGTAAGCAAGGTAAGGGGCTCAAATGCCGAAAGATTGATTTTTTCAATTATTTGAGCCGAAAAGATTGAAACACATCAATTATTTAGACCCCCCCCCCCTCCCCCCCCCCCGGGTCTCAGGCTCGATTCCTCCCTGGTCCATCCCCCCCCCCCGGGCAGTGGCTCAGTGTTCAGCAGTCTCGGTTTGCCCGTTTTGGACTTGGTGCTACGAACTTTTACATGTTCCACCGATTCAGCTTGTTCATTTGAGACCAGTCTTCTCAGTAAACCACCTCGCAAGAATCTTTGCACACGCAGCATGCAGAACCCAGAGGTGCTTTAAGACAGCTTCTGACGCCTCTCGTTGTTTTCATTTTTCAAGGTTTGCCACGCCACCATGTGCGTTTGCGTGTCGCATCCCACGAATCTTGCCGGGCCTCTCGTTGTACACAAGCTACCCATGAATCCACTCTGTCACCGACCCATCTCATGCAACAACTGCTAGCTTTCGTTCACCCGCGCCTCAAGCATTCTTACAAGAAAGAGAAAGAGAGAGATAGATATTTAGACATAGATACAGACACAAACACAAATAGAAATTTACATTTTTTATATATAATGATACAATATAAATATTTTCATTTATGCAAACAATAATATATAAATATTTAGAATTATATATCTGTATATATTATAATAAATAAATTGGAAAATATAAGGAGGTAATTAAAATATATATTATAAATATAGATATATATAGTTTTATATATGTTTAGATATAATTATAAGTTAAATAACTTGAAATATGTTAGTTTTGTATTTAAAAATATGTGTAATTAAATTCGGTTTTTAAAGGATAAATAGTTATTTGAATAAATATTTTTCTATTAATTGAAATATATATATAATGATGTTTTAAAAAAATATATAAATAGTTTAATATGAGATATTTGTTTTTTATAAACATATGAAATATATATTTAAGTTAGGAGCAGTTTATGTTTTATTATGAGATTTATATATTTTATAGAATGAATTTAGGAAATTTGTTTATAAAGAGTGGGGTAAATATTTATGATTGATTGTTATAAAATTAAATTATTAAATTATTATTTTTGGTCGATTGTATTTTCGTTTATATTTATAAGAATTATTTTATACAGATAAATGGATATTTTGAGATTAATAATTTATGGATTTGTTTTTATTTTCTTTAAGCGATTGTTTTTTTATTAATTCTTTGGCATGAATTTATTGCGATTAGCCCGAACCTTAGTGTATTTTGCGGTTTATATTTGGAAAATAGTTTTTTCGTATATAAAATATATTTTTTTGATATATATAATATAATAAGATATGTTGGTGTTTGAATTACAAAAAATGTGTTGTCGACATGGATTTTGTAATATTTGCTCTATTTTTGGTTTTGTTATTACGGTCTAAATTTTGGCTCTTGAACGCTCGACTCACACGATATTTTGGAAGGAGTATATGAAATTTTATGAGATCGTGTTTTTGTGGACGCTCTGGTCTCGGTTTGTGAGTTGTTTTTTATGGGTTGGGATATGTTAGAATTTTTTCTGTATAATTGATTTCCTTTTGTGGCACCTATCTTAATTTACCCCTACTGCCTTTTACTGATTCTTTGGCGTGACTAGTCCGGCCTTAACATATCTTACGACTTGGGCTTGGAAAATGTGGTACTTCTCGTATGCGAAGAATATATTTTGTTTGATAAATATAATAAGTTAAAATATGTTGGTGTCTGAGTTGCAAAAAAATATTGATGCCTTGGTTAGATCGTGTTTTTGTGGACGCTCTTTCCCGGATCGTTTTTCCGAAAAATCCCGAATATTTCGACAAATTGGTCCGGGCTATCCCTAGAAAACACAACCGCTTCAATTGTTTGGGGCTTTCCGTATCAAACTCACTAAAAGTGAGTCACTTTGTCAGAGCCCCGGTGCCATTGAGTATGTGGATTCTTCCGCTGTTCTGCCTACAAGATCTGTCCATATCGGTTAGCCCGAAATGAACGGGACCGATTCAATCCAACCACTAAAATAGGTTCTAAAATATGTGGTGAATTCGCCTACCCCAAAACCCATGGATCGCAAACCCAAATCTGTTCGGACTTCCCCGACAACAATCCGGAAAATACAACGTTTTTATTTTTTAATTAGCCGGCCAAGTCATGAAAAGCAAAAGCCGGCTCAATTACTGTAAAGCCAGCGTCTTATCAAGGCAGCTAAATTGCAAAAAACTATGTAAAGAGAGTAGCAACGGCCAAGTCGAGCTTCTTTTAGCAAAAAACGGCCCGATTGCCTTTTTTCAAGGGCTGAAATGCTATCAAACGGACTATAAATTCCATAATTTTCATATAATCAATTTATCAATTGTCGGTTAAGCCATAAAAAGCAAAAGCCGGCCCAATAACCGTTTTATTAAGGCCAGATTTTATCATCATTAAATCAAAATAAAAATTTAGTAGCGGCCAAACCGAACTTCTAACAACGAAAAACACCAAACCGTTTATTTTCAAGGATAAAACTTTAGAATTCCAGAGTTTTAAGCCCTGAAATTCTAAAGAAGTTTGGGGTTAAAGGGTGTGTTTGGCTAATTGAGTTTTTTGTCTAACTATTTATGCTCTTTTTTCTATAGGATGAAAAAGGATAATCTTAAGCAAAAGAAAAATGTATCAAAATAAACACACCCCATGTGTTTTGCTTTTAACCTTTGTTTTAATATATAGAATACATAATATAAATGAATTATAGGGTTTATTTTGCAACACTCAACCGTTTTTAGATATAAATATATTTTTTTATGCATAAATGTATAATATACCTCATCATCTATCTAAAAACCAATTTTGTATAAGTATAAATCATCTTAAAATTTGAATTGTTAATGCATACCGACTAACTACATTACACAAAAATTAATATATTGTGAAAATGTTAAAAATAACCATTATAAGACATATCAATATATACCTTATCCTAGGCAAAGCTCATCCTACCAGTCGCTGTGGGGCGCTGCCGCGCTGCTTGCGGAGCCTTCTTCTCCCCCTTCCTCTGCGGCTGACGTAGCCGCGTCAACAGCCGCCGTGCTGCAGCGCACAGCTCCGGCCACCCATTTTTTTAAAAAAAAAATGAAGATGTGACTGTGAAGCACGCGACGGCACACTCTAGAACACGACCGCAAGCTATCACAGAAAAAAACGACCGAAGCTGACAGAACGCGACCGGAAGCTGACAGAAAACGACCAAAACTGACAGAAGAAGCTGACAGACTACCGGAAGCTGACAGAACAGAACACGACCAAAGCTGACAGAACACGACCACGACCAAAGCTGACAGAACACGACCGGAAAATGGCGAATTTGCGCGAAATCGCGGACGCTGTGAAAGGCTGCAAAAAAACGGCTGCCGCAGAGGCACGGCAGAGACTCCGCAAGCGCGCGGCAAGCAAATCAGCCGACACGACGAGGCAAGCCGACAGGCAAGCTGACAAAGCTGACAAATCCATTGGCCTTAGTGCAATTTTAGAAGCTTCGGACCATACGGGAACCATGCGGGAAGCCTTGGAAATGCTCATTGGGAAGCTTTTGACCATACATAGACCATACGGAAAGCAGTCGAGAAGCGTCGAGAGTGCCATTTCGAAGCTTTTGACCATACCATACGGGATAAATGCAGTTTGGAAGCTTTTGACCATACAGGAATGCAATTTGCAAGCTTTTGACCATACAGGGACCATATGGGAAGCAGTCAGGAATTTCGAAGCTTTTTAACCATACAGGAACCATACGGGAAGCCTCGACAATGCAATTTGGAAGCTTTTGACCATACAGAGACCATACGGGAAGCAGTCAGGAATGCGAGCACGGGTTGGTACGGCTGCGTAACAACCAGCCAGAGTGGAGCTGCCAGAAGCCGTCTAAGGCAGCTTTTTGCAGCCTAGTAGAAGTGGCCGGAGAGCCGCCAAACGCGACTCAAGTGTGACTCAAAAAAGTGGTCCTAGGGTCCTCCCATTCATGTCTCTCCGAGTCCAAGGTTTCTGCAGGGTCTAACTAAACTAGTGTCTCGAAAGAAAAGCATTCCATTCCACCTGGTAGGCTCCTAGTCCAGGAAACGACCTTGTCCTGCGAAGGATTCGAAACCTAAAACGCTGCGTGCAGGCGTGTGGCTGCAACATAACGACCCCGAGATATGCTTGCAATTTGGCTCCAGGTTGCATTTCAAGCAAGCCAACCTTTGCAGGGCAAGAAAAAACAAAAAAGAAAGAAAAAAGGGGTTCCAAAAAAGGGGTCCCAGAAAAAAAGGGAAAAGGGGTTTCCTTTGGCAAAGCTTGACATCGCTTGAAATGCAACCTGGAGCCAAATTGCGGCGCATATCTCGGGGTCGTTATGTTGCAGCCGCCTGCGCGGTTTCGAATCCTTCGCAGGACGAGGTCGTTTCCTGGACGGACGAGTGCTAGGAGCCTACCAGGTGGAATAGAATCCATTTGGGAAACTCCCTCTAAAGAGAGAGGTTGCGCAGGATCAAATCGCTCCTTTTTTGCTCGCAATTTTGCCATAGCCTCAGCCTCAGCCCGCAGTACTGCGCCGGGCTGCTGATGGCCACCTTGGGGCTCTCGCCGACGGCCATGAGCTGGCGCCGCGCCTCGCGCAGGTCCTCGCACCACAACAGGCCCGGCTGCACCGCGGCGCCTCCACTCTTGGATGGGCGGCAGGGTCTGCCTCGCCTCGCCCCGGTAGAGCACGCGCGCCGCCTGCCGCTCCAGCACCCTCTTCACGGCCCTGTACATTAGCTGTGCCCGTCGAAGGCCAAAAAACAAACGGTGCGGTGCTCCTTCAGCGCCGGGTCGTAGCTGTCCACCAGGTCGCCCTGCGAGCTCAGCACGCGCATCGGCGCGTTGCGCCACACGCAGAACTCTCGCACCTCCTCGGCGGAGATGCCGAGGCGCCTCCAGTCGTGGCGCAGCATGGCGTCAAAGTCGGCGCACACCTCCTCCACGCTCAGCTGCAACAGCTCGGCCAGCTGCCGGGGCACGCAGAGCGGCTTGTCCTCAAAGGCGCTCGGCAGCACGTCCTCCTCGCAGGGCAGCTGGAAGCTCACGCTCCTCAGGCCCCTCATGCGCTGGCGCAGGAGCGTCTCCACCTCGGTCCTGGAGTTCCGATACTGCGTGCTCTGGGCGCTGACCACCCAGTGCCCCTCAGGGTCAAGGAAGTAGGTCTTGTCCGAGAGCTGCAGGATGGGGGCGGCAGGGTCTCCCAGCGAGGCCTCCACTTGTTGCCTGACCCGCTGCGCCACCTGCTCCTCCGTGAGGTGGGCCGGGTGCCTCGTCATGGCGCCGCCCAGCTTGTTCACCGGCAGCCAGTCCCTGCGCTCGTAGCCCGCGCCCGCGTTCCGCCCGCTGCGCCTCCTGCCCCGCCCAGCTTGGTCAGCCGGTGCTCTCCGCCCTGCAAGGAGCGCACAAGCTTCTTCCGCCCGTTGCACAGCAGGATGTGGTCGTTGTGGCCCTCGCGGATGAGGGGCTGGTTGTAGTCGAAGTCCCTGCTGGGGGGCCGCAGGCTTAGGTGGGAGTAGTAGTGCTGGCCCGCCCGGGTCAGCTGCCCGTCCGCGCGCAAGAGCAGCGCGTAGACCCCGGGTCCGCGCCGCAAGTTCAGCACGACGGCTCCATCCGCCCCCGTGCGAGCCCGGGCGCCGCCGTCCGCGGCCTCCGTGATCTGCTGTCGTTGTCTCGCCCAACTTGCCATTCTTTTTTTACGGGTCCAGTTTTTTTTGCTCGGCCGCGCATTCTCCCCGGCCATACGTGCGCGTATGGCCGGGGAGAATAGCTTTTTTTACACGGTTTTGCGCTACAAAATGCTATTCCTCTAGTCCGTATATCTATATACGGACCGGAGATCTGTTGTCGTTGTCTGGCCCAACTTGCCATTCTTTTTTTACGGGTCCAGTTTTTTGTCCGTCGCCGCGCCGGTTTTTTGTGACGGGCACGAAAGTGACGGGGCAGTGACATGCTCTGCCAGGAAGGGGGGCGAGTCAGCTTCGGGGGTGCGAAGGGGGGATGGAGGTGCTTTGTAGTTGTGTGCGTCGTCGTGCGAGTCAGCTTTGTGCGAGTCAGCTTCCGGGGGGGTGCGAAGGGGGAAGGGGGGCGAGTCAGCTTCCGGGGTGCGTTCAAACGGGTTATGCCGTCAGAGCGTTTTCGCGGCGGGCGGGCTGGTGCCTGTAGGGTTTAAACACAGCTGGCTTTCAACAAGCCAAGTCTACTTGCTCGAGAAGCATTCACAAAGCTCTGCGATGGCGACTCTCTCCGAGTGCGAGCGCGAGGCGCACGAGGCGGCAGCGAACCTGGTGCTGTCTACCGTCCTTCCGCACTCCGTGAGAATGGGGACTCGCGTGCTCAAGACCCTGGACGACATGCGGGAGATGCTGTCCTACGACAGCATCGGCTGCAAGCAGGCTCTGCCCATCTTTGAAGAACTCGTCAATGCCGGCCAGGAGCCCGTGGGTGAAGACTACCCGCCGACGAAATTGGAGCATTGTCTGGTGGAATGGTTGGATCGCCGCGAAGCCGCCCCGGACACTCCGCCCGTGAAGCCTCAGTCTCCGCGCCAGCCCATTTACCTGAGCGTGAAGAGGAAGGCGAGCGACCAGCCGGAGAGCGACCAGCCGGAGAGCGACCAGCCGCAGCCGGAGCCGGAGGTAACCACTTTGTTCTTGCTGCCAAGGGCCGACGGGCCGCGAGACGAGGATTTCATGAGGAACAACGCCGCTCCCATCTTCCACAGCAGCAAGGTTCCCTGTGAGTTCCGCCACACAGGCCCGGGTGTGTCCGAAGCAGAACTGCTGGAGTGCCTTTACAGGGTGAAGTACCAGGCAAAGGTTGTGCTTGGATGGCGTGGCGCCTCGTGGGCCGAGCTCAGCCTCCTGACGTCGGCCACCACGTCATGCTTCGACCCGCAAGAGGGGCAAACTTGTGGGTCTTCTTCCACAAGCCCACCATGAAGCTGCTGCCCCATCCTCCGCCGTCCACCCACCTCTGCAAGCTTGGCAAGGGGAAGCTTCACGATGTCGTGAAGCTGATGGCCAATTGCTTGGAGCAGAAGGGGACCATGCGGGCCATGAGTCGGGGCGACTACGACGCCCTTGTTGCAGCAAACGCACCTCCGGCGCCAGAGTTCTCTCCACGACGGGTTTTGAAGAACTACGACGATGTGACGACGTCCGAGTTCCAGAGCCATCTCATCAAGCTTGACACGACCTTCCGAGGCGACAGGGCCTTGAACTCCGGGAAGCGCCTGCCGAAAAACGAGGACGAGTTCGTGCACTTGCAGAGGGCCCTCTTGCAGCTCCGCAAGCAGGTGCAGGACGACCAGTTGCAAGTGGAGAGCCTGCTGGTGTCGCGCCATCGCCAACTTCAGATGACCGACTTCGTCATCAACGAGAGCGCCGTGAACTGCTGGTGGTACAACCCCGAGGTCCACCAGAAGCAGCCACTGGACTTTTTCGAGGCCTACGGGCGAGCTCGCGACGAGCGAAGGACCTTGATCTTCTACGGAGACAGTGGCAAGGGGAAAACTCCCCTGGCAAGTTGCCTGGCAGCCATGGTAGCCCGCGACGTGGGTCTGGACAAGTTCGTCATGGTGTCCAGCCCGGACATGCTGCGATCCGCGGTCGAGCGCAACCTCCTGCGCGACGAGAGGCCTTTGCTCCTGGACGAGCTTCAGATCAGCAGCAGCAACATCGGCGCCCAAGGCGGGGGAGTGGACACGCTGAAGCATCTCCTCGGTCTGTCGCCCGACTTGCCAGCGACCATCAAATGTCGCTACAACGACGTGAAGGTGCCTGCGGAGACGTTCAGGATCATCACGGTGCAGGACCTGGCGAAACTCCACCACAACTTGGACGACATGGCGAAGATTTGCCCTCCGGACCTCATGCTCGAAGGGTTTGAGTGGCGCGCTCGCCCGCTTGACAAGGTCTTTGACGCGGACACGCGCGCGGTGCTGAAGCGCTGCATCCTCGTGGAAGTGACGGCGCAGTGTGTCAGGGACTCTGTGCGCGAGAAGCGAAAGTTCGGGTCCGACAAGGCGATCTCCATGGCGGAGAGTTTGAGGGCATTGTACAACGGCCAGTAATTCGCGACACAGCCCCGGGGGCCTGCCTTTTAGACCAGGCAGAAGCCCGACCGAACGCATTCCGTACAGAGATGGCACAGAAACCGATCGTGCGGGCCGTTGCAAGCCCCCCCCCCTGCTGCCGCTCTGGCAGGTGGCAGGCAAGCGCGCGCACTGCACCCTTTCTGCCGGGCACGCCGCATCCCGCGCTGTCAGGAACGACGTGCTGTCAGGGCACGCTCGTGAGCCCAGGCCGCCTTGCCCAAAGACGCACAGTTGGGCGACGCGCTGCGACTGCGGGACGCAGGGCGTGCAAAAGCCAACCAGCGGAAGGGTGCAATATGACCCCCAACCCGCTGAACCCCACAGTGTCCCAGCTCCATGCTATACGTACTATACGTACTATATGGCCCCCAACCCGCTGAACCCCACAGTGTCCCAGCTCCATGCTATATGTGCTATATGTGCTATATGGCCCCCAACCCGCTGAACCTTCACTCTCCCCCAGCTCCATGCTATATGTGCTATATGTGCTATATGGCCCCAACCCGCTGAACCTTCACTCTCCCCCAGCTCCATGCTATATGTACTATATGTGCTATATGGACCCCAACCCGCTGAACCTCCACTCTCCCTCAGCTCCTTGCTATATGTACTATATGTGCTTTATGGCCCTATATAGCACATATAGTACAGATTTTCGCGCGTACAGAATAAGTATAACACCTATATAGCACATATAGTACATATAGCAAGGAGCTGGGGGAGAGTGGAGGTTCAGCGGGTTGGGGTCCATATAGCACATATAGTACATATAGCATGGAGCTGGGGGAGAGTGGAGGTTCAGCGGGTTGGGGTCCATATAGCACATATAGTACATATAGCATGGAGCTGGGGGAGAGTGAAGGTTCAGCGGGTTGGGGGGCTCAGTCGATGGCATGCCAGCCCCGTTCGTTTGATTTGCAAAATGCTATTAGTCCAGGCCCTACATCATATAGACCCTAGACTAATAGCGTTTTGCACGGTTTTGCGCGGTTTACCCATGCCAGCTCCTTTGATTGGTTCGCCCAACCTGTTGGTTTCCCGAGCACCCCAAACCCAAAAAGGAGATGAGCAGGCTCCGGGAATTCCCCCCCAGCCTGCGCAACGCCTCAACACTGTTTTTTTCCCCGAAAAGGGGCTTGCTCAGGATCAGTCAATTCCGACGGAGCCTGCACAATGCCTAAAAGCCAGTTTTTTCGCTCGACCCGGATCAGGCAATTCCGCCTGAAACAGTTTTTCCCCAGATAGCTGAAAGCTATAGGGGTTCTAACTTCTAATGAAGAGGGGAAAGTGATTTGCGAGATTGAGGGCCGGGTGCTAGGGGGCATGCAGTTTGAGGTGCTGGTGGATGCTGCTTTGCGAGCCTGACCGGGTGCTAGGGGGCATGCAGTTTGAGGTGCTGGTGGGTGCTGCTTTGCGAGATTGAGGGCCGGGTGCTGGGGGGCATGCAGTTTGAGGTGCTGGTGGATGCTGCTTTGCGAGCTTGACGGCCGGGTGCTAGGGGGCATGCAGTTTGAGGTGCTTGTGGATGCTGCTTTGCGAGATTGAGGGCCGGGTGTTGGGGGGCATGCTGGATGCTGCTTTGCGAGATTGAGGGCCGGGTGCAGTTTGAGGCGCTGGTGGATGCTGCTTTGCGAGCTTGACGGCCGGGTGCTGGGGGGCTTTGGTGGATGCTGCTTTGCGAGCTTGACGGCCGGGTGCTAGGGGGGCATTTTTGCTGGTGGGTGCTGGTGGGGTGCTTTTGCGAGCTTGACGGCCGGGTGCTAGGGGGCATGCAGTTTGAGGTGCTGGTGGATGCTGCTTTGCGAGCTTGACGGCCGGGTGCTGGGGGGCATGCAGTTTGAGGTGCTGGTGGATGCTGCTTTGCGAGCTTGACGGCCGGGTGCTCGGGGGCATGCAGTTTGAGGTGCTGGTGGATGCTGCTTTGCAAGCTTGACGGCCGGGTGCTAGGGGGCATGCAGTTTGGGGTGCTGGTGGGTGCTGCTTTGCAAGCTTGACGGCCGGGTGCTAGGGGGCATGGGGGGCATGCAGTTTGGGGTGCTGGTGGATGCTGCTTTGCGAGCTTGACGGCCGGGTGCTAGCAGTTTGGGGTGCTGGCGGGTGCTGCTTTGCGAGCTTGACGGCCGGGTGCTAGGGGGCATGCTTTTTGGGGTGCTGGTAGGTGCTGCTTGCGAGCTTGACGGCCGGGTGCTAGGGGGCATGCAGTTTGAGGTGCTGGTGGATGCTTCTTTGCGAGATTGAGGGCGGGGTGCTATGCAGTTGGGGGTGCTGGTGGGTGCTGCTTTGCGGGTGCTACGGGGCATACGGTTTGGGGTGCTGGTAGATGCTGCTTTGCGAGCTTGACGGCTGGGTGGGGGGCTGCTGGTTTGCGAGCTGGCCGGCGAGCTTGACGGCCGGGTGCTCGGGGCCGGGTGCTGGGGGCATGCAGTTTGGGGTGCTGGTGGATGCTGCTTTGCGAGCTTGGCGGCCGGGTGGGGGGCTGCTGGTTTGCGAGCTGGCCGGCGAGCTTGACGGCCGGGTGCTCGGGGGCATGCAGTTTCGGGTGCTGGTGGATGCTGTTTTGCGAGCTTGACGGCTGGGTGCTGGGGGCATGCAGTTTGGGGTGCTGGTGGATGCTGTTTTGTTTTTCGAGCTGGCCGGGTGCTAGGGGCATGCAGTTTGGGGTGCGGGTGGATGCTGTTTTGCGAGCTTGACGGCCGGGTGCTGGGGGGCATGCAGTTTGGGGTGCTGGTGGATGCTGTTTTGTTTTTCGAGCTGGCCGGGTGCTAGGGGGCATGCAGTTTGGGGTGCTGGTGGATGCTGTTTTGCGAGCTTGACGGCCGGTTCTAGGGGGCATGCAGTTTGGGGTGCTGGTGGGCGCTGCTTTGCGAGCTTGACGGCCGGGTGCTGGGGGGCATGCAGTTTGGGGTGCTTGTGGATGCTGCTTTGCGAGCTTGACGGCCGGGCTAAGGGGCATGCAGTTTGAGGCGCGGGTGGATGCCGGGTGCTAGGGGGCATGTTTGGGGTGCTGGTGGATGCTGTTCGCGTGTAACGGTTCGTGGCTGGTGTATCGTCATGATGTTCCCACGTTATGGTGTGTGGGTGTAGTGGCGCCGTGATGCTGTCAACATCAGGATGATGCAGAATTTCATTAAGCTGTCGCAAGATGGTTCGTGGCTGTGGTATCATCATGATGCTGCCTTTACCATCAGCATGATGCTGTTCGCATCACCATGATGCTGTCCGCATCACCATGATGCTGTCCGCATCATCATGATGCTGTCGAACTCATCAGGACCTTGTTTTTGCTTGTTCCTGCCGGATTGCTCTCAAAATCATCATTATGCTGCTGATCTCATTAGGACGTTGTCTGCGCGTTTGTTTCGTGGCTGTGGTGTCATCATGGTCTACATCATCATGATAATGCTGCGTCATGGTTCGTATCCGTGGTGTGCTATCTGGGGTCTATGCTGGTGTTATTTTTTGCACCAAAACGGGTCCGACCGAGGTTCCCTGGACGCAGAGGCCTGGTCGTGCCTAAAAAATCATTTTCAAAGAAGGCTAGTCGAGGGTCCTGGGCCTCGGAGGCGCCAGGAAGTCGTCCAGCTGCCTCACAGCCGCCGGCCTGCCCCGTCTTGTCAGCCGGCCCGCCGCGTTGCCGCTGCCCTGCGGCGCCGGCAGCGCCAGCTTCAGCAGGGTCTCCCGGCCCTCCGTGCTGCGGACGGTCATCGTCGCCGTACTAGGGTTGAAGCTCCTCGCCGCGTTCTTGGCGCAGCGGCTGAACTGAGCCGATGAACTCGAGGTGGGAGACATAGGCGAGCTGGTAGCCAGCCAAGAAGGACGATGCTCCAGGATCCAACATGACAGCATCCGGCCGTTCGGATCCGAACTGGTCGATCAGCAGGTTGGCCATCATCGCGGATCCATCCTCGATGGCGGGGCGCTTGTTCGGACTGGGCGTAGAACGGAACGAGGCTGCTTGTGGTGGAGGGCGTGTGCTGGCCCAATGGCCAGATCCACCGCAGCATTTGCATTGCGTTGTGCTCGCAGCTCGGGACTTGGCCTGTGAAGGCTTGCCCTTGCTCGAAGGCTTGCCGCCGGACGTTTTCCTCGTCCTTGAGCTTGGGAATGTCCGGAAGCAACAGCTGGTTGACCTTCCGGAAGAGCAACTGCTACAGGAAGAAAACCACGCGACAGGCGAAGCTCCTGAAACCTCTTGCTGGCGTCCACGTCGGCGCTGTGGACCTGATCATATTCCTCAACTGCCCAAGAGGCAGGATCGGCGCTCATGTAGGTGCAGTCTCCAATTTCATCAGCTTCGTAGAAGGCGGGGTCACAGTACTCCTCGGGCTAATCTTGTTCTTCCCAGTATTCATCGTGCTGGTAGTACATAACATAGGATCCTCCTCGGGCCAGTCGGCAAAGCCCTTCTGCTCCTTGTAGGTGTCATCATCGGCCCAATAACCATGCTGCTGGCAGCGCCTTCGAACCGATCGTTGGTGTTGTGCTTGTGGTTGGGGCGCTTGTAGTCTTGACCAAGGATGTAGTAGGAGGCCTTGACGGTGGTGTCGCGGTCCGTGGCCTTGTTGGCGTGGGCGGTGATGAGGCGTACCTGTTCACGGGTAAGGTTGGCACGCCGAAGAAGATGCCAGCCAACAATTCTGGAGGGGAGGTCAACACCGTGCTTGGCAACCTTGCGCAGGGCCTCGTCGTGCTCGGCGACATAGCTCAGGAAGGTCTGACCTGCCCGGCGCTGAACCTGGTTGAAGTAGCCATCAGAGTCAGACGTCAGCTCCACACGTGCTGGAAGGATCGGTCCAGCAACTTCAGGATCTTCTCGAAGGCGTCATCGGCCTCGATCTGGGCGTCCTCCAGCTGTTCCACAACTTTCCGGGCGAGAGAGCCAAGGAGGTTGTAGACCGCCTCCACAGACCGCCTATTTCTCTCTCTTCGGTACCACCATCTTCTTGTGGTACAAAGCTATCCTCTTCCGCCGCTCCCGGCAGTCATTGGGTTGACCACTGAATGAACAGGGGAACGCAGCTATCCCTTGTAGTGGCCACATCCGTGGACGGGAGGCTCATGGAGCTTGTGAAGGGGAGGAAGATGCCATGAAGATACCTAGGTCGCTGTCCGGGAGGTTGCCGTACTGCCGGTTCTGCTGAGGATGCCAAAGTGACCCGCAGTCTGGATGCCGAAGAGCGGCTCCTCTGCCAATATCATGTCGTTGCCAGGGCCCACGAGGCCCCAGGCTGAAGACAAGGTAGAGAACCAAAGCGCGAGCGCGCCTTTTCAATGCCATGCGTAGCCAGCGGGCGAAGCAAACTCCCACTCGCTGTGGGGTGATTTGGGCCAGGGGCCACGGCGCCTGAGTGTACACCTGATCACGCGGCGCGTGATTCACAACATATTATACGAAAGACACAGTGATGCATTAAAGCCAGCAACTGAAACAACAGCTTATGTGCGGATAAAAGCCATGCGTTCCGCATTTTGCGTCGGAAAAAATAAGCGAGAAGTTGCCGCAGAAGCCGCAGAGCTTTTCAGAAGTCTGTGTTGAAAACCAACGCAAGCGAGTCCTGCGTGATGGTGGTACTGCAGGGAGAGCTTGGACAGAGCCTCAAAGTTTTTCCGGGTTTCAGACACATCCCTTGCACTCAAAGTTGCGCGCTCGTTTTTTTCAGACAGCTTGCAAGTCATGGCATTGGCGCGCGCATTTTCTTCGACAATGCTTTCGATGGTGGGCTGCAGGGTGACGGCAATGCATTGATTGAGCTCACCCGGCCAGCTTTTGAACGCGGACGCCAGCTTATGCTTCTCGAGCAAATAGTGGCTTGTTGAAAGCCAGCTGTGTTTAAACCCTACAGGCACCAGCCCGCCCGCCGCGAAAACGCTCTGAGGGCATAACCCGTTTGAACGCACCCCGGAAGCTGCCCCCCTTCCTGGCAGAGCATGTCCAAAACCGTGTAAAAAAGCTATTCTCCCCGGCCTTTACGTGCAGGTATGGCCGGGGAGAATGCGCGGCCGGGCAAAAAAAACTGGACCCGTAAAAAAAGAATGGCAAGTTGGGCGAGACAACGACAGCAGATCACGGAGGCCGCGGACGGCGGCGCCCGGGCTCGCACGGGGGCGGATGGAGCCGTCGTGCTGAACCTGCGGCGCGGCCCGGGGGCCTACGCGCTGCTCTCGCGCGCGGACGGGCAGCTGACCCGGGCGGGCCAGCACTACTACTCCCACCTGGGCCTGCGGCCCCCCAGCAAGGACTTTGACTACAACCAGCCCCTCATCCGCGAGGGGCCCAACGACTACATCCTGCTGCGCAACGGGCAGAAGAAGCTCGTGCGCTCCCTGCAGGGCGGAGAGCACCGGCTGACCAAGCTGGGCAAGGGCTTCTTCCGCGACAAGTACTACGAGTACCTGGTCCACGTGCCGGTGATCATCCGGGCAGGCGGCGCAGCGGGCGGAACGCCGGCGCGGGCTACGAGCGCAGGGACTGGCTGCCGGTGAATGAGCTGGGCGGCGCCATGACGAGGCACCCGGCACACCTCACGGAGGAGCAGGTGGCGCAGCGGGTGAAACAACAAGTGGAGGCCTCGCTAGACCCGGGCGGCCCCATCCTGCAGCTTCCTTGACCCTGAGGGGCACTGGGTGGTCAGCACCCAGAGCACGCAGTATCGGAACTCCACGACCGAGCTGGAGACGCTCCTGCGCCAGCGCATGAGGGGCCTGAGGAGCGTGAGCTTCCAGCTGCCCTGCGAGGAGGACGTGCTGCAGAGCGCCTTCGAGGACAAGCCGCTCTGCGTGCTCCGGCAGCTGGCCGAGCTGCTGCAGCTGAGCGTGGAGGAGGTGTGCGCCAACTTTGACGCCATGCTGCGCCACGACTGGAGGCGCCTCGGCATCTCCGCCGAGGTGCGAGAGTTCTGCGTGTGGCGCAACGCGCCCATGCGCGTGCTGAGCTCGCAGGGCGACCTCGTGGACAGCTACGACCCGGCGCTGAAGGAGCACCGCACCGTGTGCTTCTTGGCCTTCGACGGGCACTGCTACATGTACAGGGCCGTGAAGCGGGTGCTGGAGCGGCAGGCGGCGCGCGTGCTCTACCGGGGCGAGGCGAGGCAGACCCTGCCGCCCATCCAAGAGTGGAGGCGCTTCGACGCCGCGGACGTGCAGCCGGGGCTGTTCTGGTGCGAGGACCTGCGGGAGGCGCGGCGCCAGCTCATGGCCGCCGGCGAGAGCCCCAAGGTGGCCATCAGCAGCCCGGCGCAGTACTGCGGGCTGAGGCTGAGGCGGGGCACCAGGATCCGAGAGCTGCCGGAGGAGCACGAGGTGCTGCGGAGGTGGTGCGAGGCGCTGGGGCAGGAGTACCGGGGCCAGCGCCTGGCCGGCTTGGCGCACGAGATCTTCCTGAAGCTGCTGAAGGCGAAACGGGAAGTGCCCGGCGCGGCGGAGAGGCAGAAGACCCTGGCCGCGCAGGACGGCAAGTGCGCGCTGTGCGGCTGCGGGCTGACGGCCGGCACCTGCGAGCTGGACCACGTGGTGCCGGTGAGGCAGGCCTTTGCGGGCAGCGTGCAAACTTTGCAGGCGCTGTGCGGCGACTGCCACAGCGAGAAGACGCTGAGAGAGAGCGCGCAGCCCACCAGCCTGGAGAGCCGCGTGGCCCCCGGAGTCATGGAGTACGCCCGGAGCCCCAAGCTGCCCCCTCTGGTTTTTGAGGCGCAGACGTGCGCAAAGGACGCTCTGTACGTCGGCGTGGACGTGGTGCGCTGCAGGCGCAACGGGCTGGCCAACGCCCCCTTCCCCCTGCCCATCCTGTGCCCGGCGGACGGCGTTGAGCCCGTGGACGGCGTGCTGCCGGACCTGGGCTTTGTGGAGGGCTGCTGCGACGCGAGGCAGTCCTGCCTGAACCTGTTGCCGTACGTGGGGCCCGGCTGGTACCCGAAGGTTTCGCTGGCCGCGATGCTGGACCTGGGCGTCTGCCGCTGGGACCACATCGTGTTGGGCATCTCCGCGCGGAGCCACGTGGACGCGGCGACGCTGCGGCGCGCGCTGGAGCGGATGGACGCCGCGTGGCCCGAGGGCGAGGAGCACATGGCCAAGCTCAGCGTGAACGCGATGATAGGCCTGTGGGCGCGCAGCACGGAGGTGGTCTACAGCGTGCGCAGCAGCAGCAGCGAGCTGGACGGCGCGGGCGCGGACTTCTCTCAGGCCTTCGCCTACGAGGGGGGCATGGTGTGGGACTTCGTCTACGCCAGGAGGCTGCTGAGCAACGGCACCTACCGCCCCATCCACGACGCGGTCCTGGGCTTTGAGCACTGCATGGTGGCCAAGGCCCGGCGCATCCTGGACGCGCCGCCGCGGTATGTGGCGCAGGTGAAGACGGACTGCCTGCTGACGCAGCGGCTGCCGAAGCGCTTCACGGAGCGGCTGCGGGCGCTGGAGGCGCTGCGCCACCCGGACGGCACGCCGGTCTACCGCGTGGAAGAGACGAAGCCGTTGCTGGGCAGCAGCAGGGCGCCGCGCATGGAGGCGGAGCGCCCCAAACAACGGAGGTGGAACGGGGTGGACGACCCTGTGGGCCACTGCCTGGCGGGCAACTCCCTGCTGCTCACGGGCCTGCCGGGCACCGGAAAGACGCACCTGGCCCGGACCATTGTGGCGAGGCTGCGAGAGCAGGGCGAGGCGGTGCACCTGGTGTCCAAGACGCACTGCTCCGCGCAGAACCTGGGGCTGGGGGCGCAGACGGCCGACCACTGGGTGCGCAGGTACGTGCGCGGGGGCAGCGCGCAAAAGCTGGACTGGCTGGTGGTGGAGGAGATCACGCAGCTGGACATGGCGCTCTGGGCGGACCTGGCCTGCGTGGGGCTGAACGCCGACGTGAAGTTCCTGCTGCTGGGAGACTTCCGGCAGTTGCCGGCCGTGCTGGACTCCTGGGCCGGGCGGCCCATCAGCGCGCCGTTGGAGCACAGCCAGCTCATCCGCGACCTGGCCGGCGGGCACAGGCACGAGCTCACGGAGAACATGCGCTCCGACCCCGGCATCTTCAACTTCGTGAAGTGGCTGCGGGTCGGCGAGGAGGCGTGCCCCACGCTGGAGCAGGCCAAGGCGAGGCTGAAGGAGCTCTACCCCTCCAAGCCCGGGTGGCCGGACACCACGCTGGTCATCAGCCACAGCAAGCGCATGGCCGTCAACGCAGCGGCGAACCGGGCCCTGGCGCCGGAGGCCTCAAAGCTCTTAGAGTTGGAGACACAAGTCATCCACATAGATTTGGGTGAGACCCAAAATGGGTGTAGCCAAACTGCGCCCCAAAACAGCCCGCAGAGCATGAGGGTGTGGCCGGGGCTGCGCCTCATTGGGGCCGGCGGAAAGATACCCAAGGGCGTCTTTGTGGCCGTGGCGGAAGTGGAGCCGGACGGAGTGAGGCTGGACAACGGCATGCGGCTGAAGAACCAGGAGCTGCTGCGGGCCACCCGGCCGAGCCACGCAGTGACCTACGCCAGCTGCCAGGGCCTCACCCTCCACAACCGCGTCCGCCTGGACCTGGAGTCCTGCCACCTCACGCTGCGCCACCTGTACGTGGGCGCCTCAAGGGCGACAAGCTCCGAGCTGCTGGAGGCGGCCTAGAACGGGCAGCACGGCGCCTCCAGGGGCTCCAGCATGAGGTGGCGCACCTCAAAGAGCACGCCCCACTGCCTGCCCATCAGCCACACGTGCCGGGCCTCCACAAGCGCGCGGCCCCTGCGGCGCGCGAACTCCGCGGGGCGCGGCACGCGGTTGCCGGCGGGGTCCCAGAAGAGGCAGCGCTCCAAGTCCATCTTGCACTTCACGTGCTTGCCCTTGGCGCTCACCTTGACGGCGCGCTGCAGCTGGCTCTCAAGCTCGGTGCGGGCGGCCCCCGGAAAGGGCTTCTGGATGATCATGTTGTCGATGACGCCCTGCTCCACCTCCTCCGTCCACAGCTCCAGGTCGGTGTTGCTCGCAAAGCACACACCCACCCTCTTGGCCCCGTCGTCCTGGAAGTTGCCGGGCTCCCACAGCACCTCCACGTCCACCTTGCACACCAGCGCGCCCTGATGGGAGTCCTCTATGGACATGAATTTTCCCCCCTTGGCATTGGTCTGAACGTCCAGCCCGAGTGCAAGCTTCATGGTTGCGAAGTTCGGCTTTTTATCTCGCGGAGAAAAATTCCGGTCCGATGAACGCGCGAGTTTTCTTGGTCGTCGCAGTGGCGGTGATCTTGCTCTTTAAAAATGCCGAGACTCCTGGCGCTTTTCTGCGGCACCAAGTCGGTGGGCAGGGCCTTCGAGGCGGCGGGCTGGGAGGTCGTTTTTTTTCCTGGACATCGTGTCGAAATTTGAGCCCACCATCCTGTGCGACATCCGGCGCTGGGACTACACGACGTTTCCGCCGGGGCACTTCGACATGGTCTGGGCCAGCCCCGTCTGCACGGAATACAGCCGCGCGCTGACGACGCGCCCGCGGCGGCTCCTGGAGGGCGACGCGCTGGTGCTCAGCGCCCTTGAGATCATTGCGCACTTTGACCCCTTGATGTGGGTCATAGAGAACCCGGCCACCGGGCTGCTGAAGACCCGCCCGTTCATGGAGCGTCTGCCCTGGGTGGACGTGACCTACTGCAACTCCGTACAGGAAGCAGACGCGGCTGTGGACCAACATGCGCTGGAGGCCGAGGCGAAGGCCTGTGCAGGCCCGGCAGCCGCTGCGAGGCGTGGCAGGACGGCAGGCACCTCCGGGCCGCGCAGCGGGGGCCGCGGCTGATGGAGGGGCAGTACGAGAGGGTCAGCCAATCACGCGAGCTGCTCTACAGCGTTCCTGCTGCGCTGTGCGAGGAGATTGCGCGCGCGGCCACGGAGGAGCTTGCGGAGCGGCTGAGCATTCCGGACTAGGTGGCTTCCTCCAATGGAACAAGTCCATTTTCCATGTTTTTGCATGTTTTTTTGGGCGGTGCCACTAAACACCAAAAATGGCGAAGAGGGGCACCCCCCGCCTTTTTTCTCGTTTTTTGGGCGCATTCAAAGCGGTGTCCCTCTGCACCAAAAATGGTGAAGAGGGACACCGGGCCTTTTTTTGCCGTTTTTGTGGCGGTGCCCCTCAACTTCAAAAGCGGTGCCACTCTGCATCAAAAATGAAGCAGAGTGGCACCGGGCCTTTTTTTGCCATTTTTGTGGCGGTGTCCCTCAACTTCAAAAGCGGTGTCACGCTGCATCAAAAATGAAGCAGAGTGACACCGGGCCTTTTTAGTCAAGCACAGAGACGCCCGTGCCGGAGAGCGTCACCAGCTGGTAGGCCACCAGGTGGATGAACAGGTCCGTCATCGTGCCGTCCAGGCCCTTGAAGGTGAACCGGGCAAGGTCGCCCGAGCGGGTGCTGACACCACTCAGCGGCATCTTGGGCACGCGCTCGGTGGGAAAGCCGGCAATGAAGCTGTGGCGCAGGTAGCCCACGCGGCCGATGTCGATGTTGCGCACCGTGTCGTCGTAGGTGCCCGCGAGGACGGAGAGGAAGTGGAAGTGCTCCGAGGCTCCCTTCATGGGGTTGTGAGGGTACTGCAGGCTGCCCAGCTGCATCTGAGACTCCAGGAGGCTGTCCTCCTGCCTGGCCGCGCCGATGGGGGCCACGTCCTGCCCCGGGTTGGCCAGCAAGTGGATCTTGGAGCCCGCGTCGTTGTCCCAAAAGGTCACAAACGCGCCCATGAGTTTCGTGAAGGCGCGCGCCACGGTGACGTTGTGCTCCGCCACGCCGTTCGGGACGCTGGACTGCTGCGTGTGCACCGTGGGGTAGCTGAACACCAGGGACCTTCCTGAGAGGAGCACGCGGTTGAAGGACTCTACCAGCGCAGAGTCCAGGACGACCTGGGAGGCCAGAACTCGGACGTTCTGGATCTCGAAGTCGGTGCTCAGCGTGGCCCCCGCCGGGTGCGCCCCGGCGTTCTCGGACCACAGCGCAGTGGTGGCGTCCGCAAACTCAATTTCTATCACCAGGTTCAGCTGCGGCGGCAGCATCTTCCCGCAGCGCAGGATGCCCACCATGGTGGGGCGCAGCAGCACGTCCGCGTAGCCGCCCTGGTGCACCGCGCGGGCGATGCGCGGGTCGTTCACTTCGTCGAAACCCTCCATGGCCTTGTTGCGGTTGTACTCTCGGCCCTTCAGCAGGTCATGCACGGCCACGGTGCGGCCGTAGTAGTTGATGTCGTCGCAGCGCTGGCCGTTGGCGAAGACCTGGACGCGCTGGACGAAGCAGGCGGGGTTGGGCGTGGCTGGGGCCAGCGGGTTGGTGCCGTCCGTGTTCCTGACGCGGAAGGCGATCTTGATGGACTCGGGGTCGATGAAGGACGTGCCGCTGGTCAGCGGGATGCGGCAGACCCTAGAGGTTGTGGGGGAGAAGGAGCTCAGCGAGCTGGGGAAGTACTGCACGTCATGCCGCGCCGTCACGTAGCTGGTGTTGCTTGTTTTCAGCTTGTAGTCCAGGCTCTGCATCAGCTCATCCTGGGCTCCGGCGGTGACTACCTCCATGCTTGTTTATATACACGCATTTTGACTCGTACGGCGAAGGAAAAACTATTCTTCTAGTGCCTACATTGATGTAGGCACTGGAAGAATAGCGTTTTTGTGGCGCAAAACAGTGCAAAAAAGCTATTAGTCCGGTGCCTACATTTACGTAGGCACTAGACTAATAGCATTTTTTCAGCGCAAAACCTGCAAAACCGTGCATTTTTTTAAGCAGCCTCAATGTCTCGCGCCAGCTGGTCAAAGCTGGGCGGAGGCAGGCTCCGGCGTGACTGCCCGGAACTGGAGCTCGCCCGCGAGCTCTGGGACTGGGGCAGGGCCACGGGGTTCAGGCCCCAGGAGAAGGGGCGCGGCGTGTTGTTGGACTGCGCCTGAACGCGGAAGCCGGACTGCGAGGAGGCGCGGCTGCTTGCGGGGCTGCCGGACGTGCTGCTGCCTGAGCGCAGCGTGAAGTGCTGAGGCTGAGTGGCGTCATTCATGTTGTTGGCGGACCGGACGTCCTGCACGGCCGCGTCCTCACTGCCCTGCTGAGGCCGGAAGAGCGTGTTCTCCAGCACCCAGCCCGTGCCGCGCGCGAGGCCGTAGGCTGCGCCGCCTGCGATGCCCACGGCCAGCCCCGCCGTTGCCGCCGCGCCAACTCCCGCCGCGCCAGCCAACGTTCCAGCAACCTCGCCCGCGGTGGGCGCCAGGGCTGCGGCCCCTTCTGCCAGGCCCCCCAGGTACCCAAACGCTCCGCCCACGCCTCGCCCTCCTCTGCAGCCACGGCCGCCGTCTCCTCAACGGCCTGCGCTGCGCCGCGCTCCACCTCCTGCGCGCGCTGCCCCGCCTCGTCCAGGAGCCGCTCCACGTCACTGGGCCGGCCTATGATCTGCGGAGGCGGCTGCGCCCTCCCCCGACTGTCATGTTGCTGGCGATGGCAGTGAATTTGACTGGGTTGCCGGTCTCTTTTCTTATAGGGCGGACAAAAGAAACGGTCCGACCAAAGTGTCGGCCCCAGATCAAGCGGCTCGAGAGCCATTTCCGGAAAAGGGGTGTTTTTTGTCATTTTTTCCGGAAACTCTGTTTTTGCACGGGTTTTGCGCACAAAAAAATGACAGGTTCTTGCTGTTGTTTCTCACGGTTTTACGTTGTCGGGTGTGAGCACTTGCCACAGCCTTTTGGGGACACTTTTGGGTCCGGGGCGGTGGGAACCGCTCGCGGGTGCAAGGCGTGGTTTCGACCCCACGTACAGTGTGCCGGCCATGTGGAGTTGGAGAACGGCGTCCCGCAACAGGCTTTGTTTGACCTCGAGATCTACCGCCTGGGCCTTCGCTTGGCCGTTTGCGCTGTCACTGCCAAGCCCAACTGATCTTGGAGGTTTGGGCCCAACAAGCCTTGCTTCTCGTGCCAAGGCTTGTTTAACCGCGGGATCTACATTGCCCGGACCTTTTGCTGTTTCCGTTGCCGTCGCCAAGCGCAGCTGATCTTTTGAGGTGATCCGTGAGGCTCTTGCTCAACTCACCGTCTGTCAGGCTCCCTTTATGTTTGACCCGCCGAGCAATCACGTCACATGCCAGGTGCCAGGATCCGCTGCGACGTGCAGATCTTCTCGCGGTGCGGCCCTTTGGAGTTGCCTTTTTTCACATTTTTTTGGCCGCTTGCAAGGTGGATCCACAATTCGTTCTACAGGACTCCTGTGCAGGTTGCGCGGCGTTTTCATGGTCTGGTCCAATTTGCCAAGTTGACCTGGTGAGGCCACGTGGATCTTCCTGTGTTTGTGGGTCTCTAGGGTCCCTAGGGTCCCTGGGGTCCCTGAAGGTTCCCTAGTCTTGACGCAAGCATCCGTCAATCTGAAGCGTCCTTGGAAACCCTGCGGACCCCAGGGGACCCCACAAACCGCAGGGACCCTAGGGACCTTAGGGACCCGGGGACACCCTGTGGTACCTGGGGTGACAAGGTGGGGTGCAACGAACATTCCTGCGGTCAATTGCAGGTTTTTTGCTGGAAGCGACTTGTGAAGTGGTTTTTGATCATGTATCGGTTTCAGTAGATACAGATCTATTTATTTGTGTACATTCATAGATTTATCGATTTAAAGATCTATATATTATTTTATTTCTAGATTTGTAGATCTATACATTCATACATTTTTAGATTTGTAGATTTATCAATTTATAGATCTTTATATTATGATATTTCTAGATTTGTACATCTATACATTCATAGATTTTTAGATTTGTAGGTTTATCAATTTATAGATCTTTATATTATTATATTTCTAGATTTGTAGATCTATACATTCATACATTTTTAGATTTGTAGATTTATCAATTTCTAGATCTTTACATTATTAGATTTCTAGATTTGTAGATCTATACATTCATACATTTTTAGATTTGTAGATTTATTAATTTATAGATCTTTACATTATTAGATTTCTAGATTTGCAGATTTTTAGATTGATAGTCTACGTTGCTTTGGTTTGCGTAGCAGAACGACTTTGTTCAATGGAGGTTCAAGGCACGCCACTTCCCAGAGGCTCCCCCCTTCCAAGACCTGCGGAGTCCCCGGGGTCCCTAGGGTCCCTAGGGTCCCTAGGGTCCCTGGTGCCGTCATATTCAAAAAGCCTGCAACTAGATTATTACTTGGTTGTTCAGGGGAATCCGCAAACGAGATTTCACAGGAACCCTCTCAAGAAGGAACACCCTTCCCAGGAATGGAACAAAGGAATCTATTGATGGCTCTCAGCTCGGGCGATACCATCCCACAAGAATGTAAGGTACCCAGGGTTTTCAGAGGGACCAGGGACCCTACGAACCCCGCTCGTTGGTGTAGGAGCAGCATGCTTGCGGATTTGTTTGAGGGGGGCCCACCAAGAACCTTTAGGAACCCCACAAACCCCAGGGTCTCCAGGGACCTTGGGTGCTTCAGATACTGCCCACCGCAAATTCGAGAAAATCTAGGGACCCCAGGGACCCCAAAGACCCAGGGACTCCAGGGACCCCAGGGACCCCAGGGACCCCAGGGACTGCAGGGACCCCAGGGACGCTCGTCGGCCCAGGCCGGGCCAGTGGAAGACGCCTGGTGCCCAGCAGATTCCAGCAGCAGCATGTGCACATGTGACTTTCAGAGGAGTTGGTCAGAATTTGGCAGACGAGTTGATCAGACTTTGGATGTGAGGGCTTGCGAAGCTGATTTTGGCTGAAATCTGAAAGTTGCTTGTGGATCTTGTTGCTATGTCCTTCAATGCAGTTGCGGGCTATCTCGGCGACCTTGCCCGCGGCAAGCGTGAGGGTGACGGCGAGCCGGCCAAGTCTGACTGGGAAGACTTGCAGGCCGCCGTCTTGGCCGGTGACACAAAGGCCCTGCAGGTGGCCGACGCAGTGATGGCGCAGGCCAAGAGCCGCACTGACGCCGAGCGCATGGAGGCGTTGGGGCGCCTCCTGCAGGAGGAGTCCGTGGAGGACTGGCGGAGCCTGCAGCTTGGCGCTCCGCGTGCAGCCATGCCTGCCTCTGACAGCGTCTCATCCAGGGACCCCAGGAACCTCAGGGACCCCAGCAACGCCAGGCGCCCCAGAAACCTCAAAACTTTCAGAGACCCCTGAAACCCCCGCCCTCCAGGGCACGACAGCTTGTGACTTCCGCGGTGCCGATTTCGGTTGCTTGTTTTGCAGGCAGGCCAGTTTGGTATCTCGCTTGGACTTTGATGCAGCGGCAGGATGTGGGTCAGCCAGTCTGACGGATGGACGCTGCGAAGCCTTGCAAGGCTTGGCCCGACCGACCTTCAGGCCGCGAGTGAAAAGGAGGAGGAGCACCCGTGCGTTGGTGTTGCCAAAGAAGCCAGTCAATCTTGTGTTTGCTCTGGAAACTTGGCTCGAGGGTACTCATCAACACTGACACAACAACAGCTCGCAATGGTTGCCCGATGGGTCTAGTGCCAGTGCTTGAGGAATCGCAGGCCGCTCAAGCGCTTTTCGAATAGCCATGGCGATGATGCGGACCAGGACCAAAAGCCGAGGCTGGCAAGCTTGTGACGCTACCGTGCCCGCGGTAGGCAGCGGCCAGGTATGTGCCTCTGCCTTCTCGGGATTGCATTGGCGCTGCTCGTGCAGCCGAGCACGGCCTGGGTCTTGGGACACATTTTTTTCGAAGGTTTTCGGGTTTCAGGAGTCCCTTGTCGCCGCCGCCCAGGACTTTGCTCGAGGAGTTCCTGGGCTGAAGGAGCATGAAGTCCCTCCTTTGCATGTTCTTGTTTCGTGCTGAGTGCCAGGACAGCGTATTGGCCCAGTTCTCAGAGTTGCCCGCAGGCGCAAGCAGATTGCACTTTGGCTCTTTCAGGCAAAACGGCACCCGTTGCATGCCGGAGTCGCTCGGCGCGCCGGGGCTGCGCAAGAGGACTCCTCCGACCCGAAGCCAGTTCGCATCTTTTGCCGGCTGCCGCCAGGACAACAGTGGCCAGGCCTGGGACACGCTCTTCTTCCATGAAGGATGCCAGCCATGTAAAAATCAGCAGTGTCCGCCTCCATGCGAAGTTCACAATGCTCTTGAAGTGTATTGGCAGACCCTTACCTTTTGACCCCCGGCGGCGAGATAGCATAGTTGATCTTTGTGACTGTACAGGCAATTTGGGGCATTCGGGGAGCGAAAGGAGCTTTGAGTGTCAGTCCAGTGCAAGGGCATCAGCAAGGTGGCGTCTTTGACGGCTCCAGCAGCGCCAGCGGCAACCAGAGTGCTAGTAAACAAGCCGCGTAGGGTCGTGAACACGCGGACCAACATAACACGAAGCAGCAAGGACATGTTGGCACGCAAGAAGTCGTCCGCCGCCCAAGAGTGCTCATCAAATGCTTGAAGGCACTGGGCAAACATTGCCGACGTATCCAGCGGTAGGATTGGCCTTGCAGGCCCGTAAAGTTCAGGAATGGCCATGGCTGTGATGAGGGCCAGGATAAAAAGCCAAGGCCCGCAAGCTGATATGCTGCGCTGTTTGTTGTGTGGTTTTGCAAGGTGCGTGCCTCAGCCTGGGAATGCGCTGGCGTTGCTCATTGCAGTGGCCGAGCACGGCCTGGGTCTTGGGAACGTTGAGGGGTTGGCAGCTGACTCGTTCGGGCTTCAGGAGTCCCTGTCCGCCGCCCACGAGTTTTCGCGAGGAGTTCCCGGTCGGAAGGACCGTGAAGTCCCTCTTTGCGAATGTTCCTGCTTGTGCTGTGATGCGAGGACCGCAACGGCGCACCGGCCCAATCTTCAGACTTGTCCACTAACGCAAGCAGATTGACCCTTTTCGCATCCTGCGAGCTTAGTGAGGCATCGAGCCAGCGCTGGTTGCATGCTGGAGTCGCCTTGCGTGCCAGGGCTGCACGAGAGGACCTTCGGACCCAAAGCTTGCAAGTTTGGACGATTGCAGTTGCCAGGACAACAATGCCGAGGCCTGGGGGACATGTGCATCAGAACGCTGGGCTTCTTGGCTGCCAGGACCGGCTCCATCTCGAGGAGGCGGCGGGCCTTCAGAGAAAGCGACGTCCCGGCCTTGTCTCGCTCAGGTGGTCGCAGAAGCCAAACGGGTTGTGGACAACGGCACGCTGAAAGACATGCAAGTGGTCATGCGCCGCTTTAGCAGCACGTCAATACGTTCGTTGTGGATTTGCAGGCGCGGTTGAGCTCAGGAAGAGTGCAGCTGGTAGATCCAGCAGGGAAGTGGAAGGTTTGGGTTAATAAGCCCGAATTGGAGAAGCAGCTGCGGAAGTTTGTGGCAGAGGCAGCAGTGTTTGCTTCCTTTACCAACAGGTCAGATTCAGAAGCGCTTTCGTGACATTTTCAAAATGCACGTTTGTTGTGGGTGCTTTTCAGGCCAAAGCAGCCAAAACGGCATTGGAGGAGGCCGTCCGTTCGAGCGCGTTCGAGCGCTCGGCGTGGGAGTCGGCCTGGGCAGGACCTGCTCCTGGTGCGACAGCAGCGGAAGACGGGCCAGCGGCAGGTTGAGAGCGCCCAGCGGCAGGTTGAAAGCGCTCAGCGGCAGGTTGAGAGCGCCCAGCGGCAGGTTGAGAGCGCCCAGCGGCAGGTTGAGAGCGCCCAGCGGCAGGTTGAGAGCGCCCAGGAGCAGGAAGCGATGGCGGTGAGGCGTCTCGCTCGAGCTGCCACCGTCTTGGAGACGGCGGAGGACTCGGGCAATGCGACAAAGGTGCAGGAGGCGAAGAAGGAGGTCCAGGAGGCGAAGAAGGAGGTCCAGGAGGCGAAGAAGGAGGTCCAGGAGGCGAAGAAGGAGGTCCAGGAGGCGGAGAGGAAGGTCCAGGAAGCGAAGAAGGAGGAGGCGAAGGCAAGCGGCCGGACGAAGGAGTCCGAGGCGGGCGGAGTCGGTCGCTTCCGCCGGCCGGCTGCGTTCTGGGACTCTGATCGTTGCGTGCGGTTCTGAAATTCCCCGCGCGGCCCGCACATGGTTTTGGTGGGGCAGCCCTGATCGCATCCAGAGAACCAGGAAATCCCAAGATAGCATTTTTGCAGATTGCGGCGGTTCGTGTCCTTGGTAGGCTCGGTATGGAGCCCCCCATGAACGGATGGTTGCCATTCCTTGTTGGAGGTCGGTCATTCCTGCCGGTCAACATTGATTGAGACGTGCCGTTGATCCTTGTGAGTGATTTTGTCATTGCCTTCAGCTTGCTTTTCAAAGAGCAAGACCTGCCCTTCTGCCGTCGGGGAGAGGGAGGGCAAACTCTGATGTCTTTATGTCTCTGCACCCATTGGGGTCCTGGCTGCTGAAGGCCCAAGTGCATTCTGTGAATGTTCTCTTTGATGCAGTGAGTTCAACCATACATTCCCGGCTTTGCATCCACGGGCAGAGTTCCTGTTCGATGGTTTGGCCCGTTGTGCTGCCATTCCATCCCCTTCTATTGTTCAATTTTAGATGTACCTGCTCATATCTGCCTGATTTGAAATTCTTTTGCTGAGGCGGAGCCACCCGACTCGATAAATCCAACAATTGCTGATGTCCTTACACTCCTCCGCGCCCG
Organism: Effrenium voratum; assembly: GCA_963377175.1. NCBI lineage: Eukaryota > Dinophyceae > Suessiales > Symbiodiniaceae > Effrenium > Effrenium voratum. The sequence goes on from CAUJNA010001080.1 coordinate 97,856, forward strand.
ATTTTGGAGACAGGCACGGAGCAGTTGGTGCGAGAAGTTGCTCGCGAAGAAGTTGAAGTTTGGAGCAGCCGACCAACTGCTTGCAACAGTTGGGGCCACATGGGACTATTGTGGGAAGGAGGTGCTGCGTGAAAGCATGCAGATCCCCATCCAGAAGCTGCACGAGCAAAAGGGGAAGAACAGTGACAAACAGCTTCATCCTTTGTTCATCGCATTTGCAGGCCCAGGGCAAGGCAAGTCCCGGTTGCTGACAGAGTTCCCGGGCCTGGTCGAGCAGTGCTTGCAGAATGTGTCTGAAAGGCAGAAACTGAAATTCAGCAAGCAAACGACGAGCTTCATGATCAGCTGCGAGAACGGCCTCTCTTCCGGGGACTGGGCCACGGAGGAGCTCAATGCCCGACGCTTTGTGGCATGCCGCATGCTGTGGCAGCTGAGGAATGCAAACAAGGAGGCTTTTCGGGAGGTCGGCGCTCCAACAGACTTTGCCGAATTCCGCATCCAATGCCCTGCCGACCTCACACCCTCGCCGGTGCTTAAGTCTGTGCTGCGTGATGAGCTCAATCATAGCACGGTGGTGATCGGAGTCGACGGGATGCAAGGTCTGCCTGGATTTACCGAGCGCAGTGATGCTGCGGGCAAGGACCTGCCATTCTATCAGGTGATGCAGGAGGTCTGCCGCCTCATCAACCAAATCGAAGGTCCCTTTGTCGTAGCTTGTGTGGCCGCTTTGCAAAATGTGAAGAGTGGACTTGCTGGCAGTCCCCAGGCCCGAGTTTTTCTGGAGCTGCCACGCGTGACCGCCGTAACCCGCAACAAACAGCCGGTGCTGCCCGGCCACCGCCTAAAAGACCTCCTGGTCGAAGACATGGGCGGGCATGGCAGAGCTTTGGAGTGCCTTCTAGAGGCCTTGATGGAGATGCCCAACGCTGCAGCAACTGCCTTGGTGGGTGCAGTTATGAGACAATTGAGGCAGAAGTATCCTGACGCCACTCAGATTGAGCCGGGTGCAGACCTCAAGGAACTGCTTCGCGCAGCTCTGTCAGGCAGATGGATTTTGTCTGGCGAAATGGTCGGCAATCTAGATCCTGAGAAGGTGGAGCTTATCCGCGTCAAGTTCAAGGACGGCGACTCCTCGCAGTACCGCATCGACTTGCCCTACATTTGGTTGTACTTGATGCTGAGTTTGTCTAAGTTCTCTGACGATTTGCAACCGTGGAACTTGATGGACTACCGCTTGTTTGAGTCAGAACCAACCTGGCAACAGTGGGAAGAATTCAATGCCAGGTTTCGAGTGTTGCGAGCTTCTGCGTTTGAGGATGGACAACTAGTTGACATTGCCGATCTACACAGGGGTGCAGTGATCCAGCCTGACAGCTTGAAAAGCACCAAGGTCATCAACCGGCATCTGCAATTTGCCAAATCCAGGAAGCAATTGTTGTCGAGGTCCTCATGCTGCGGCAATCCCAAAGCTCGGACAAATTTACTTAAGGGACTGGGAATGCACCAGTGCGTAGGTGTTTTGGTCGTGAATGCTGCCGGAGCTCCAGCTGCTGATGCCTTTCTCATGTTGGAAGAGGTGAGGGCAGAGGGCAACAATCACACGATCTCTGAATGTTTGCAATGCAAGAAGGGCAATTCTCCATTCATAGTGGAGAACGAGCGTGACAAAGCATGCGACACAGCTGACATCCTGGTGCTTTTGCTGACAAGGACAGAGACTGTGCCACAAACCGGCGGACAGCGCTTGATCTTCGTATCTGAAGCGCAGTACCAGGAGTACTTTGGCTTCTACGCTGGTAGAGCCTTCTATCAAACCAGGGCGGCCAAACCTTGAAGGCTGAATTGTTGCTGCTGTGCCATTTCCTGGCCTAGAATTGGATCTCGGGGCTCAAAGAATTGCGGAGCATGAGGAAAAAAGTTTCTGGGTGCAGAACGAGCAGATTGGGGAACCGAGGAAGGCCATGGAACGATTTAGGGGGCTGTTGAGACCTTTTGTTTCCTTTTCTCAATGCTTGCATTTTGAGGGCAGCCGGTGAGTGACGAATCAAACGCATGAAAATGTGGAATTGGCTACATGCGATTTGGCCCCAAAGCCCATCAATATGCTAAGACATGTTTTTTTGCCTTGTGCTGGCCCGGCCTCCTGGGCTGCCCCAAGAAGTCTTCCAGCTGCCTTGCCGCAGCGGGCCGGCCGCGCCTCGTCAGCCTGCCCGCGGCGTTGCCGCTGCCCTGGGGCGCCGGCAGGGCCAGCTTCAGCAGGGTCTCCCGCGTCTCGGTGCTGCGGACCGTCATGGAGTCCACGGCCTGCAGCCGCTGCACGTCCCCGTACTGGGGGTTGAAGCTCCGGGCGGCGTTGGTGGGAGCCCTGAAGGCCCCCACGTCCTCTATGGCCTTGATGCGGCGGTCGGTCAGATCCTTGTTGTGCTGGAACTTGCCCGCGTTGTCTTGCAGCAGCCGGAACTCGGTGGCCGGCTGCCGCTCCACGTCCGCTGGGGCCCCGTAGACCGTCTCGCGCGGCCGGGCGTTGTAGGCCCCGGCGGCCTGCTCGAAGTCTTGCGGGCCACTCGCGTGGCCAGGTCCTTCTTCAGGGTCTGGATGCCCCGGTCGATCACGGCCGTGGCGTTGCGGTCCTCGGGCCGCACGGCCTCCTCGGGCAGCTCCCGGTCCAGGGAGGCGAGCTCGTTGCCCAGGTCCGTGGTGACCACAAAGTTGCGCTCGACTCCACGGCCGCCTCCCTGGTGAAGACGTCCATGACCACGAGGCCGTACTTGGTCTTCCCCTTGGTGTTCTGCCTGAAGTCGATCGGGCCCCTCCGCCGCGGCGGACTTGCCGAGGGCCCTGGGCCGCGGGGCCTGCACCTGCCGGCCCACGTCGGTCTTCAGGCTGCGTGACGTCCATGTTCCGCTGCCGCGCAAGGCGGTACAGCTTGCGGGGGTCCCGCACATTGAAGTCGTCGGCCAGGACGTCCATTTTTTTACTTGTTCTTCCAGCTTGTCCAGCCGGGCCTGGAAGCCCTTGCACACCCCCCAGAGCACGCTAGTCAGGTGAGAGTAGTCGAGGGTCACCATCTCCGTCCCGTCGCTCCACCTGGCGCTGCCCGTCAGGTTCTTCCACTTCGTTCCTGCGAAGTCGTCCGAGGCGAAGCCCAGCCTCAGGTCCTCGTTCATGTCCGGGCGCTCGTACTGCTTGGCCTCCACGGAGTCAAAGAGCTGCTGGAGCCGTCGGCCTCGGCCATCTCCGTCTTCACCCGGCTGTCCGACAAATTCGTGAAGCTCGTGTTGCAGACCACGTTGCCCGTGTTGCCGGCGATCACGAGGCAGCCGGGGTTCCTCTGGTTCGTGGTCAGGGACAGCTGCGTCGAGAGGCTCTTCGTCTGCACCAGCGCCTCGTCGTTGATCATGATCAGCTCGCACTGGTGCGCCCCGCCGTCCCGCTCCAGGAAGACCCGCGCGCTCTGGTTGCCCAGCAGCCGCAGCTCCGGGCCACTGTCGGAGGCCGCGCTGTTGTTGGACACCTGCAGCTTGCTCCAGCCCGCCCAGTTCTTCGTCAAGAAGAGATCGTCCGAGAAGTCGGAGGTGTTGGTCACGGTGAGCGTGTTGGAGGCGAAGAGCTGCGGCGCGGAGACCGTGCCCGAGCTCGTCACGTCGCCGCAGACCACGCTGCCCGTCGACACTCCGCCGCTCGTGGCCGTGAAGGTGCAGTCCAGGCTCTCGCAGTCCAGCGGGCCCGCGGAGCCGCCCCGGTGATCGTCAGCGTGGCGCCCGTGAGCGCCCCGGTGGCTGCGAAGCTCGCCGCGGTTGCTGCGCCCGAGGCCGTCAGCGTGCCCGTGGACACGTCGCCCACCGTGGTGAAGTTCCCGGCGTTGGCCGTGTTGTTGATGGTGAGATGTGCTGCCGGTGATTCCGGTGGCCGAGCTCAGCAGGCCCACGCTGGCCGCCCCGCTGATGCTCAGCGAGCTGCCCGACACGGCGCCTGTGGACGTCAGCGTGGCTCCGGCGACGGTGCCGGTGGCTGTGAGCGCTGCGCAGGAGACTGCGCCCGAGGCGTCCACGCCCGTCGTGAACACGTCCGTGCAGTTCACGTCGTTGCACAGCAGCTGGTCGCAGCCCACGTTACCCTGCGCGGTGAGCCCGTCCAGCGTGGCCGAGCCCGTGAGGGCCAGCGAGTCGGCCAGCAGGTCCGTCACGGAGACCGACTCTCCCTCGAAGGCGCTGGCCCTGATCTGCATGCTGTACAGGTCCAGCGTGCCCGCCGACTGCTGCACCAGCCCGGGGATCGACCGCCGAAGGCTCCGAAGTGCAGCTTCGCGACTCCGCCCGGCGGCACCGAGAAGTCCAGGCGCGCCGTGCTCCAGACTCCCTGCGAGGGCGTGCCGAGGAAGGTGCCGGTGATGCCCACGTAGTCGTTGTCGGCCGCGCTGACGTACATCACCAAGTTGGAGGCCGTGCCCAGCCGGTACCGGCAGCCGAAGGAGTAGCGTCTCCCCGGCGTCAGCGTGTAGGTGCGCACAATGTTCCAGGCGAAGGCGCTCAGGGTCATGGCGTAGCCCTCCAGCTGGAAGCCTCCCACCGTGAAGCTGGCCGAGGCCACGGAGCTCTGGCTGTTGGAGCGCACCAAAAAATTTCCTAATGTGGTGAGCGTGGGCTCCAGCAGCACCTCGCCCAGGGTGGCCAGCGTGACGTCGTCGGCCCCTCCGTCGAGGAACTCGTGCTTCAGCAGCAGGGCCGAGGCCGCCGTGTCCTCCTCTGCCTCCGCTGTGTTGCCGGCCTCCAGGGTTGCGTCCAGGATCTGGAGCCCGTAGACGTCCACCGTTCCTGCCGTCTGGTTGGGCAGGCCCGGCGCCTGGAAGTGCGCCCCAAAGTGCAGCTTCGCAACTCCGTTCGGAGGCACGGTGAAGTACATCTTGGCCGTGCTCCAGGCGCCCTGGTCACCCACGAAGCTGCCGTACAGGGGGTCGTAGACGTTGTCGGCCTCGGACATGTACACCACGAAGTTGGAGGCCGTGCCAAGCCGGTACCGGCAGGCGAAGAGGAGCTCTCGGCCGGGGGTCAAGTTGTAGGTGCGCACAATGTTCCACGGGTTCGCCGCCAGGGTCAGGGTGTAGCCGTCCACGCTCACTGCGCCCGCGGTGTGAGTGGCCAGGACCACGCTGCAGCCGCTGCTGGGGCGAACCGTCCAGTTTGACAGTGAGACGTCCGTGGGGCCCAGGATCTGCTCTCCTATGGCGGCCACCACCTCGTCGGCCCCTCCGTCGTCCGGAAAGCGCACTGCTATTTGCAGGGCCGAGGCTGCCTCCGTGACTCCGAGCTTGTCAGCCAACAAACCGTCCACCTGTGCGATGGTGTAGTAGCTGAGCAGGGTGGCGGCGATGCTTGAGGCCGTTGCCGTGTCCTGGTCGGCGGCCGAGCGGTACGCCGCCAGCGCCGAGGTGATTTGGTTGGTTGTGAAAACGTCCTGGTCCGGGCCCGTCCGGTAGGCCAGCAGCGCGCCTGTGATCAGCCTGCGTCTGCGTGTCCTGCGCGCTTGCCGTGCGGTAGTCTCCCAACAGGGCGTCCACTTGCGCCGAGGTGTAGTAGGCCAGCAGCGCGCCTGTGATGGCGGCCTGCGTCTGCGTGTCCTGCGCGCTTGCCGTGCGGTAGTCTCCCAACAGGGCGTCCACTTGTGAGGAGGTGTAGTAGGCCAGCAGCGCAGCCGCGAGGGCCGCGTCCGCCGCTGCGATGGAGTAGCAGTCGGCCGTGATGCTCAGCGTGTCGTCGCCGTTGGCCAGCGCAGCAGAGAGAGGAGCCTCCAGATGCAGGTTGCGAACGACGTTGCTTCCGCGAACGAGCTCCCAAGTTGTGAAGCCCGCCCAGGCCGGCGCGTTAACAACTCCGCCGCTGCCGGAAAGCTGCAGGGCGGCGAGCTCCGCGAGGATTGTGTCGAGGGCGCTCTGGAGCGTGGTCTCGCTGGCTGAGAGCGCGGCGTTCGTGGCGTACGAGGCCAGCAGCGTCGCGTCGGCCTTGGCCCCCTGGAGCGCCGTGATGCTGGCGTCACGGCTAGCAAGCTGCGCTGCGACGAAGGCCTCGGTGGCGAGACCCAGCAGGGCATTTGCTATCTTGGTGTCCACCTCCAGTGGAGTGTCCAACCCGTCCACCGTGGAGAGCAGGGCGGCCAGCGTGCTGTCCGCCTTGCCGAGGAGGGCGGCGTCCAGGGCTGCCGTGGTGACTGCGTCCAGGAGGGCCGCCGCTATCTTAGAGTCCACCTCCGAGGAAGTGTCGACGGCCGACAGCAGGGCGTACGCGGTCAGCGCGCTGGCGTCCGCCTTGGAGGCCTGCAGGCCCGAGATGGAGGCGTCTCGACTCGCGAGCTCGGAGGCCAGCGCTGCGGCGGTGACAACGGCCAGGAGAGCGGTGGCCACCTTGGCGTCGACCTCCAGCGGCGTGATCCTTGCTGCTATGTCTAGGGAGTGCTGGTTCACCACCGTCTTGAGGCCGTAGTTGGCCGCCACCGTGGCAAGCTTTGGCCGTCGCCCGGAAAATTGTTTCGGGAAGCCCGACGGGCCAGCCCCCAGCGCCAAAATAACGGAGCGCGCGCGTGCGACGGCGCGGGTTTGCCTTGGCTGTCGCGGAAGCTTCGGCCGTCGCCCGGAAAGTTGTTTCGAGAAGCCCGACGGGCCAGCTCCCAGCGTCAAAATTACGGGAGCGAGCGCGAGCGACGCGCCCCCTCCGAGGCTGTCGCGGAAGCTTCGGCCGTCGCCCAGAAAGTTTTCTTGGGAAGCCCGACGGGCCTGACCCCAGCGTCAAAACGACGGGAACGAGCTTTCGGGCAGCCCGACGGGCCAGACCCAAGCCCAAACCCTCGACGATTCTTCGCGTCGCGAAAAATGGCACGCGACGCGCCCGGGCCGGGTTTCTGCGAACCCTAAACCCTAAAAGGTTTTAGATGTGGGTGGTCAAGGGGTGGGGATGCCGCTTTCGCCGCGCGCCCCCACGACCCCCAGGGTCGAGGGCGCGCTTCATCTTGGAAACCCTAAACCCTAAACCCTAAACCCTAAACCCTAAACCCTAAACCCTAAACCCTAAACCCTAAACCCTAAACCCTAACCCAGGGAGCGCCTGCGCCCAAGAAAGCGCTTGGATATGAGCAGAAGGCTTTTCGAGCCACAAAGCTCCACGACAGAAACGCACTTACAAGGCCAGAAACAGCGCTCACGCTCCGTGTTCACCCCCAGGTCCTGCTCGATGTACTTCTTGACGGGGATCCAGCCATCATCGATGTTGACGCTTGGGCTGAAAACGTAGATCCGCTCAAACACGCCCTTGTACTGCTCCAGGATGAGACTGATGAGCGCCACAGTTTTGCCCGACTTGCTGGGCCCAAGGAAGATGCCCGTGCATGGCACCAGGGGCACCACGGGGTCCGAGGCTTGCTTGCTGGTGTACTCAGGCGTGGGGAAAAGCTTGATCTTCCCCATTCGTCCTTTTGCGTTACGCAAGTTCCGGAAGCCGGCAGCTGAAGTATACGCGCTGGCCTATCTGCGGCTGCCCTAACCCAGCAATGCAATCCTGTTGCCGGCGCAGGATTGACGGAGACGCAACCCAAGGCTCACATGCAGCAAATGAGGCCAAGAGAATTCCACCCTTCTGCTCTGAGTTACCGTTGCGCTTAGAAAGCACTTATCATGCTTTTCGACCCACAAAGCTCCGCAACAGAAACGCACTTACAAGGCCAGAAACAGCACTTTAAGCCCGGGCAACTTAAACTTCCGAGACGCACAGAATGCGACTAGGACCCGTTTTGCCTGCATATTGAAGCAAGCTGAAAACCCTTGCAGAAGTGCAAGCAGAAGGGCTGTGGCCGCACCGCGCAAAACCACCAAATTTTTGCAGAATCCACATTTGCTGAACGATAACCTCTGAAGATGCGCTGTGAGCGGTTTTAGATTTCACAAATAACAGAGAGAGCAATTCGGGCACTTCCCCCACCAAACTAGTACCAGCCCCTGCTGATCCCAACTTAGTGGGAAAAGTGCCCAGATTGATCCCCTACTGGTCCCAGTTTGGCTCTTCCCCCTTTCCGGCCCAAACTGGGACCAGCAGGGCATCAATCGGGCACTTCCCCTACCAGGGGATCAACTGGGCACTTCTCTCACCAAACTGGAACCAGCAGGGGATCAATCTGGGCACTTCTCCAACAAACTGGGACCAGCAGAAGCTGGGATCAGCAGGGGATCAATCTGGGCACTTTCCCCACCAACTGGAACCAGCAGGAAATCAATCTGGGCACTTCTCCCACCAAACTGGAATTAGCAGGGATCAATCTGGGCACTTCTGCCCACCAAACTGGGAGCAGGGATCAATCTGGGCTCTCCCACCAAACTGGAACCAGGGGGTCAATCAGGGCACCCCCACCAGGATCAATCTGTTGGTTGTTGGTTTGTTGTTTGTTGGCTGTAGCTGTTTGTTGTTTGTTGTTGGTTTGTTGGTTGTTGGTTTGTTGGTTTGCACATGTCCCCCACATGGTTTTCACGTGGTTCCCACCTGGTTTGCACATGGTTTGCACATGGTTTGCACATATGGCTTTCATGTGGTTTCTCCCTGGCCCCACATGGTTTGCACATGGTTTGCACAGGTTTTATGTGGTTTCCACATGGCTCCCACATGGTTTTTATGTGGTTCCCACATGGTTTGCAGGTTTTCATATGGGTTGCCACATGGTTGGTTTGGACATGGTTTGCACATGGTTTGCACATGTTCCCCACGTGGTTTTTATGTGGTTTCCACATGGCCGCCACATGGTTTTCATATGGTTTGCACATGGTTTCCATCCCATCCATTCAATCTCATCCATTACATCTATTGCATCCATTCATCCATTCATCCCAGAACATTCATTGTTGCATCAACTAAGCAGATACTGGCAGGATTTAAACAAATTTAAGCAAAACATGCAAACTATGCAGGTGTTTAATAAGTTTATGGCAACAAAACATGTCCCCCCTGCAAGTGGCATTCTTTGATGACGATGTGGCAAGCCTGCCAAATCATCTGGAAGCCCTGGTTTGGTCTTGGAATTTGGGGTTTGGGACCACCAGAACACTGCCTCCCCACATGGTTTTCATCTGGTTTCCACATGGCCCCCACATGGTTTTCATGTGGTTCCCACATGGTTTGCACATGGTTTGCACATGGTCTTCATGTGGTTTCCAATGGCCACCATGGTTTTCATGTGGTTCCACATGGTTTGCACATGGTTTGGACAGGTTTGCACTGGTTTGCACATGGTTTGCACATGGTTTGCACATGGTTTGCACATGGTTTTCATGTGGTTTCCCACATGGTTTCCATCCCATCCATCCAATCCATCCCATCCATTGCATCCATTGCATCCATCTATCCATTCATCAGGACATTTTGTTACATCAACAGATACTGGCAGGATTTACCAAATTTAAGCAAACATCCAGGTCCAAAAAAAGGTGTATGTAACAAATAATTTCCCTCTGAAAGTTTCTTTGATGACCATGTGTTGGCAAGCCTGCCAAATTTCATCTGAAAGCCCTGGTTTGGTCTTGCGTTTGGGATTTGGGACCACCGGACAGTGCCTCCCCACATGGTTTTCATGTGCTTTCTACATGGTTTGCACATGGTTTCACATGGCGCATGGTTTGCATAGGGTTTGCACATGTTCCCGCATCGTTTTCATGTGGTTTCCACACTTGCCCCACATGGTTTTCATGTGGTTTCCACATGGTTTCCATCCCATCCATCCAATCCATCTCCATTACATTCATCCATCCACCAGATTGATCCCCTGCTGATCCCAGTTTGGTGGAAGAAGCGCCCAGATTCATCCCCTGCTGGTCTCAGTTTGGTGTGGAAAGTGCCCAGATTGATCCCCTGCTGGTCTCAGTTTGGTGGGGAAAGTGCCCAGATAATTCTTTGATGGTTCCTGTTTGGTGGGAAAAGTGCCCAGATTGATCCTTTGCTGATCTCCTGCTGGTTTCAGTTTGGTGGGACATGATTGATCCCCTGCTAGTCCCAGGGGGGAAGTGCCTTAATTGATTCTCTGCTGGTCCCAGTTTGGTAAGAAAAGTGCCCGCTGGGTGTAGGAAGTGCCTCCCAGTTTGGTGGGGGAAGTGCCCTGGTTGGTTTGATCCCCTGCTGGTCTCAGTTTGGTGGGGGAAGTGCCCATTGATTTTTGTGCTGGTCCCAGTTTGGTGGGGGTGCGCAGATTGATCTCCTGCTGGTCCCAGTTTGGTGGGGGAAGTGCCCAGATTGATCCCCAGATCCCTTGCCTGGTCCGAGTTTGGTGGGGGAAGTGCCCCAGTTTGGTGGGGGAAGTGCCCAGATTGATCCTCTGCTGGTCCCAGTTTGGCGGGGGAAGTGTTCAGATTGATCCCCTGCTGGTCCCAGTTTGGTGGGGGAAGTGCCCAGATTGATTTTCTGCTGGTCCCAGTTTGGTGGGGGAAGTGCCCAGATTAATCCCCTGCTGGTCCCAGTTTGGTGGGGGAAGTGCCCAGATTGATCCCAGGTGGGGGAAGTGCCCAGATTGATCCCCTGCTGGTCCCAGTTTGGTGGGGGAAGTGATCCTTTGCTGGTCCGAGTTTGGTGGGGGAAGTGCCCACATTGATCCCCTGCTGATCCCAGTTTGGTGGGGGAAGTGCCCAGATTGATCCCCTGCTGAGGAAGTGCCCAGATTGATCCCCTGCTGGTCCCAGTTTCGCGGGGGAAGTGCCCAGATTGATCCTCTGCTGATCCCCCTGCTGGTCCCAGTTTGGTGGGGGAAGTGCCCAGATTGATTGCCTGCTGGTCCCAGTTTGGTGGGGGATTTGGTGGGGGAAGTGCCCAGATTGATCCCCTGCTGGTCCCAGTTTGGTGGGGGAAGTGCCCAGATTGATCCCCTGCTGGTCCAGTTTGGTGGGGGAAGTGCCCAGATTGATCCCCTGCTGGTCCCAGTTTGGTGGGGAAGGTGCCCAGATTGATTTTCTGCTGTTTTTAGTTTGGTGGGGGGCCTGCTGACCCCAGTTTGGTGGGGGAAGTGCCCAGATTGATCCCCTGCTGGTCCCAGTTTGGTGGGGGAAGTGCCCAGATTGACCCCCTGCTGGTCCAAGTTTGGTGGGGGAAGTGCCCAGATTGATCCCCTGCTCGTCCCAGTTTGGTGGGGGAAGTGCCCAGATTGATCCCCTGCTGGTCCAGTTTGGTGGGGGAAGTGCCCAGATTGATCCCCTGCCTGCTGGTCCCAGTTTGGTGGGGAAGTGCCCAGATTGATTTTCTGCTGTTTTTAGTTTGGTGGGGGGAAGTGCCCAGATTGATTTTCTGCTGGTCCCAGTTTGGTGGGGGAAGTGCCCAGATTGATCCCTGGTCCCAGTTTGGTGGGGGAAGTGCCCAGATTGATCCCTGCTGGCCAGTTTTGGTGGGGGAAGTGCCCAGATTCATCCCCTGCTGGTCCCAGTTTGGTGGGGGAAGTCCCTGCTGCTGGGATCAGCAGGGGATCAATCTGGGCACTTCCCCCACCAAACTGGGACCAGATCTGGGCACTTCCCCCCTGCTGCTCCCAGTTTGGTGGGGAAGTGCCCAGATTGATCCTCTGCTAGTCCGAGTTTGGTGGGGGAAGTGCCCAGATTGATCCCCTGCTGGTCCCAGTTTGGCGAGGGAAGTGCCCAGATTGATCCCCTGCTGGGGGGGAAGTGCCCAGATTGATTATCCCCTGCTGCTCCCAGTTTGGTGGGTGCCCAGATTGAGCCCCTGCTGGTCCCAATTTGGTGGGGGAACCCTGCTGGTCCCAGTTTGGTGAAGTGCCCAGATTGATCCCCTGCTGGTCCCAGTTTGGTGGGGGAAGTGCCCAGATTGATTTTCTGCTGTTTTTAATTTGGTGGGGGGAAGTGCCCAGATTGATTTTCTGCTGGTCCCAGTTTGGTGGGGGAAGTGCCCAGATTGATCCACTGCTGGTCCCAGTTTGGTGGGGGAAGTGCCCAGATTGATCCGCTGGCCAGTTTTGGTGGGGGAAGTGCCCAGATTGATCCCCTGCTGGTCCCAGTTTGGTGGGGGAAGTCCCTGCTGCTGGGACCAGCAAAAGATCAATCTGGGCGCTTCCCCCACCAAACTGGGACGAGATCTGGGCACTTCCCCCACCAAACTGGGACCAGCAAGGGATCAATCTGGTTTGGTGGGGGAAGTGCCCAGATTGATCCCCTGCTGACCCCAGTTCAGATTGATCCCCTGCTGGTCCGAGTTTGGTGGGGGAAGTGCCCAGATTGATCCCCTGCCGGTCCCAAGTGCCCAGATTGATTTTCTGCTGGTCCCAGTTTGGTGGGGGAAGTGCCCAGATTGATTCTTTGCTGGTCCCAGTTTGGTGGGGGAAGTGCCCAGATTCTCCTGCTGGTCTGAGTTTGGTGGGGGAAGTGCCCAGATTGATCCCCTGCTGGTCCCAGTTTGGTGGGGGAAGTGCCCAGATTGATCCACTGCTGGTCCCAGTTTGGTGGGGGAAGTGCCGAGATTGATCCCCTGCTGTTTGGTGGGGGAAGTCCCTGCTGGTCCGAGTTTGGTGATCAATCTGGCCACTTCCCCCACCTTCCCCCACCAAACTGGGACCAGCAGGGCATCAATCTGGGCACTTCCCCCACGAGGGGATCAGTCTGGGCACTTCCCCCACCAAACTGGGATCAGCAGGGGATCAATCTGGGCGCTTCCCCAACTGGGACGAGCAGCGGATCAATCTGGGCACTTCCCCCACCAAACTGGGACCAGCAGGGGATCAATCTGGGCACTTCCCCCACCAAGCTGGGATCAGCAGGGGCTGGTACTAGTTTGGTAGGGGAAGTGCCCAGATTGATCCCCTGCTGGCCCCAGTTTGGTGGGGGAAGTGCCCCTGCTGGTCCCAGTTTGGTGGGGGAAGTGCCCAGATTGATCCCCTGCTGGTCCCAGTTTGGTGGGGGAAGTGCCCAGATTGTTGTTGTTGTTGTTGGTTGTTGTTGGTTGTTGTTGGTTGTTGTTGGTTGTTGTTGGTTGTTGTTGGTTGTTGTTGGTTGTTGTTGGTGGTTGTTGTTGGTTGGTTGTTGTTGGTTGTTGTTGGTGGTTGTTGGTTGTTGCTGGTTGTTGTTGGTTGTTGTTGTTGTTGTACTTGTACTTGTACTTGTACTTGTACTTGTACTTGTACTTGTTGTTGTTGTTGTTGTTGTTGTTGTTGTTGTTGTTGTTGTTGTTGTTGTTGTTGTTGTTGTTGTTGTTGTTGTTGTTGTTGTTGTTGTTGTTGTTGTTGTTTGTTGTTGTGTGTTGTTGTGTGTTGTTGTGTGTTGTTGTGTGTTGTTGTGTGTTGTTGTTGTTGTTGTTGTTGTTGTTGTTGTTGTTGTTGTTGTTGTTGTTGTACTTGTTGTTGTTGTTGTTGTTGTTGTTGTTGTTGTTGTTGTTGTTGTTGTTGTTGTTGTTGTTGTTGTTGTTGTTGTTGTTGTACTGGTTGTTGTTGTTGTACTGGTTGTTGTTGTTGTTGTTGTTGTTGTTGTTGTTGTTGTTGTTGTTGTTGTTGTTGTTGTTGTTGTTGTTGTTGTTGTTGTTGTTGTTGTTGTTGTTGTTGTTGTTGTTGCTGTTGTTGTTGTACTGGTTGTTGTTGTTGTACTCGTTGTTTTTGTTGTTGTTGTTGTTGTTGGTGGCTGGTGGTTTGTTTTAGGAAACCTTGGGGCCCCAACTCCTTTCTTTTAACCCCCCCTTTCAAGGAGTTGGGGACCCCTTGATGGAAACACTTCTCATCCACCCCCCTTTCTGTTGGGTTAACCCCTTAAGGATGAGAAGTGTTTCCAGAAAAGGTGTCCTATAGTTTTTTTTTGTGGTGTGGTGGTTCCTGGGACCCCTTCTCCAATGATCCCCCTTCTGACCTTCCAGTGGACTCCAAGGGCTGATGAGCACCACTGGAAGGGATGACGAAGGGTGGGGAGGAGAAGGGGAGAGTGAAACCACCTTCCTAGCAATGACTTGCAAGGGGCCATTGCTAGGAGTCATTGCTAGGAGTCATTGCTAGGAGTCATTGCTAGGAGTCACTGCAAGGAGTCAATGCAAGCAGTAAATGCAAGGAGTCAATGCAAGGAGCCATTGCTAGGGGTTATTGTCCAGGATAACCCCTAGCAATGACCCCTTGCAACGACTCCTAGCAATGACTCCTAGCAATGACTCCCAGCAATGACTCCTAGCAATGACTCCTAGCAATGATTCCAGGGCAATAACCCCTGGCATTGGCTCCTTGCAAGGGCAAGCATACATTCTTGAGCAGGGGCATAAGAGGTTCTCCAAGGGCTACCACTGCAAACGCAGGGGGCACTGGAAGATCCAATGCCCTAATATCTGGGATCGAGCATGGCAAGGGTTTTTAAA
>CAUJNA010001081.1:5000-112128 GCA_963377175.1 Effrenium voratum
AACAAACAACCAACAACCAACAACCAAGAACCAAGCACTAACTTCCTCCCCCACCCCCACCACCACCACCACCAACACCACAACCAACACCACAACCAACACCACCACCACAACCAGCACCAACCACAGCAACAACAAACAACCAAGAAACATTACCACCAACAACAACAGCAGCAGCAGAAGCAGCAGCAGCAAACAGGCAAACACACAACCAACCAACCAATCAATCAAACAAACAAACAAGCACGCAAACAGGCAAACACACAAACAAGCAAACACACGAGCACGCAAACAAGCAGACACACAAGCAAGCAAACACACGAGCACGCAAACAAGCAGACACACAAGCAAACACGCAAACACAAAAACAAAAAACACACACAAACAAACCAACCGACCAAACAAACAAACAAACAAACAAACAAACAAACAGACAGACAAACGAAAAGACAAAGAAACAAAGAAACAAAGAAACAAAGAAACAAAGAAACAAACAAACGAACAAACAAACAAACAAAACAAACAAACAAACAAACAAACAAACAAACACACAAACAAACAAACACACAAACACAACACCAGATCAAATGAGAGCAAGCAAGGCAAACCACGACAAGCAAGACCAACAAACAAACAAACAAACAAAAAGCACAATCAAACACACAAACAGACAACACATAAGCCAGCAAGCAAACAAAACAAAACACACACACACACACACAAAGAAACAAGCAAACACGGACAAACACGGACGAACGAACAAAAACAAACAGACAGACAGACAAACAAACAAACAAATAGGACAAGCACACACACACAAGCAGGCAAGCAGGCAAGCAGGCGAGCAGGCGAGCAGGCGAGCAAGCAAGAAAGTGAGCAAGCACGCAAGCAAGCAAGCACGTAAGCAAGCAAGCAATACACTGTACATTCCTTTTGGGAAGCTAGGTTGCGTTTCTTTCATGGCGCCTTAGAGCGGGTGAAAGCCGCATAGCTCACGGTGGTGGTTGTCTGCGTCTGCGTGGAATCCGTGGAAGGCTCCGTGGTGACCGAAGGGTCACCAGTCTCAGTGCTGCAGCCGGCCAACGACATAGCGAGGCCGAGCAACACGAAGGCCAGTGGCGAGAACCTGCGCAGCCTGCAGGGAACGGGGAGGAGGGTTCTCCTGAGGCATTTATTCAGGGCTTATTGTTGGTTTATCCTTTTAGGGGTCCTTGAACCGTGACAGGGCTCGTCCATTTCCCAGTTTTGAGCATCTCCAAAGTTAGAAGATCCATGGACGGTTCTGGATTCTTGGACAACCAAAGCAGGCTCCCTTCATTTCCAACGGAAAACATCCACACAAGGAAATACATCTTAAATTGGCACCTAAGAGGTGGTGTCTAAAAAAAAAGGAGGACTATGGGGAACCCTGGCCCGCCTTGGACCCAGGTTTTCGGGGTTATAAAACGAGTGACGGTCAGGAGGTCTAAAACCGTGCTGCGCTGGAACCTTTAGGGGAAGAAGCCAGCAGATTTTAAGGACCAGCCTTACTCAAATGGCAAGCCGGAATCAATCTTTGCACTCCCCAACAAAAACTCGTGGTAAAGCCACAGGCTCTGGGAAGACTCGGCAACCATCGATATTGTTTCCTTTCTCCTCTTGAAGGCTAAGAAGCTATGTGCTTTGCGCGACTGTTCTCACCGCACGTCTTGTTCGCAGCAAGGTGGGAAAGCTGCATAACCCTTTCCGACATGGGACCCGGATATCAAAGATGTGTGTAACATGCTGTCGGCAAACGGCTGGAAGCATTTGAAGGAGGTGTGTGTGTGTGCGCGTGTCTCTGGCCAAAATGAAGCAATGCCATTTAGCTGCCGTTCCACGCGGGTTCAAAATAGGACGCACAGCGACATGTGTTGATTGTCCATCTGCCTCGGTTGAGCTCATTAGCCAAACCCGTGGGACACCAATACAACCAGAGAACCTACCAACTGGCTTAAGGATGAAGTCTCTGCCAGAATTCATTCTGAACATCCACAGTTTTGTACGTGTGGGCTCCGCGTAGTGGCGTTGATTTCACAATGTCAATGCTTCAAAGCTTCTCCGACCAAAACACGGCGCCCTATGAGCAAGCATCATTTCACAGAAACCCAAACTCGCGGGTTGCCCTCGGAACGCCGGACTATCCACTATTGATCTGTGCTCCTTTGGCCTCACGCGTGTGTGGGCTTTGCCTAAAGGGACCCCCTTTCTTGGAAATGAGACATGTTGCTCAATGCCCTTCCACGGGGAGACACTTTTGCACATGTCATAGGGTGGATTGAACCCCATACTTGGTGGTGTGCCTTTTGTTTTTTCTGCAAACCAACGTGCCCAGCCACGCCAACCAAGCCCCCTCACGCCCCCCAGCCTTGCGCCATGGTGCGGCGCCATGCTGCAAGTAGCCATCCGGGGATTCGCTTGGATTCGAGCGCTGAGGGAAATGCAACGTGCAAGGGCCATGTGAGCAGAGCACAAAACCCATTGACTTTTGGTGCTACTGCGGGGGGTCTACCCGAACAACGAGGGGGGGGGCAAGGCAAACCCATATGCCTTATACCCAAACCACAAAGGGCGGTCCACCCAGAAACAAAACAGCATGTAGGAAAACAATCCAGGAAAGCCAACTACCAAATCTCTTTTCAGAAAGCTGGAAGGGAAGCAGCGGGACACGACAAAGGCATATTATAAAACACGTGACCTTTGTGCTTGGTATGGCGTTGACATCTGTTCACCGAAGAGACATCATGCTTGTCATGTCGGTTTGTCCCACAATTAGTTGGACATACGGGTATCAGTATCCGGAAAAAAAAACAGCGCGCAGGTGCCAGCTACGGCCAAGCACGGGGCTTGACAGAACAACAAACGGTCATACTGGGTGACAGGATGCAGGGGGAACTTTTCATGCACAGCTCCTCTCCAGTTGCAAAGGGCAGGCCTCCGCATTCATTCGGCAGGAGAACCAGCCTTTGACTAGTGCCCGAAAAGGTAGTGACAATGGAAAGTGATCAGAGCAAAGAGACGCAACAATCTCAGCAATGTGAATGACTTGCTCTGATCGTGGTGCGGGATCCAGGAAGGGCTCCTGCCTCTTGCGAGTCCCAAGGCCAAAAAAGAGACGGCACCAGGCGACACGAAACGGAGCCTCAGTTGAAGTGGGCAGTTTTTTGGTTGATCGGCTCAATTTCCATTTTGAAATCCAAAGGCAAACTTTTAACACGCGCACATCGTGTGTGTGTGTGTGTGTGTCTGCTTGTTTTTGTCTGAGGGTACTGCTTTGGGGTTAGTTTAGTCGGCAAACAAACAAACAAACACAATTTTGGGGTTCCCTATTTTGAGACAAACCCATCAACATTCCAGCTGCAGCCTCGGGCATGGTTTGCCTCTGGAGTTCGAACACTTTGGCCATGGTTCGGACTTGGCCCGGGACATCTCTCCTGTACAACTCTGATTGTCAGCCGGAGCTAAGGCGCCTTCGGCACCGGACTCAAGGCCTCAAGGTCGAACACAAGCAAACAGGCCGAAAACAACTCGAAGTCAGCTTCTTTTTCTCGAAAAGGGGTGGGTTGAACCTCACTTCCGTGGATTGGGAGTCCGAACTGTGTTCTTCCCACAAAAAGCGATCACGAAAAGTATAAAGCCCGGGAGTGAACTTGGTGGTTCAGTTACTAGGCGATTGCCAAATTTACACTCAAGGAGCGGTTCAAATCCCCAAGACAATTCAGGGTTGCCTGACAAAAAAAACTAAACCGAACACCACACAAAGCAAAGCCAGCCAAGCCAACCAAAGCAGCAACATTCAGTAAAGCAAACAAAGCAGAGCAACCACCCGACAGACACCGGCCAACCAACCAAACCTCTACATCAACCAACGCCAACACAACATATTAGGCCTACTTTCCAATTAACATGGCCTCCCCCAACTTTGGAAACACAGCGTTGTCCAGTTGAACAGAACCTTGGTACAGCGCTGGACGCGGCGATCAGTCACGGTGCAAACTAAGCCGGCGACTGAGGCGAAGCGCTGCTTTCCTGGAAATGCTGCAAGGTTGGCTTCCCATATTTTTTTCGGGAACCAGCCCCTTTTCTACACCGATCGATGAGTAGGTCCCTTTACGAATACCTCACAAAGGCCACCTTCACTGGATGCCCAGGTTGCCAATGGGGGCGACAACATTCTAGCCAGAAGTGCGTTGTTCGTCGACCACAACGCAGAATTCGTGGCTTCGGGACAAAGCATGCACCTTACTTCTCATCGTGCTGCTCTTGTGCCGCTGTCGAAAAGCCGTGTGGTCTGGGCAAATGACAAATACAACAATCACAAGACATGGAATCATCATGTTACAGTACCCGCGATCTTCCTCTGAACTGGACCTCTTACATTCCATGTGAGATGCTGGGGAAGCTTGACAAAATATGAACGAAGCTTCAGCGGTTTGATTGATGGTTTGGTGGTTGGGGGTGATTTCCCATTTGCCCTCTGCTACAGCGGAGTTGTATCCACCAACCCAGACCACCAATTGAGGGATACCTGAATTTTGGAGTTTGACCAAGGTCATTTCAATTTGCAACGGAGTTGTTCGTCCGCTTGCGCTTTTCGGGGAACCTCAGTCCTCCAATGCCCGCCGACGCTCCTGCCAGAAAAAAACAAACCCAGGGTGCTGTGCGACCGGGATAGGCCTTCGAAAGTCACGTGTGCATATAGGATTGCATTACAATCCACAACACTGAGAATCGCAGAATTGTTTCAGGTAGTCGCCGCATTCAAAAATCGGCGAGCCCAAGATCTGGCTGGCTCCATGCGGACATGCAAGGCCCAGCGTGAGTCATGGATTGCCCCCCTCCACTGTCAAGGCAGGTGTCCGCTCCCTGCAGCCTCTTTCTAAGCTTGCTACATCGACTGCTATGAGTGGAGACTTGGTCAGTGATTAATTCAGCAATCTTGCGCATCTTAGCTACCGCTAGGCATCAACCGCACATGTAGGCCTCGGTGCCTCAACTTGCCAAACTCCACGAGTCGATTTAGATTCCAGGATGGGTTGCCCTTTGAGGCTACGAACCCTGGACGCCCCCAACACCCCGCCCCCCCGGCCCCGCAACTTGTCAAAGTTTGTCGGCCGATTTGGGTGTGAGACCCGCACAGATAGAAATCGGACCTCCAGCCATGGCAACGGCTTCCTTTCGACTCCCTTCAAAGTGAAAAGGGGGGCGGCTACTGTATAAGGACAAAACCCGCTCCGCCCTAGTTTCTAAGACTCTACTTACACACCCATTCACATACCGTAACTAGAAGCCACATGTAAGAATTCAGGGTCTACTATAGCCCATGCTGCGTAACCATTGATTTTGGGGTGTGTCTATTTGGGATATGTAACTAGGACCTTAGACTGTTTGGATGGATAAAACCCTATCAATGGCACAAACTGCCAAGTGGTGCGAGCTGGATTTGTCCATGGTACAACAGAATCCCCTCCCTGCGAATCAGGGAAAAGGCCCATCCAGAAAGAAATCCAAAATAGAAAATGGGTTTGTCTCAAACGGGACTCTAAAATTGGCAAGTTTGCTTTTCACCTTGATACCGCCAAGGGTACCGAGCCTCAACAAACGACGAGGCACACAAATGGGATTGGAGAAAATCATGTTTTTCTTTTAACCTCCCACCCAAGAAGGCGCGCCTCAAGCTTGGCCGCAATGTCCGGATGCACCCCCGGCATCGACCCCTTGTCGAATTCTGGGCGCTCCAAAGTCATGTGGTCCTGGAGGTGGGACATACCCCCTTCTGTAAAAAGCGGACCATACTTATGACTGCTTTGCCACTTAGCGGTAGCCCAGCAGGTTTGGTGGTGACCCAGCAAAATGCCCTCTGCCTCAAATGAGATTCTTGGAGGTCCGACCTTCGGATGGCGGCCCTGGGGCACCAGGGTTGGATCCAAAAGAAGTCAAATAACTGGGTTGAGGCGGTTGAGGTAGGCACCGTCAGGATTTACCGCCACTTTCGAGATGGGGGAGCCTTGCCCATGGCATTTTTGGAGTGCCAGTTGAAAGAAAGCTTCCAGATCGACGCCATTCGTTTAAAAACATTTTGCGACCCATGCTCCAAGGCCGCAAATCCAGGGGTCATGTGCAGGGCACGCACTGGTCAGGACTCAAAATGCGGGACATCCACAAAGACGTTTCCATCGGATTCCCTTTGGTTTGCCTGTAAATCGAAGCAACCCCGGTGAGGGCGCCCTCAAAGAAATACAAGAAAACTCGTAACCTCCCCAGCAAGACCACCCTCCAAAATGACCCGAAGAGCATGCAAACAGAGCTTGACTCAGAAAGGGCAGCCTCCAAACTGCAGAAGAAACACACAACTCAGAATGCCCCCCCCCCCCCCAGCAAAAAACGGACACCCCGACTCCGGATTTCTATTGCGTGTCTTGTGCGCGCTTTCCGTCCTCGCCGCTGTGAAGGTCCGCGAGGCGTCGCTTCTCCTGGCGGGTTCCCTTAGGAACATGGTCTCACAGGAAACGGTTCCTCTACAGGTTCTACGTTTGTTTTTGGGAGGGCAAAACAAATCATCCACCCTCGATGGGTTCACTGGGGTTCATGGGCGATGTGGGTGTGAAACTCACAAATAAAGGAATCGGATCCCCAACACTGGCAACGGCTTCCTTTCGGCTCCCTTCAAAGTCACAAGGGGGATCCTCTACTGTGTATGAACAAATTCCACTCCGCACCAGTTGGGATGGGGGCATCTTGAGAATACTAGGAGAAACCAACTATCAACTGGTGCGGATTTCGTTCATGCACAACAAATTGCGCCCCCATCCGAAAATAAGATCTCAAATTCTGGTCCACATCCAGTGAACCTTGCAATGAACAACAGTTTGAAAGGAGATGACGGAAACAGTCTGGCTTGGCAAATCACAAGTCACACACTGGAAATAATAAATCCGTAGCGGGTCCTTAATCGGCGTTCCAAGCCGCGCCCAAGATCAGGAAATCACAGCCATCGAACTCGCAATACTTCCCCATGTCTATTCCGTACTTGCCAAAGAAAAGGAAGGACCCCGACGAACAAGTCCTTTTGAACTGGGCCTTTGAGTCATTGAACATTCACGTGTGCGCCTTAAGCTCTCCAGTGACCATGAAACTGCAACTAGAGCCCTACCTGCTGAGCATCGGAATCTGTACAGCTCCATCCTCATGGCTCGGATAAAGCTTCAACTCTTGGGCCCGGTTCCCAGACGGCATTCAACCCAGTCTGGGTTGAACGCCTGTCCAGTCAGATGTTGACCCGGTCATGAGGCCAACTCGGCTAAATGGATTGCCAGGTCAGCGGCCCGGGTAGAAAAAGGAGAGCACTTGTGGTTGAGCATTTTTCTGGGTAAGCAAACAAAGCAGGGGAAAGGCTGGAACCTACTGAAGAAACTGAGGCGTGGCGCGGCTTCCGGGGTTTGAGTCCTCCATCTTCTGCTGCAGTGCTCTATCCACGTCTGCTTGTCCTCGGGTTGTGGCAAGCCCCCTTTCTCTGAGAACTTTGATGCCATAACGAGCAATCTACTACTTTATCACTTTACAGAGGGGTCCCTTTGGTATCAGAGAACATGCCTCTACAACCCCATCACCCACAACCATGGAAATCATCGATGCACAGCCGGCCCACGGCACGAAGACTGCGGCACGCCTTCGGCACGCCGAGCTCCACTTTTCGAATCTCAAACAAGTTTGCCACATACTAAACAACAAAACCGCCAAGGCCTGCAATGGTGGAGGACCCTTGTGGAGGGCGGATTTGCGCGTTCGCGCGTCTGGTCTCAAGGGTCACCTTCCTTGAAAAGGCGCTCCCCGGCATGCTGGCCAAGCAGCTCTCGGGCGGAGAAAACGGCCTTGGGGAAAACCAGCGGGCGCTGGCATGAGGCGACCGCTCGTCGGGTTACTCCAAGTGGGGTGTAAACAACTGGCAGAGGAAAACCACAGAAGACCAGTGCCTTTGTTCGACCCGTTGATTTACACATCAGAATTTCACATGCTCGAACGTTCGCCTGAGAATCAAGCCTTCGGCACACCCTCTGAGGCAGGCGCTTGCTAGCTACACCTCCCAGGCTTAGACTCAAACATGCAAGGCCTCTCTGTACCAACCCTGCACCTAACCAGTCATGCTGAAACGGGCAAGATGTCACTTGGGCAAGGGGCATCCTTTCCTGACACTTGCTGCGCTGACAAGCCCAAACCAAGGTTTCCACTCCGCCATTCACCTGCCCAGTTCCCGACCCACTCCCGAACACAGAAGGCAATTCCAATTGCTCCAGCGCCTTTGGTGACGGCCGTCCAATCCTGATGCCGCGCCATGCGGGGGCCAGGTTGCTTGACGCGCAAAACATGTGTGTACCATTTCTGTACCCAAGGTTTCAATTCAAGCCGTCCGACAGAACCCCAGATTTCAGCAACCAAGCACCAGCTTCAGAGACTTTTGAGGGGCTCAAAGTCAGCGGTCTGCGGGAGAAACTATTTCTGGGCCCCTTTCCCATGTAGCGTAAGGGACAGGGCCCAGGGTTCTTGAACAAATTGCCTTCTGGAGCTTTCAACATCTGTTGGGCCATTGGCCCTTGCACTTGTCTCGCAGGAACTCGCTGTTGCAGGACTTGGGGAAGAACGCGCTTGTCCGGTTGGGAAGTCCTGCAAAAATGAAGCTATGGCCTACAAAGGCCTAAGACCTCGCCATAACATCGGGAGACAACCAAAGGCCGATTTTTTTCGAGAGAGGCCCGGGCCATGTCCCACATCTCATCGGCCTCTGCCTCCTCGTCCTGCTTCAGGTTCAAGCTGTTGATTTGGGTGTGTCTCAAAGTAAAACCCCCTGCAACATCATGGTGGGTCCTTTTGGTGTTCCTTGAAGGCCACAAGAACAGGGGGACCAACTCCAAAAAAGACGGCCCATTTGGCCAGATTGGCTTCTGCTGGGCCTCCCTTTGCACAAACACTATCAGCTTTCAGCCACTGCCCCTGAGGGAAATGAAGTTGAGAGAGAGAGAGGCGCGCATCCATTGCATGACATCTCCACTAACCAATTTGCTAGGAAGCGAAGCAGATGAAAATGTAGGTTTAGGTCCCAGTTTTGCCCATGGCGGCAGTGGTTTGCGAGTGGAAAGCAGGACCTCTCCCAAAGACAAAACCCCTCGATTCATGAAGCTGGGGTGCCAGCAGCAAACGTCGATTCTGTTCTTGGCTGGCCGTATTTGTCAGCTGTTTCGCTTTCCGGCCCTTGTCTGTTGTGGGCGTTCACCTTTTTCTTACCGAGGGTTGGAGAATCACACATATCTCGAAAGTTGCCTCAGGCAAAAAAGCACCTTTTTACCGGCCGTACGTAAAAAATGAAGCTGCCGAATTCCAAATCGAACGGGCCAAGTGAGCCAAACGGCTGGCCACCAGGATTCGTTGAATGCCACCAGACGCGGAGAAAGCCATCCCAGCCAAAACGTCCGGTGCAAAGTCGCCGCCTTCAGACAGGGTGAGGTTAAACCACCGAACGGGGAAATATAGGGGACCCTTTCAAAGGGCGACAAGATGCGACAAGCACAAGGCTCCAAAACGGGGCCATTTCACAACCCGTAGAAATGACTTCGGCTCCCAGTCCCAGTCCCGCCTCTTGGTGGTCGTGAGGCAGTTGCATCACCGAGGTTTCGTCGGCGGCGATGTGCGTCACCAAGGTCTGCCTTGGACGTTTTCGGAGCTTCTCTCTGTTCGCAATGCAGGTGTATGCAGGTGTGCATGTTGAAAGTATATACCCTTTTCACCTTGGGTTAAAGGGGAAACTGAAAAGGAACATCACCATTTTTAGCCACGTGAATGAGGCAACCAATGGGAGGTCAGGGCTGGCTGAAGCGAGAACAGAAACCACGCAAAGCGGCTAACACCAACCACGAATGCCATATGCCAAAACAGCTCCCTGGGATGCCGGCGCGACCGAGTGGGATGGCTCCTTGCGCGACAGGCAAAAAGCGAGAGAAACTAAGTGTCTATCGTTCGCTTTCTGCTGGGGATCCCTTGTTTGGCTTTAGAGAGCACAAATCCGGAGCAACCAAATATTTTTGGGGTCCTGGACTGGGAGGAAAGCCGGGCTAGGAATCAACCATGGGATTGTTTGTACCCCAGGCTGTTTGCAAATGAACGTCGCCACCAGCTTTACACAGTGTGACAACTAGGAAGCAAAAAACATCACTGTGCGCAAGTGAAACAACACACATACAAAGCTTCCTTCCCTCTACAGCCCACCCCAACTTCATATATCTAGCCGGCTGCCCACGAACAAGGGCACCCGTTCCATTGAGCAACTCAGGTATTAGGCGAATTCAGGAGCCAACGCCTCCCAAGGGTGAGCTGCTGGTGAAAACCGGTGTGTTGGAAGCGGCCGCACGGTTGGAGCTTCCGAACACCCGTGTTCTTGCTCACATTTGCGGCAAGCGGCTCAGATGGAAAAACATCGAAAAGACCGCTTCCGGAAATGAGCTGGGGGACTTGCTTTTCCCACGGACCCCGCTTCTTTTCCCCAGAAAACGGGTACAAACTCGGCCCGCCCGTCGTTCTTCACAAGCCATGTCTAGATTTGCCACCAAGCACGGACTCCAGACATTAAGCTTTGACCCCCTAGGTGCAAAAGCAGATGGGATCGTGCAGGACGGAACCAACACATTCATACACTGTGAGGTAAAAATGTGATCTTCAAAGTAGCACCCAGTGCAGTAAGCGCATCGCTTCACAATGCAGCTGTCGCTGTCCATGGTTGACAAACCCGCGGGTCACTTGAATCCATATGCTGACGCCAGCGTATTGTTCGGGACAAGACTGCTGGCAAGAAGGATCAACTTCCCCCTAGAAGCAGGAGACCCAGTAACGGACACATCCAAACTGCAAGAAAATGCTCTAAATCAGCTGGAAAAGGTGATTCGACTGGCTCGAATTTGTCCGATAGACCTTGAGACAACATTGCGGGAAGGGCTTGAGCTTTTCAGAGGTCTTGAGCCTTTAGTTGGGGAATGTGTCGCAAAGCCGGACCCTCAAACCGCAAACTGCTTGATGTTGCCCGAACTTGAGGGCCAGGAGTACCAATCAATTTGAACAAAAATCACCCAATCACACTGAACTATAAAACATCACGGCTATCAGGGGTTCCTTGTTCCCAGTGCATGGCCCGATCCCCAGTTCCCTGCGCATACGCCTGCATTGAGAACTCCTCCGGCTCCTTTTGGGCATGGAAATTGAAGCGACAAATGATGGCAGCCACTGGGTGTAGCTGTTGCAAAGGGAAACCGAAAGGAAAACATGTCGGGAACTGAGCAAATATCAGACAATTAGGAGAACTGGGCCTCTTTTGCTTGCTCACCTCCAAAGGGAAACCAAATAGAACAAAACACGTGGGGGAGCACCAGAATTGCTAAGCATTGAGGCACCCCCCTTCGACCGTAAAGAAGGCCGCAGGCCCACCGCGAACTCGAGGCTCGAAACGCAAAAGCTCATGGAAGCCCGATCACTCGTGAATCACGGGAACTCAAGGATCGCCTTTCTTACCTCACGGTTGCAACCCCGGGGCAAGGGCTACCTGGGTCTTTCCAACATGCTCCAACCCCGGAGCAAAATATTCGATCATCTTTTCTAGGTATGGAAAAGCCATGTTTTTCCAAAAGGTTCTGATGGCGATTTGGTCACACCAAAGACCAGCCATGGTGAGTTCCCCAAGGATCGGCAGGTCTGAGGTTTCCAGCGCCGGAAAGCGTCGCCTCGAAGCTTCTGCGCCTCTCGACCAGATGAGCCGCCTCCTCCTGAGAATTGAATGGCTTCTTCGCATGGGCGTCGAAACCAATTCGTCTGAGTCGGTACATGGACACCTCGTCTGACACACTGGCAAGCGGCTTGCAGCCGCGTGAAAACCTGCAATAGGTCAGACTGTGCTTCCCGACTAACACGCTGGGAACACACTGGATGTTTGGGTCTGGCTTCTCCCAAGTGCCGACTCCTTGTGGTAAATAGCCCTTAGCACATTGGTCAACTCTCTGATCGCACGCGGTCGGCGTGGGCTCAACCTGGAGTTTTAACCTAGTCTGGGTGCCCATACGGGCATGTGTTATTTGTTGAGGATGTACCTTTTCACCTTGAAGCCAACAGGAACACCAAAGCCCACTCCTACCCTATTTTGACACATCACCAAACACTTTTTGTGCAGCAAATGATCCCAAGTTTAAAGTCCAACTGGGATGTGGAACGCTGAAACGTGTGATGAACCGGCAAAAGAAGTGTCCTCCAATGAGTCTAAGGCCTCCTCCTTCTTGCGGAGCTCCTGAGGGCTCGCTCAATCAACTTGCTGCCCTGGCATGTCATTTGATCGTATCCCTTGAGTGTTGGTAAGCCGCAGTTTGGGGGTCTCCAGGAACATCCGGGAATCAACCACAGTGTTGGAGACTGACCTGTTTTTGGGATCCTTCCTGGATTCTTGCTTGAGCCGGCCCACTTGCGATCTGAGTCGGCTCACTCAAACTGGCAGAACTGAGCAAGTCTATGGTACACGTTACAACTTACAAGATCAACTTGCTGACGCGGCGTTGGCAGCAAAGGGCGTCAGCAGTGGCAGTCTTTGTGAGACGTTTAGCAGAATAGATGATTCTGCGTGGGAAGTTTCACACATTTCACAGTTGAACTGTGAACTCTTCAAAATTATTGGAGTAAGTTGAACGGTGAGACAAACGAAATCATTTCAGATCTCGTATTGTAAAAAAAAAACAAAAACATGGCCTTCGTGCTCTGTCAGTCAGATCATGCCGACAACAGCACTGCGCCAAGACAACTCCAGGCCAGGATCTGACGAGGGGCACCTCCTGCCTGTCCAGAACCAACTATCGTAGTTGCCGTCGTGGTCATGGTCGCAGTCATGGTGGAAGTCATCGTGGTGGCAGTGCTGCTGGTCTGAGTGGTCGTAGTGGTGCCGCTCATCGAGGCATCAGCCCCAAAGACTGCATTCGGGTTGGGGTCTGCCACGTAGAACATCTTCCGGTCTGCCACGGGACATGATGTGAGGTCCGTTCTCGCCCGATCTGCGCAGTAGAAGACGACACCGAACGCCCGGTAGGTTCCAGCATAGCTCTGTCCAGCAGACGCCCCATCATATCCGGGCACAATTGTCTGACTATTCATTCCAAACGCGCTAGCTCCCATCCTTGGTCCATGATGAACCCTATCCGACCCTAAACTGGGATTTAGAAAGCACCAGTGATCATCATTTTAGTGCAGGGTAAAGATGTAAGGTCCCAGACATCCAAGAGTCACAGTGAGATCGATAGCATGATAGGAAGTGCTAGTTGGCGTATACTGGATGCTGGAACCGGAAAGGTAAGGAGTAGCCCCCAAGGTGCCCCTCCCAGTAGCAGATGCAGAGTGGGAGTTGTAATCTGTAATCAGGTTGACCGCGTGGTATTGGATAGCTGCATCCGTGGCTCCACACATGCGCAAGTTTTCAGCGGTGATGGCAGTGGCCGTGCCAGAAGTCATGAGCTGGTTAGGGCTTGGACAAGCAACTGGGCCAAGTGAGCTGCCCATCGAGCTTGGCAAATCGCCGATCGTGAGGGACGTATCGCCACTTGCAACCGTCTGCACTTTGTATACGCCCGCGTACGACCCAGTGCGATACAAGAACGCCGTCTTCAGCCCAGCTGCTGAGGACGCAAGGGATCCGATGGTCACAGCATGCATGTTGGCCGATGTGTCCGAAGTAGCCGAATCGCGAGTGTGGGTGCCAGTGAGCGTGCTCGTGAGATGAATGCCGAGCCCCACATGACCTTAGCTTTCAAGACTTGTGAGACTTGGTCATCAACTTAACACATCGCACAATGCCGTGTCGACCAACGCTGCATGACGCTGCCCCATACTCTGAGATACTCTGAGTCAGCGCCAAGTCACTGGAGCCAACCTCGCAACGTACGGCCACACAAGCGCCTGAGTATGTGGCACCGCTGGAGGTCAAACCACTCACCGTGCAGTCCAAGTCATCGATGGTGGACAGCTCTTCCACTGCGCTGCTGCCACTGCGCACCGCGTTGTCCGAATACTCAAAGATCGGATACCTCAGCACACAGAAGAGGCGATCCATTTAGTGTAGCTTTCCATGGGCACCAAGTTGCGTCGATTGTCGGGGAACCCTGTTGGCAATCCATTTCTGGGTTCCTTCAATCGAAGCCAAGTAGGCTTGCCTACCATGTCCTTGAACTCCTGGTGGCTCCGAAAGGCATGCTCTTTAAAGGCAAACTTGGATAATTACCCCCCCCCCCCCCAGCCCGCCAGCTAGTTGCAAACCCAAGCGGCAACTTGCACTCCTGGTCTGCAATGGAGAGCGCCTCAGTGGCGCAGTCGGAGATGGCTGGATGGTTCACGAAGCAGGTGGCACCGAAGAGATTGCAAATCTGCACCGCAAAGGCCTTGCCTGAAGTTGACGGAACAGATGGTTCATGAAGCGAAATAAATCAGACTGCCTAAAAGCGCTTGCAGTTATGAACAAAATGCACGGTTCGCGCTCCTAATTATACTACTTTGGACTCTTCAGCAACACGAAAAGGTAACGCTTCAGCGAAGCTTCTGCTGCCCAAAATATCCTCAGCGCCCGAAGTGCAGCTGGTGATTCCGGCTGGCTCTGCACCATTGGCAAGCGCCAAGCCAGCGAGGAACGCGAGAAACGAGGAGACCGCCATCAAAGCGATCCGATTGATTGGCACTTTGAGGCTAGCTTGAGACCTAGATCGGCTGTCCCAGACTTGCAGAACTGGGCAAGTTCATGGCTGCCATTCAACTTTGGATGCGACTATACGTTACGAGGTCAATTTTTGGTGTCGCAGCATTGGCAAAGTTCTGTATAGGACTCTGTGTGTGATGCTTCACACATCCCTAACAATTGAACTCATCTTGGACGAGTTGAACAGTCAGACATTCAGACCTGGCACGGTAGCATGCTGGCCTTCATGCTCCATTAGAGCATTCCCACAAGAGCACTATGCGAGAAAACTCCGGGAAACATCCAATATTTCACGACTCGCAGCCATGTTGGCAGTAGCAGCGCCAGCGCTGCCAGTTCTCTGGTCATAACAAGTCGTAGTACCGATTCCTAGTGAGATGGGTTCGATCCGCAATGGAATGGTGAAACCAGTCGCGCGTCCGCCCTCCGGTGATTTGGTTCTGGCTGCTGTCTTCCGCCTACGGCTGAACCTAAAACCAATTCGATTTAGCCCCCAGGAAACCGGAGCCCCCGGGCGCGGGTTGCGCCAGGCCTTCGGCTAAGCAACCTCAGCTTTGGCCAAAGCGTCGAGCTACGTCTTCAGGAGCGATGCCCTGGTCCTGAACCGAGGCAAATTTCCGAGGATGCACAGCTTCCTAGGTTTAAGATGCAAGGTCTTTCTATTCCCAGAGAATCTTCACTTCTGGACCTGTTCTTAATTCAGGGGTGCATCTCCGCGCCTTTTCAGCAAGCCTAGACGTGCACAGCCTGCCAGGACCACTTTCTATTTCAGGAGGTACTGAGCCCTGGTCCTCTTAGCGGCTTACGAAAGAAGATGCCTGCGGGGCATGTACCCCAGCACAAGATCAACGTCCAGCCATTGCCCCCGACCAGGCGACCGTCATGTGGAAGCCGTCAGAACAAGGTGAAACACTGAATCTTTTGCCTCCGGCAGCCCTAACAAGGTGAGTTTTTGCAGTAAAGCCAACGAAAACGGGTTGCCGTCGCCCACTCAAAGTGTGGTGGCCAGTCAGTTGAGCCGAGGCACGCCGCTTTTTTGAGAACTCGGCTGCAGTGGTGGTTGATGTTCCCCACATTCTCGTCGGTCAATCTCCGCATCCTTAGGCAACCCAAGCGTGCCGAGAGCTGCAACTGCCGTTTTGCTGTGATGCACTGGATGCCCTCTAGAATATGTGCATGTCTATACACATACACATCAATGCATATATTATAGATTCTAGATACACATAACACACACACACACCTATACACATATAAATATACATTATACGCATATATATATACATATATATATATATACATATATATATATAATATAGTGTGTATATATGTATGTATATATGTGTGTATTTATGTAATGTATATACATGATACAGATCCTGCCGTGAGACAGCAAGCAGGGGACGGCGCAGCTTAAAATTCACCGCCATCTTGACAGCATGAATTGGCATGCATACCACTCCCACTGACAGTCATTCGCCACGCTCAGGCCGCCGCACTTGGAGAAAGTGGGGAAATCTCATCAGGACTTTGTGCTCCGGGTGGATCTGCGGACTCGCACCGGCCGAGGCACAAAAGCCTTACGTACCCTAGTGGATGGACACAACCAGATGGCAGGTGGTTCATCCTAATTTATCCTTAATAGGGCTTCGCTCAACCCAACTGGTGCGGGATGTGGTTCATCCAGAGTAAGGGTCCAAGTGGTTCCTCAAAAGATCATTTGACAACTTTCTAGCTCCCCTCGAAGGGTACTTGGGCCCTATCTTTGATGGGTGCCTCATTCTGTTGCTTGTCTGGTCCATTTGAAGCCGTCCTATCAATACGTCAATTAGGGAATTGCGGATCTATTCGGAGGATTGTACTACTCATTTGGGCCGGCTCGCCTTGCCGCGGAATAACTTCATTTCAGGGGCGATAGGGTCCTCCGGACTCTGGGATTGACATTCATCAACCTGCCGGGATGATTCGGCTCCAACACGCTTTCTGTGCAGCAATGCCAGACACTGCAAGTAAGGAAACCAGGAAACCCAGTAGATTTAGGGCAAACTAGGGTGGTTGTGTTGAGTGTGGTTGTTTGCAATAAATGGCATCTGTAGATCAACCAAGTGTTGATTCATCAAGGGTTCCGAAACCGGACACTCAACCCGAGCTCCTCTCGCACAATGGCGCTGGCTGCATGCACGTCGTCATCACTGAAATCCGAGATGCGGCCTGGGTTCACCCTTCCAGGGCTCTGCCAATCCCCAATCCCCCCTGTATCTAAATGGGGAAGGCGGGTACCCCAATTCCATTTGCCGCGTCTTCCCCACAAAAGGATTCCAGATTCCTTTTCGATCTGGAGATCCACTGTCGACCTGGATTCAAAAACCTGGGGGATTAACAAGGGAATGTTCGGCAAGTGACGTTTTCTCTAAAATAGGACGCCGGCCGCTGGATCAACTGCGATCCAATGCTTTGGGCATTCTGATGTGTCTGTGGTTCCTGTTCGCTCGCGTTGCTTCCGGGCCGGCAGTAGCTTGTATGAAATACGGATACCGTCCCTCAAGAGTCTTTGCTCCGCACCTCAAAGCATCCAAATGGGGCGGCCTCTTCACACTGATGCTCACCCAATCGACCAGCAATCTTTCTAGGATGCGGTTTGCAGATGTTTGCACAACTTAAAACATAGCTTCGCATGGCGTTCTCTCGGAAAGCTTGACCAAACAGCCAGGCTCCATTTTGCCAGCTTACAACCGTTTTTCTCCTGCCGTACAGATCCAGGCCCGCTTTTCTGCTTTGAGAGCTTAGTTGCCTTTCTCAACCTGCGATCAAGTCATCTGTGATGAAGTCCTTCTCCCCCACCTTCACTTCAGGTACAGTGTGAGGACCTGGTTGTTGTGCAGTTTATGGCGGAGTAGCTTGCCCTGAAACTGGTCATGCCTACAGAGTGCTAGAAGAACAAGATCCAGATCAACTTTGCTTCCCATACTCCAGAGCACACTAAAATTCAACCTGTTTTGCCCATGAGACAACAATAATTGACCAATCCCAAATTTTCATGCCAAAGTTTCAGTGCCGGCATTTCACGAGTGCAACCCATGTGTGGCTCAAGCGGCTCAGGATGGTGACTAGGGTGTCCATGTTCAGCTCCCCCACCTTAGCTTGATGCTCATCTCCTGGCTTGACTGATGGAAAGCTGACTGAAGCGTGAGCCTCAACAGAACACATTTCAGCGACCACGCGGGTACTTGCACCGCAACTGTCTGAAAATCATGGGCCTTGTGACTTGCATTGGCCTGGTGCCGCTACATGCTTTCACCGATGCTACCATCTGACGTATCGGCCCTCCTCTCGAGCTTTCGGCTGGGCTCCGGCGGTTAAGCTGCATGCGCCAATGAACAACAAGAACATTTCTGACATTTGCTTGCGTCATTTGCGCAATACGCATGACCTCGAGGGCAAGAACGCTTGTCGAAGCTGGAGACATGCATGCAACTCACGGGGAGCTGATGGGTCGGAGGGATGGGAACGGGGAGGGGGGGGGGGAACAAGAGAGGCGGCCACGCCTCCAAAAGTCAAGATTCAACATTTTGAGAGAACCACATGTGGAGGCCTGTGGGAAGCCTTCCCCCACAAAGCCAAATGTGCATGAGATGTCCTGAGCAAAGCTCGTGTCCGCAATGTGTCAGAAAGACTGCCCAAAAGCAAACCGCAAATTGTGCCAGCTTGGACTTAGGAATCGCCTCCCCCATTGCAGCCCGCGCGGCCAAGCTGGCGTGGGCCGCAAAAATCCTCAGCTGAAATGCAGCGGGTCCGGGGCAAAGGATGAGCTTCCCTCGTTGTTTGGTGGTTTGGAGCCCGGCGGTTTGGGGGTCAGGGATGGTTTTTGATTTAAAAGAACCAGGGGGTCGAATCGTCAAGCCACGAATCCAAACCACCAGGGGGTGGTTGAAATGCCAGACTTGTGGTAGCTGATTTTTGACAGGGAAACGCCTCCAATTCGGAAAAGGCAATGCTGGAGGTCTCAGGTACACCTCAAAGTTGTTTTGGTTCACTCTCCGACAAGAAAACAAACGAAGCAATCCTCTAGTTCTCAACTCACTTCCGATTGAGTGGGTGGCCCCAAAAAGCAAGAAACTTGTCAAGTCACTGTACCCTAAAATGGTCTACCCAAAATGTGAGTAAAGTCCAGGAAATCAGGAAGTGAGTCACACAAAATGTGATTTCGGTTGCAACTTAGCCTGCGCACGCCAACCAACCAACTGCTCGTCCCGACAAATGCCTGAATGCTGCCTTGGCAAGTTTGTGTGTGTGTGTCAAAGTGGGGCGACCCACACATGGTCGTAATCCTTTTTGCAATCTCTTTAAACCATTCGAAAAAAATAATGAAATCTCAGCGGCCTCCAAAACAAACAGGGCTTTTTCGCCCCTCAGCATTCACGGCTTCTCCCCGGCAACCTCTGAGTTCTACATCGGGGGAGCAAAATCCAAAATATATCAATGCCCTTGAGGCTTTCTTCGTTTGAAATCATACCTGCGCAACATCCTACTCACCAGAAGTCTACAAGCATTCCCATGCTTGATGCAACTACCCTTGGATCGGTGAGCTCGCTATAGATTCGATCCACGCCAAAAAAAAAAGGCGATGCGGGGACTAACGGTGCAAACCCATCTGCGAATTCAAGCCGTGGAGTGCGAAGGCGCCAAGCTCTGCAAGGTTTTGGCACAAATCGACAGATTCCACCGGGTCAAATGAGCCAAACCTGGAGCCAGTGCAATGCAGCGCAGCTATTTTCAACCAGGGATGTAAAATAGAGGGACCCAGTAGCATAGAAACCCTGGACTACAAAACGGGAGTCCCTTTGTTTTCCCATGCTTCCCATAAACCCTGAACTAATCAGGGCTTGGAGCTTGAAACACCCCACCGCCAGGCTCGAGCTTGTGAAATACAAAACGAAACGCCTGGAGCCAATGATTTCGAGTGCTTTGACGACTTGCAGCTTGTTCAAGAGGGGGCGAGTCCCACAGGATGCTTCCAGCGAGCATCGCATTTCAACAGCCCTGGAACCTCCTGGAACCAGCCCTCCAGATGCCCTGCCCAAAACGGATTGAACCCAGAGCTGTCGCTGTTGTGATAAAGCCAGTGGTTCGCCCCCCACCCCCCCCGCCCGCCCCCACACCACAAAAAACGCACCCCACCAAAAGAAACATCCGCCCCATTTTGACCAAGCCAACGAAAGCCAACAAACCAGCTGAGGTGCGTCCTGAAGCCTTCCACCTCCTCCGGATCCAAGCTAAGCTTCTCAACTGCCCGCCTAGACGCATTGCGGGATGCACAGAAGAGAGGGAGAGAGCGAGAGAGAAAAACAGAGAGAGAGAGAGAAAGGTCGGGAGTGGATGGCATTGGATGTCGATTGTGTGTGTCGACTGGGGGCACTTTGAAGAGGTGAGGTCTTTAAGAGTGAGGATAGATCCCGCACTCATTCAGGGAAGTCTCAATGGTGTTGAAACAAAGGTGGGGAAGCAGAAGCTGGCAAATCTCATTGGCTTCCCATTGGTTTGGCAACAAAAGCGCTTTTTGGGATGCCCGGGTGAATTACATCGATAGATGGGATGCCTGGAAAC
The DNA here is from genome assembly GCA_963377175.1 of Effrenium voratum. Lineage (NCBI taxonomy): Eukaryota > Dinophyceae > Suessiales > Symbiodiniaceae > Effrenium > Effrenium voratum. The sequence goes on from CAUJNA010001081.1 coordinate 25,378, forward strand.
ATAATTGGACGGAGACAGGTACAACGCGATTGTGAAGAACTCGAACATTTCAGTTTGAGGGTATGTAACAGACATATATATATATATTTAAGAATATATATCTGTGCGAATACGTATATACCTATATATTATACATATATTTACTGCAGTGTGAATTGGCAAGAGCGAACAGGGATATGCATGTGGTTGGCAAAGGACAAGCAAAGAACCAAATCGCCCATGATCGCCCATGCTTGAACTCGGAGTAGCATGTTTGAGTCATTGGGGTCAAAAAAACTGGGTTCTGACCATTTCAAGTAGACCTTTCTGTTCCCAAAAGGCTCTTGCGGACCTTCAAGCCCCACTGAGCAGGATCCCAGTTAGCAAACAAACATATATATATATAATATATATATATATTCTTTTTAAACATGCACACCCAAAAAACACATTCTGAGAACCAACTACAGGAAGTCCTTGTTTTGGCGGGTGTTTTCCCAATGTCCCGTCTGATTTCCTTGTAGCTTGGCCTCTTGTGCGAAACGTGGAACTCCAAAAACTCAAAACAGCTCCGCTGAGAGTTGTTGCGCAGTTGTTCTTGGGGAGCATTGGAGTTGGGGCATGACTGCAAGAAATAGTCAAAGGAAAGCCAATGTACTAGCACAGTTGGTGACGGATCGCCATGAACCATAAGCAAGACAAGCCAAACGCGAAAAGGTTGTGAACATTGCGCAGGCAACATGGGCACAATAAATGAAGACACTGCCGCGGCATGCCATCACACGGAGCATCCGGAAGTTCATGCAAGCCTGGCTCTTGTTGACTAAACTTTGGACCCTGCCCCTACCTACTTTGAGGGAATTTCAGATCAAACCCCTCTCTAAATTGGTCAGGCCATGCAAGCTGGTGGTTCCGTTGTCGAAAGAGCCTTTAACACCTTTGCAAGGCTTTGGGAACCAAAGCAAACCCTCCTGTGTAAAGGATCCTGTGTAAAGGAAGCCTCCTTTTTGCAGGCACCTCCTCAGGAAGCGTCCGATTTGGGGTGCCATGAGGGCTGCCTGTGCCCACTTTTGCCGAGCTGCGCTTCCAAAAGCACATCCTCGGCTCAGGGAAACGGGCCGGTGACGGTTCGGCGGTGGATCCATTGGATCTCAAAAGAGTACTCGAGTACTCACGGACGAACCGGGGAACAGGTGGGATCCCCCAGAGGCATCCAAGCAACTCGTTGGTGGGTATGCCCTTGTTTAGGGCTGCTTCAAAGGGAAACCAGGCGAAAATCCATTTTTCATGTTGGTTCCATTTGGGGAGACGGCGGTCCAACTAACCCACAACTGGTTGCCATTTTTCAGGCCGGCACAAGCATGTTTGAAACGAGCAAGCCCTGACTCCGAATATTCAAAGAACGATCACCAGAAGGGCTGGTTCTAGCGGCTGCAATTCGTAAAACATAAAGGTTTCCCCAGCTTGCCCAACCCGACAAGGGGTCGCCATGTCCCTGTCGCACATGAGGGCTTCCACCCTCAAGTTTCCGATATACGTTCTTCTTGGTTTTGCTTCCGGTGTTCGGACAATGAGCGGATCAAAGGCTTGCCTGTTGAAAAGCGGGCTGCGTGGTTCTATGTGCTTTTCCCACCTGAGGTATCTCCTCCATCTGGCAGGAAAAATGCCTTAACCGCGCCATAGAATTCAGTGGCTGTAGACAAAGGGAACCTTCTTTTTCTGGTTGGCCATGTAAGTTTAGAGGATCCCAGCAACAAAACTCGATTCAGAGGGTGTTGCTGAACAGCTTGAGCCTACATGTCAATGCCGCTGGGGCACAATCCAAGATCTGCACATTTTCGTGCCATTGGAGTTAAGCTAGAACAGACCTGATGTGGGCATGAACTTAAATCCTGGCCTGCGGTGAACATAAAGGATGTCTGCCAAACATAGATGTTCATTCACAAGCTACCCTCCCAACTAACATGGAATCCTGGAGAGTCCTGGCTTGCACAGGTTTTGTCTAGGGACCTTTGTTGGGCTGCCGGTCGCAACGTAGGCCAAAGACTCTGGCCGAAACTCGGCCTCACTCGCCTTGGCGCGTGCGGAGACGAGATCTGAGCCTCGCGTGGCCGAGTTGCGCTCTCGTCGCGGATGTCATCGCAGCGGCGCATGAGGACCAAGAAGTCCGTGAAGGCCAGGCGGTAACTGCCATCGGAGTCCACATCCTATGGGGTTCCGAAGCCGTTCGATGGTGGAACCAAAGAAACCATGTGTGGCTAGTTTTTAAGGGACACCAAAAGAACAATCACAATTTTGTGGGCCAGCAGACACGCTATTTGATGGGAAAACAGATTCGGGGATGTATCAAAGGGAAATACTGGTTTCCCTGTAAGCCAATCCCTAAGTACCCTCAAAAAAGGTCACAACCCCATATGTCAAAGAAGGTTTAGACGAAAACCTGGGCCCCTGTGGAAAACAAGAGGAAATGGATGGTTCTGCCTGAAGGGGGAACTGACAAACAGATTCGGACGGCGCAGGGATATTTGGCATCGCCCAGCAAGCTGGGACATAAATAAACAATGATTGAAAACCCAGTCATAGATTGCAACTCTCGTTCCTGGAATGGGAGTGCCAGTCCGTGTTCGCCTGAAGGAACAAATTGCCGTGCAACGAATTCTGGCCTTGTAGCAACCTCATCCTGTTGAGCCCTGAGGGTTGATTCTGTAGATCTTGCAAATGGGGAACACAGAAACCTCCGAAAACAAGGAACCTTACCGTGGTTTGTGGCTGGTATGTTGACATTAAGTTGCCAATATGCACCGGCTCAACTCCAAAGGCGCCAAATGGGTCGCAGGGTCGCCATGACTCAAGCAAAGGTTGTACTTGGATTAGCTGGCGAGATGTTCCAACAAGGAGGGCGGTCTTGCCTAGAAGCCAATGATCTACGGGATGTGTTTTTTTGTATCAGCATTCAAAAGAGTCACTGTGAATACATGGGCTTCCCAGATCTGACCAACTGGTGCCTAAAGTAGGTAGCCCGTTTCAGGGGCTCCGTTGAACTCCGCTGGGCAAAATCCATAGAAAAGCATGGCCCAGCATAGGGTTTTTTCCACGGCAACTGCAGGATATTGTCCATTCGCTTTAGGGTTGCAGCCCCCGACCGATGGAATCGTGGACAAGCGGTTGCAGGGACAACCGTGTAGGTTAGAGGCCAAACTCCTCTATCCCCCCCCAAAAAAAGTGAACCATCCGCTGGATCTTCCTCAAGATATCCAAGACAAGGTCCACAAATCAACGCCACCCTAATGGATTCCTCGATGGAACTCTAAAGGATTTCGACTAAAAAGGGGACCCCATAATAACAAGCGGTGGTTTATTCAGGGGTCAACATTGTGCCAGATTCAGCAATCCGGTCTTTCAGTCTGTCGGTTGCTTTACACCCTTCAGTGGATTCCCTCCGAATCCCTTGTTTTCGGAGTTCCTGGTCGATCCATTTCGAAATGGGTCAAGCCTTGGCCCACCGCCAAAGGATAAATCCTTGGATTGCGTCCGCTCCGCACATCTAACTGCCCTTAGATCTGGAGATGGCTGGCTTTCTCATCTGAAAAATAAGCACATACCCAGTGATAGATTCCCTTCACATCCCTTCACACCCCAACAAGGGCAAATAACACATGTCCTTGCAACAAATCTATAACAACGGCTTTTGCTTGTGTTCTCTTTGGGGGACAAATTTATAATGGGGGCTGCTGTCCCAGTCCTTGAGGATCAGCTGAACCTCTGCTCGCCCTTCCTCAGATAGTGACCGGAACACGGATCCAAATTCCCGGGAGAGACATTGCTTTATGGCACCTTAAAGTATGCCCATGTGGGAAGCAGCACTTTGTTGGGGGACCCCAAAACAGGGGGCTTCGTGGATCTTTAGAGGGCTTCGTGTTCCCGCCTCTTGTCGGACATAGTTTTGGGTATGCTTTGGTATTAAAGTCGCCCCTGAAAGCTTGACTGTTTGGATTGGGAGGGTAAGAGCACATCCACTCACTGAGGGGAACTGGACCGAGGGCTCTGCCCAAGGTGTCCGTTTTGTAAAACGGATGGCGCTGGTAAATGGTGAAACGGACACCGATGGTCACTGCCAGCTCATGCAGAAGAGAAGGAAGGATGACAAATTAGCAGGGTGTAAGCTATGCAAAGTTCACTCAGAGCCACTGCACGTGCTAGCCATCAAATACTTCTCTTCGTGCGGTGTAAACATCCCAGCAAGGCCAAACGCTTTTTGTTGTATGTTTCCTCTAGGTGGGGCGGATGCACCAACTGGATCTCATAAGGTGAATAACCCAACGGAAATTGCGAACACACTTGTTTTGGTTAGTCTACATCCGAATACGGGTAAACAATGCCATGGCTTGGACAGAAACCAATCCTGATCTGGTAGGCGTCCATCCAGCTGAGTGTTCGTCCAGTGTTCCACATTTGCTCACCTGAGTTGGTGTCGTAAAAGGGAACCAAAAAGAAAATCGACAAATTTCGGGGATCCCATCTTGAAGACACACCCAAACAAGTCCGAGCTTGTTTGCCACCAACTTCCGAAGCACAAAGCCCGGACACTGGCGACGTGAACATCCGAGTTTTGACGATTGGCCGCCCTTGTTGCCGCCGAGGTGCTCGGGACTTTGTCGCCTGAAGCGCGCAGAAAGGGGGCAGAGGATCGCGAAATAGTAGAACAATTCAAGTATCTGGGTACCTCAGGATATCTCCAAAGTTGATGTGTGTTTCCACATGGCTGGATCACCGAACGTGCAAGCCCAGCGAACCAGGGCGCTATGAAGGCTTGCGCGCAAGCGAACCTAAACTAACTTGAACAGTGCCCAAAACAGATAGACTCTGGATTCCATCAAGATTGTTCTCCAGGTGTACATTGCTAACATAGCTATTTCTATAACCCCTGGTGAACGCGGGAAGTATGGCCTAGCCACTAAGATGGCCAAGGAAGGTTTTGGGCGCTCGACTTGGCTCATGGAGCACAATGGGACAGCCCCAAACGGTCCAAAAATCATTTCGCGTTAGGCAAGGCAACAGACAGTGCAGCGCGCAAGAGCAGGTGTGATTACCATTTGGCAGTGGGCAAGCTTACCATTAGGCAGGCCTGTGCGTGCCGTGATGAGCGCGCAAACTTGAGCAGGTGCGCTTTTCATGTGGCAGGTGTGTGTGTATGTGTGTGTTGCTGAGCCGGTGGACTTGAGCGGGTGCTTACCATTTGGCAGGCGCAGTTGCAGTGCTGAGCAACGGCTAACAGTTGAGTGTGTGCAGTGCCGAGTCGGTGTGCAAGAGCGGGTCAGCTTCCCATTTGGAAGGGGTGGGAACAGTGTGGAAGTGTGGGCAGGAGTGCTTACCATTTGACAAACACGTACGCAATACTAACTGGGCAAGTGCGGAGCAAAGTGCGCCTACAATTTCGCAGTGCGCGCCTTGCTGCTCGTGTGGATGCTTTCTAATGCTTTCTATATGGCAGGCGCGGGTGCAATATGCTGGGCGGGTACGCTTGGCGGTGTGGAAGCCTTTATAGGCGTGTGCGCAGCGCTCCGCTCAGTTGCGTTTACCGTTTGGTGCAAATGCTGAGCGGGCGCGCTTGCGCGGGTGTGCTTACCCTTTGCCAAGCGTGTGTGCAATGCTGAGCGGGTGCGTTTGAGGTTGGCAGGCAGCGTGGGCGTCTTGAGATCGAAGGCTTGCCAAAGCTGCGACACACACGTTGTCACTGAAATTGCGGAGAAATGCTGAAAAAAACACACGGGTCGCTGCTCGCCAGTCACCGCTGCCATCGCCACCATCACCATCAACAACCAGAACAGCAAGGAGAACAAGAAGAACGAGAAGACACAGAAAAAGAAGAAGAAGAAGAAGAAACAGAAGAAGAACCACAACAACGACCACAACCTAACAAAACAACAACCAAGAAACAAACAGGAACCAACAAGACGCTAAAAACGACAAACAAGAAACACAACAACAAACAACAACCATCAAGCAACAAAACTCCGATTGGGTGTCGCCGCGCGCTTTTTCCGGCCAGAGATTTGTTTCGGTCTTAACTGCCTCAGCCATGAGCGATCCTTCTCGGTCTACAAAAGCTTTTGGATCTCAACGGCTGGCAGGGATACAGTGCTGTGCGGGTGAACCGGACTACTTACCATTTGGCTGGCATTGATACAGTGCTGCGTGGGTGCACTTGAGCGGGTGTTCTTACCACTATACAGCGCTGCGCGGGTGCACTTGAACAGGTGTTCTTACCATTTAGCTGGCAAGGATACAGTGCTGTGCGGGTGAACCGGTCTACTTACCATTTGGCTGGCATTAATACAGTGCTGCGTGGGTGAACTTGAACGGGTGTTCTTACGACTTGGCTGACATGGATACAGCGCTGCGCGGGTGCACTTGAACAGGTGTTCTTACCGTTTGGCTGGCAGGAATACAGTGCTGTGCGGGTGCGCTTGAACGGGTGTTCTTACCATTTGGCTGGCATGGGTACAGCGCTGCGAGGGTGCACTTCGACGGGTGCTCTTACCATTTGGCTGGCATGGATGCACCGCTGTGCGGGTGCACTTGAACGGGTGTTCTTACCATTTGGCTGGCAGGTATACAGTGCTGCGCGGGTGCGCTTGGACGGGTGTTCTTGCCATTTGGCTGGCAGGGATACAGCGCTGTGCGGGTGCACTTGAACGGGTGTTCTTACCATGTGGCTGGCATGGGTATCCAGCGCTGTGCGGGTGCTTTTGAACGGGTGTTCTTGAAATTTGGCTGGCATGGATAAAGCGCTGTGCGGGTGCACTTGAACGGGTGTTCTTAGCATTCGGGTGCACTTGAACGGGTGTGTCCGATTTCTATCCCAGGTCGTCGCAAACGGGGCGTGAACGCGCCACACCAGGGGAAAATTATCTGAAAAAGCGCGCGGCGACACCCCACTGGAGGGAGCAACAAACTGCAAGCAACAAACAAGCAAGAAACAGCAAACAACATAATCCTACCACAAATCCGGAACGTGTCACATTGGCGGCGGCTCAGGCAGTGGCATGAAATCAGGTGCGCGGACTCCAGCGTTTCTGCCAGGGCAATTGGCCCCGCCCGCCGAAGCCACCCGCGTGGCGCAGGCCGAGCTGGCCCAGCTGCGGACGCACGACTCGACTGCTAGCTGGGAAGAGCTTAATTACAGCAGGGCAAGTTGGTCTTGGTGCTTGCGGCCGCAGCCACGGCAAAGGCTGCACTTGCAAGCACTAGCGCTCAAAATTCTGACTCTGTGACGCCAGATGGTTTGTCTGCTTGGTGACATCCTCCGGCGCACACTGGCGTGCGGCTGTTTGGGTAAAAGCTGGGGCCATGGATTTCTTCTCTATTGGACCCCCCCCCCCCGCCGCCTGAGCCCTGGGACCCGAGGTTCTGGGCCCTATGGGGGGTTGCCGGATCGCCGGGCCTCCGGGAAATACTCCGCAATGATCTTCGCCAGCTCCCGGTTCTCCACCGTGCCGCTCCGGTCCTGGTTGGCTTGCTTGCCTCTGGTTTAGTTGAGTTTGGATGGGGGAGAAATCGGGGGGAACACCTGTACCCTCTGCAAGTACTAGAGGTTCAAATCCCCTAGATTTAGTCAACCAGGGCTTCATTCATCCGGGGGCTTCATTCATCCAGGGCTTCATTCACCCAAAGGCTCACAAGACTGACAAGCTTGTGCGTCCGGAGGTTTGCTCGCAATCCCGTACTAAATCACGTCAGCCACACCAGAACAGAAGATATCAGCATTTGTCAGCTCCAAGCCCCTTGGAGCACCCTGGCACAGGGGTAGAACAGTTGGCTCCAGGAGAAGAAAAGCTTGCCCTTTACCAAGCTTCTAAGCTTCCACCTCTGGTCACTTTTGAGGTTTGGACCGGCCTTGACAATGACCAGCTCCCAGTTTCGGACCCGCAACGCCCGTCCTTGTCAAACTTGTTAAAGCAATCTCGGAGAGACATCACCTGCGCCAAAATGTGCGTCATGCACTTCTACAGGCAATTTGCAGGCGAAAAAGCTTTCTCGCAAGCCCTGACACCGGATCCTTCAAGGTGAATGGAGACGTTTTGTCCTAAGGGGCGCAAGGTTGAACCCTAGTGCAGTTTAGCATCCCTTTCCAAGGATCACAACACGGTCCAAGACACAGCATCTCCTTGTTGAGCAACCCTGAAATAGTTCGGCCTTGCCGATTTGTGACGGCTAATTGCTTGAGCGTCGAGGCCAGTAGTCGGCTCACCGCTAAACACAAAGCTTGCTCCACAACTCCAACTGTGCAGTTCCATGGCCCATCTGAGGCTCTTCAAGGAGTGCCTGTCGGTGCACTGAGTAAGCATGCCCACTTCAAACACGGCATCGCCCCAGAACTCAGCAGATTGATCCTTATCAACTGGTCATCTAATGGCCTTGCTTGACGGGTCCAAGATAGGAAGTGGGGCGCGTTGCCTCTGACGAAAAGCCTCGGACATACTCCTTTTCGCGGACCTTTCGGCGGTTTCAGGTCCAGCCACAAGCAACTGAGAAGTTCAGGACTCTTGTCGCAGAGTTGACGCAAAGGTCTTCCCTGCAACCTTTCAGCTTCCCTCTGATGGCCTGGTTTGGTGGTTTGGAAGTTAGGGGGTGGCTGGCCGTGTATGGGCAAGAGCCAGGGGTTCAAATCCCAAGCCACCAGGTCACCAATCCACATCATCAATGGTTGCCTGATTCGCTTTTCCCCCCACCCAAGAATCAGATGTGAGTCATGAGTATGTGACAGTATGTGTCAAAACTTAAGCACCAGGCAACCGCAGGTTTTAGTCGTAAGTTCCGTTTACCAGGTAAACCCTTTTGGGAAATGACCAGACGTCGATATGTTTGATCCCGGCCATTTCGTGAACCCACTTCAGATCTCGCGGCCAACCCCGGAGCCCCGGAGCCTCGCTAAGGCTGTAGCAGGCATTGGCGCGCATCTCCTCCACCTCCAGCTTACCTGCAGCTGAAGACAAGTGACTCACTTTCAAGGAAGTGGACTGGCCAAGAAAAGTCCAAATTTGTTGCTCAAATGGCCTTCCCAAAAGGATTAAAGTAAAGTGCAGTTTGCGCTTGTCGAGTGGGCAAAAGGAAGCTCAAAAGGGCCGACGGGCAAAACACGTGGGCGGATCAAGAGTACCACTGAGTCAAAAGGGATCCGGCAATCAGGAACCACAAATTGAAGATGTTAACTCCTAAACGATGTAATTACCGCTATATTGGAACTCGGGCTGGGCAATGCTGAGCTTCACTGTCTCTAGATCTGAAGGTTATTACATAGCCCCTTCGCCAAAAAATCAATCCCACATCTCTTGGTTGTTCTCCCTTTCTGAGTGGATGGGCCAAACAAGTCTAAGCTTTTGGCTTACAACTAAGGTAGTTTTCCTAAAAATTGTCTAAAAGTCCAGGAACTAAGGAACTCGATGTTTCCTGCAAGCCCGAAAAGTTATGTAGACATACTGGAACTGCCAGGCGGTTTTCTTTCCCTGGACAGGGAGCGGAGGTTCCGGAAGAAGAGCTCGAAGGCTGATCTGGAAACTGCAGACTTCCTGGATGAAGCTCGGGTCTTGAACCCCTTTCCCCCCAAACGCAGGCCAAACACTTTGGGGAATCTAAAATCAACCAAAATGCAGGAGGTGGGGTGGGTGGTAATTAAAGCTGTACGACAAGAGATGTCAAGATTGCCCAAAGATCTACAACGCATGGAATACAGCTGCATTTTTCTGAAGCAACAACTTCTCTTACTGCAAGATCTGGAAGCAACTGTGAAAACAGCTGGAGGTGAGTCCACTGGGAGGTCTATCAAGAAGTCAACAACTGCAAATGGGGGTTAAAAGAAAATCTAATCAACTCCGGTTGCTCCTGGTTTCTGCAAAAACCTGGCTGAATAACGGGGGGGGGTGTCCCATTTTAGAAGTGATGACTTTTCGGGCGTCGGGAGAACACCCTGTTCTATATTCCGCCAGGTCAACCAATCCGCAGTCACTATTGGCGCATTTGCTTTGGGGAACTGAGCACTTCTGCCCAATTCTGCTCCTCGACCCCTGAATGAAATGGCTGTTCCGAGATCTAAAGCACCTTCTTTGCCGGGGATGTCAGTCAGTGCAGATTCGCAATACTAACAATGACAAGAGATGCAAAGTACAAAGCTGAAGCTCGGTTCCACCCAAAGTGAGCAGTCCACCGCCGTACATTGCCCATGGGATTGCAAGCCGATTCACAGCCTCCCCGACCGAGCACCCCTTCATATCAAGTATCATTTTCCCTCCCAATTACAATGGAAACATGTATGAGGAGGGGCATTCTTGAGGTTTCGAATCTTCCAGACATTGACATGACTCATGGGGTGGAGCAGACGTGGAGAACGTGCAAAAACAACACCACCTCACTGAAGTTGCCATTTGCCCCACCAGCGTCATGTGCTGAACGCTACCTCCAAAGGATGGACCTGCCAAAGCCCCTTCGCTTCGTTCACATTTCCTCCACCGAAGAATTCGCCCTTGTCCCATAAATTGGACAGTTTCAAAAGGAAACTGCAAGGGAAACCTATCGTGCGGGGTACAACAGGAACAACTACAATATGCTCTAAGCAGCGGTGCGAGGGAGGATTGGAGGAACGCCGCAGACTCCGAACGCCCTGCCAAAGACTGGCTACACCAAAAGTGGACTGGCGCCCCAAGACTTCAATAGCCCTGGGATGTTTTGGTTTGTTCATTTCGCCCTCGTTTTGAATCAAGAGGGCACTTTGCAAACCTGCGACGCGAAATTGTCCCTGAGTTGCGTAGTGGGTTACAAACCCCTTCCCAACCTGGTGCCTGAGAGCTGAGCGCGCTTTCAACAAACTGGGGCCCCCGCGTGTCCATAAGAGTGAAGCCAGACATGTTGGCAGCCTTCTCCGACTTCGCCCCAGTCCGCGCCAACTTCCTAAAGGCTGAAGCCGAGCCGGGGTTCGCCGAACCTTGGGGTGTCTGACATTTGGGGGAGGAGGGGGGGCGCCTCTGAAATACTTGGTTTCCAGTGGTTGGTTGCCTAAACAAATGCCAGCCAAAAGGCGGTCCACCATGTGAAGAAACTCCAACAAATGTTTGGTTCGGAGGAAACAGCGGAGATACGGAGCACCTTCCCCGTTCCGACATCCCACCGTTGTGGAGGAACGGGGATGGGCGCAGCTATGTTGATGTGCAGCTCAGGCCAAAAGGAGGTATGAGGTTCATCTGACATGGCTGGGAGAGAACCTATGCGCTAAGCAAAATCCCAACTTTGTCAAAGGAAGTGTTTGTGGTTGGTTCCTGGAAAATCGCAAGTCTCGGGTGGATCGCTTGGACAGCACACCCATGCCTCCGACAAGCATTTGATGAGACTTGCCAACGAGCATTTAGCGTTTTCCAGAGCAGGGAAGACTGAGAGCTGAGCCCAACCGCTTGGCCGCCTTGACGCCATGCCGAGCATATGGACGAGACAGCTGCTGTCCAAGCTTCGACACAGCAAAGGGCAATTTGGAAATCATGACCTGGGCGCAGCACGACAAACCGCAACCGTCGCTTTCAAAGTCAAATGGGTGAAGCCCTTAGGCCTGTAAGCGCGGCCTCAACAAGTTTGGATGTTGAAAGCCAAAAGCCCAGCAGGACTCATGTGGTAGCAGCTAGGCAGTCAGGCCAACGCCCTGTTTCAACAAAAGTTTAAGAGCGCGACACAACTTGCGGAGCACCACATCCACATCCTCTGTTTGCAACCCTTGGAACAAATGGGCAAACCTCTAAGCTTTCTTTTTGTTGGGGGGGGTTGGATCAACATCAGAGTTCCACAACAATGCATCTAGCCGCGCTTGAATTGCGCTTGAAGGGAAAGGCCTGGCGGTTGTTTAACAGACTTTGTGCACCCCAACACATACCAAGGTCCGGATTCAGGTTGTCTGGGATGCTGACGTTGCCGTTGCCCTTGTTGTCCAGCATGGTGAACAGCTTCCATTGTTCTTCTCTCGCCTCCTAAGTCTCAGTGCAAAATGGGGGGTATGTCATGTTATGTCAAAATCACGGTACCCTCACTCCCACTACCATAGCACCTGTCCAAGCGTGCCTGAAAGATCACATTCGCTTGCAGGGACTCCCTGTCAGGTACTATGTTCGTGGGAGCGAGGGTACCCCAAAACATGTTTCCTTTTGGTTTCCACTGAACGCTAATGCAATAATAAGGGTACCCTCATGCCACCGTCCATCCGAGTGGCCGAGAACAGCTGGTTCATCAATTTCAGGAACCTGGCGGCAATTGCCGGAGGAGCCCCCTGGACATGGGGCAAAGATGTAAGACACAACTCTGCAGACTTTAGCTTCACGTGGAACTGCGAAACAAACATCGTTGCTGTTGCCAAAGCCTTTTTTTGGGGACACCCCTTTGTGTTAACCTACAGGGGTATATCTTAGCATCATTTTGCTGAAAGGCAGTGTACGGTAGGACCAAATCGCGATGACGCCACTGCTGAATCAGTTTCCATTTTTGCCGAGGAGCTCTTCGAAACTCAGCTTGCCCTTGGCATCCAAGTCGATGCTAGCCATCATGTCCTGAACCTCAGGCGGCAAAGAAATGTGTATCGGGGATGGGGATCCGGGTCCCAATTGGGAAGTAGCCCAGCAACAATTACTCTGCCAAGCACCAAGTCACAAGCAAAAACATGGATGTGTCTTGGGTGACCCTACATGAGTTCTGATCAAACGGTTCTTTTCGGATGCGATGCACAGATTGAACCGTGCAAGATGCAACTGCGTTGTTGCAGAACGGCCTTCTTGATGTTCCAAGCTGTTTTCCATGGATACCTCCAGAAAGAGAAATATGGGGTTGTCTCAAAACAGAGGACCCCCAAACTGGTTGGTTGTTTTTCGTTCCCCTGTGCCACTCCCAAAAAGGGTGCCATCAAAAACACGACCATATACGGCCACCATGCCACGAAATAATGAAGGCGATGTAAGAAGCTGTCGCCCTCGTGTCGCCCCCGCATGAGCGCCGGGCCTGCATCAGGGGCTTCTCGAAGCCGAACCACCGCATCACCCGATTCCTTCGGGATGGATGGGTGGGGGGTGGAAACCAACATTAGAAGCCGATTCCAAGTTCAAAACGTGTCATGATTCTAGCAGCCGTCGTTTGCGAACCGAAACAAATCCAAGATCCCCGGCAAGGGCGTGTGAGCGCCCCTTCGCCAAGAATCATTCGCAGCGCATCGAGTTCTTGCTCCACTACCAGCGTGTCCTTGGGGAACGCGCCCACTGGGCAAGTGATCTCCAAAAAGGGAACGCGGGGGCTTCGTCAAAAAGGAGAATGGCTTGACACAACTAGAATTTCCCGTTGTTGATCTGAACCTCCCCGTATCGGTGAGCTGCCTTCCCCACCTGGGGCTGTAAGCCACTAACAAAAGGACTATCTCTACTTCGGGCGGCCTGTGAGCGGGTTTTCACCTGGGTTACCAACAACTTACTCTTGGCCGAACACCCAAGTACCCTGGTGAACCTAAAAGCGAACCCAAAATGACTCTGTAAAAGGGACCCGTCTCAGGCTTCACCGTCAGGCACCCCGTTCCAAAAAGGGCACACAACTGGCCATCCGTCTGCAATTCGATCAGCCCCGGCCACCTGGCGGTTTGGTGAATTCGCTTCACACCCGTGACAAGTCGAAGGGCAATGGCCGCAAGGAGGTTCCGCGGAGACGGAGTAGTGGCGGCTTTGGGAGATGGCCCGACCTCAGGGCCAGGGTAAATCTACCGGAAACCGACGGGACCCAAAAGGAAGGGGTGGGGGTGTTTTTTTGTAGGACCCCTTTTGGAGTTAAAGAGAAACCAAAAAGACAAGCAAAAGGACAACCACACATTTTAGGGCTTCACCAAAAAAGGGCGGACTTGAGTGTGGGGCCTTTGGTTAGTTTAAAGGGGGAACCAGCAATTTTGGGGGGATCTCCTGATTTTGATTGTTGGGTTGTGGCGGCGTTTTCCCCTTTCAGCCACCATTGGAGGGTGTCATGTTGACTTGCAGTGATTTTTTTTGAGGGGGTATCCCAGCAGACATTGGACTCAAAGGAAACCCGCACCAACCCGGCCAGGCTTCTAGGATTCCAAAACCACTCCCCGCTGCGATGCACTCCGGTTCGTTGACGCGCGGGATTCACAAACCACTACTGGTCAACTTAGCGGATGCGGATCACTTGTGGGGGCCACCCCTCTTTTGATCTGCACGATTTGTTAGGTGCCTCTTTTTTCACTTTGATAGAGAAGCGGGCCCTCAACCAGAACATGTTCTGCAGCCATGGCCTGAGTGCATAAGCAAAATGACGCTGCCACACTCCAAAGCATCACCAAAGACCACCCTACAACCCACAAATGTCCATGGCCTGGCAGGACAAAGTTCGTCCTACATGTGTACATCCATCAGAGCGGCATCCGCCAAATTACGCTCGAAACCCAAATTCCCAAGTCGCCACAAACTCCAAAGCTTCCCTTGGTATCACAAAAGGCTGCCCCAACACCCACTGGGTACGTAATAGGGATCTAAATGGAGGTTTTAAATGGAAACATCGTCCACTCCAAAGTTCCCAAGCCGACAGATTTGCTTTGGCCAAAGCAGCCAGCGTGCTGCCCCGCGGGTTGGTGGGCCGCGGCGACGCGGCTGGCTGCAGCTTGGGGGATCCGTTGTTGGTCATCCTCAGCCGCCAAGACTGGGTAACAGGCTCAAACACAATCTCGAAGACTACCTTTACACAACCACAGGACTGTCTTTAAAGACAACCTGAAAGGGACTTCCTTTCAGCCTACCTTCCAAATGGGTCTGACTGACGAATGTCTACAGCTTGTCTCAAAATAGGGGGCACCCAAAGAATGGTGGCTTTTCCTTGTTGAACATTGCCTCACTTCCTGAGTGGACTGGCCAAACATGTCTAAACTGCTTGATTGCCCCTTCCCAAAAAGTACAAAGTCAGAAAACTCAGAAAGTGAGCTGTTGATTCACCCAAAAGGAAAACACGAACGTACTTCCACCATTTGGCTGTGTCCGCCCCCATCTTGGGATCCAAAGTCGTCTCCGTTCTTGGGACCTGATGGCATCCAAGAGGCTTGGTATTGCCGGTCGGATCTTCCAGCTGCTGCACGTAGGCGCGCTGCGCCGTGATCTGCCGAGAAAATCAGTGAAGTAGAGGGGTGTCATGTTTGTTTGATGCTGCAGTACCCTTTCTAGCGCCTTTTTTTCAGGGAAGCCAAAGGACAACCGAAATCATCCCTATGAAATTGTTGGTTCTGTTCTCCTTCCAGTTTCGCTTTACCCCAACCAGACAATGCACTCTCAACAACACACACCACATTGGTTCGCATCATTTGTGTATTGACAGCGTCCATGTCGGACCGATTGATAGGTAGTTTACCTCATTGTTTGTTCCTTCCAGCTGGTGCAGGATTTCGTCCATCGACAGTAAACAACATTTGGTAGTTGATGCTTTGAAGGGCAACTGTTGCGAGACATGATTGCAATTGTGTTGAGAGCCCAAACCAAAACAGCAGGGCCCAAGAGTTGCCAGAGATGCTGTTGCTCCAAGCCTGGAGGACCAGCAAGGCCATTCCCCATGCCCTTTCACAATCCGAGCGAGCAAGCTTCTGCAGCTTTTGCCTGCTTTTGAAGAAAATCACTCCTCTGGTTTTGGGCCCAATCATTGACATGTTTCCAGCTCTGCCTTTCGAACTAGACCATTCCAAAGGCACTTGCTGAAAAGTCCAGCCTTGGACACAACCTTTTCACTCAGTTGCTTTCTGCAAAACAAACTTGCAAAATAGGTTTCATTGTTTATCGACGTTGCAAGTTGTGGGAAATGCTGAACTAAAGACGAAGAACAAGTTGGTCTTTTGTGTTTGTAGATGTTGGCCGACTCGGAGCTCGCTGTGGAAATGACATGTGTCTCTGCAGAAGGTCCAGTAGTTCAAATTCTCCGCTGAAAGGTTGATGACATAGTGATATAGTGAAGGATCGTTTTATGCAGGGAACCCCCCTCCAAAAAAAAGAGGAAGGTTTGGCTGCGCTTTGGGACCCCAAAATGGCCCCAAGCACTTCGCCCCGAACCGCCCCAAACCGCCCCAAACCGCCCGCTTCGGTGGGTGCCTTGCATTGATGCTCGAAGACCTGCCGCATCTCGCGCCGCTCCTCCGGGGTCAAGCCCTCCTTCTCCCGGAAGAGGCAGAGGAAGGCGAACTCGGCATGCGCCGGCGCGCTCGCGCTCTGGTTGCCGAGGTCTGGTCTAGTTTTGGACGGCCTCCGATTGTGAGGCGCAAGTGTAGGTCTGTTCAAAGCCCCCCGTGCTTTTTGGGATGAACCGAAAGCCGGAGGTCTCTTCAACAGATCTGGGTCCCCTTTCCAGAGGGAAAGTCGTCTTCCAATCGGGGCCTGGTCAGTTCCATGATTGTTGCGGGGTAATCACGAGGGGAGGTTTTCTGGTTGACCTTGTGATTGCAAGAAAACTCTACCACAATCTATAGCCCGTGTTTAGGCTGGTGCTGCAGAGGTGGAGAAAAACAAGCAATCAACAGGAACACACCCATTTCTGTGCTTCCCGTAAAAACGACACACCCATCTAACTTATCATATAAATTTGAAGAAAACACGTCTTTGCCACCAATATTCAATCCAGACATTGGCGTGCATGAAGCACATAAACTTTCTCCACTTTGCCTGGTATCATTGGAGCCATCGGTGAGGGAAAGTGGCCTTCCTTATTCGGGATGTCACGCTTGACTTGCCAGCTGTGATGGTAGATGCCGCCTTCCTTGCTCCTGCATGCATGCACTAAGAAGATGCATTTATGTAACATTTACGTACGTACTCATGCTTCTTTATGGTGATCCTGGATCCTTATGTGCTACTACTACATTCGCATCAATCATCAGCTTTCTAAAGCATGCCACATACTTTCCTTGTTTGACGTGTTTGGGTTTTGGCTGGCGATGTTCTCCTTGCCCGATGTTCCCACAAACGATCACCTGGACTTGAAAGCAAGTTCAGCAACTGTGCAACACTACAGTGGTGGAAACACCGAGATGGTATGCGCATTGGTCACAGGGGGAGGGGATCCACACTAGAGTTCCAGTACGGAAGCCGTGGAAGGAAATCAACACCAAACCCAGTGAGGTCTGTGTGAATAATATTATTTTGCACAGGTTGTAGGCGAAGTGGATGGCCCGAACCGACATCTGCTGGACGGCTTCTCCAGTAAGTGATTTGTGAGGCATCTCCCATGGCAGTGTGATTTCCACTGATAAAGAATCCTAACCTCACCGGGCTTGTGCTTTGAACATCTTGGAACGCTCCAATTCACGCACTGCCACCCCTGCCCCAAATTCAAACCAAGTCAGTTCGGATTTGGTCAACCCCTTGCTTGAAAATACACGTAGCCTTTGAGGGGAACCCAGCACCCCTGGGGCCAAAGGAAGCAACGAGGTCTCAGGTCGCGGCCACCTCCCCCTGGTTGATGTGCGTCTTGCTCCGCGGGCCCAGCTCATCCAGCACGTGGAAGACCATGTCGTCCGTGGGGTAGTACCTCACCAGGCGCCGGGGCTATCCGGGGCTTTTGAAACCACATCCAGAATCCGGGTTCCGAATAGGGTCTCTGGCAAACATCCTGGAACCTCCATCGTAGCATAAATTTCTGCCTCCCCCCTTGTTCGATACCAAAATTGACTCGACGTAGCACTTTTTGCCTTCCATTCGCTTCCGAGCGCTTTTCTTTTTGACGATTCGGGCAGAAATCCCATTCGGCCGTGTTTTCTTCTTCCCCATGGTCAAGTTGCCGCCAAAACGAGCGCAAATCGGCGCAAAAAAGCGCAAACGAGCGCAACTTCAAAAAATGCTACGAATCGCAGGTACCAAATTGCATTTGCGTGGATGTCTCGAGCACTTTCTGTTAAAACGAGCGTTTTTTTGAGAAGAACGCGTCACGATCAAAAATATTTCGTAGCAAAAAATAAGGTAGCAATGGAGGCTCCAGGATGTGTATGGCTTTCTGCAGAATAACGAGACGAAGGCCAACACGGGATAGATTTCCTTTTTATGAATGGAGGCGTTTTGAGCTCCATTGTCAGGACAATGACCATGCAACTTGAAGCGTGACCATTTCCAGCCGAAAGCCCCAGGCGCCCCCCACAGGCGCCCGCCTGAGCTCGGTGAGGCCACGGGGCAAGTCTTGCAGCGGGAGATCGCCATCCCCTGCCAGAGCCTTGCGAAGCCGCCGAACCTTTTTCGAGGCTTCCATCCCAACTGCTCACGCCCTGTGGTGGGCCAAAAAAATGTCCAGGAACCTGTTTTTCAACACTAATCCGATCCTATCCCGAGAAAAAAGGGAACTCAGGGAGTGAGACTCCCTTCAAGTCCGGTTGGGGGCTTGGAACCATTCTACCCTGCAAAAAAGAGCTTGCTCTGAGGCTGTG
The DNA here is from genome assembly GCA_963377175.1 of Effrenium voratum. Classification (NCBI taxonomy): domain Eukaryota; class Dinophyceae; order Suessiales; family Symbiodiniaceae; genus Effrenium; species Effrenium voratum. Next base: position 43,817 of record CAUJNA010001081.1, read on the forward strand.
GATGGGCAAAATCCAGTTGGGTTTGACTTAAGATGGGGGACCCCTCAAAATAGGGGTTCCTTTTGCTTCCCGATAACATCCTCCTAAAAGGGACCGTCAAAAGACTCACTACGAGGAACATGGGGATATCCTACACAAAAAAGGCACACCACCTACAATACCCAGCCCAAAAGCCCCCACGTACCTGGTCGCGACAACCCACAAAACACTTCCTGGGTATACGGAAACCGCTAAGATGCGGGTCCACTTCGCTCTTGAACAATCTGATCCAACCAAGCCGTGGTAAATTGCGGCAGGTTGCAGCGTTCTTGAAGGGCATTCCGTTCCCGGCCCCCCCCTGGGCCCCCCAACAAAAAGGGAGTATACAGAGCGGTTGCATGCCCACTATATAGTGGTTGAATGCCCTGTTTGCTCTTGTGGGTAGTGGTTTTGGGGTAACCAAGTGGAAATCCCCACTAGCCAAGGCCAATGGAGTCTTCAACTCACTATTTCTCACTTCCTGGGCGGAGCCGAAGTTTGTTCTTTTTGGTGTCCCTTTTTACTCGTTTAAAACCACATAAAAGGGTCTCAACAAAGACAGGCCCGCATGATTGTCATTGATCTTTCCAAAGGCTACGTCCAGAAACTTGGGACATGAGCTACGCAACCGCGCTTCCAGCTAGCCCATTTCGGAGGCTTTCGGCGGAAGCTTTCCCTTGCTTCAAATCGAACCAGTTGCTTAGTTCAACCTCAAAAGAAACATGCTTTGTCTCTTGGCTTCTCTTTGAAACCACCCCAAAAAGCGGGTTGCCTCAAGAGGGCTCCGTTCTAGAAACCACGTGCTTCGCACCCTTGCCACCCGCCACCTCGAACATGGCGGCGATGGACTCCCGCTCGACATCGCGCACACGGCGGATCAGCTTCAGCAACTCCTGGCAGCTGCCATGGGGGCCTTCAAAACGGCGGCTTCCCCAAGGTGAACCGCCTCCATTTCTGCTGTTCAAGCCTGGGCAAGATCAACGTTTTTCCAGTAGCGAAAAAGTAACCCATTAAAGCCGACAGGGGGAAAACAGATCTTCTTAAGCAAGTGGAAGCCGATTGAAGCTTCATAGTCCTCAGTATATCCCCATGTGAGACCAGAAGAACCCCGGCGGGTTTTGAGTGCTGCTTAAGTGACCCTGGTCGAAAAAGGGGAATCCTGGTAACCTTTTTGGGGGTTGAAAAACAAAGGGGAAAAGGCATACTCAAAAGGAGTTCTGTTCCACTTTTAGGGGGCAACCATTCACTGTTACAATCAGATAGCCTCAAAAGGACGACGGGCCAGAGTCTTGCTTGTCTTCATCAAGCAATATTTGAGCAACGTGCCTTGCAATGTCGGGGTCTGTGCTCGAAGAAAGCCGGAAATGTATCTACCGGCCCCTGGTTTGGCTTCGCCAACGGGGACTGCAGCCTGTGGATGGACAAAATCCTGCACCAGTTCGTAGGTGGTGTCCATCCCCCTGGTGCCGATTTTGTCCATCCAAAGTATGTGAAAATGTTTAACCAACTTGTTTCACATCCACAGGCTCAAGGCGCTAAGCCTTACCGGTAGCTGTGTGCAATCCCTAACTCAAGGCGTGAGGGATCGACCGTCCCATTGGCTCGAGAAGTTCAGAACCAATGCTAAAACTGTTCATATGGACCTTTATCCTGGAAAAAACAACCCAAAGTGTCAACCCCCCCCCTGGAACCCACCCTGAAAGGCTCCGAACCATTGCAGAGCTTGGGCAGACACCGATGTACTTCATCAAGAAGCAAAAATGGCAACAGATCGGGGCCTTCATCATAGCGCGCTTTAGCCCTATACGTGCATTCGCTATAATTTGCGCATAGTGGCTTGGCCCGGTCCGTTCGAGCATATTCAGCTAGCATACCAAGTCAACAGGAACAGTGCTCGCGCCTTGGGGGTCGATATGCCAACTGACTGTCCTTGCTATGGCCGGATCATCTGGTACACAGCAAATAAGACGTTCAGATCCAGTGTCATATTTAGCCAAGCCTAAAAACCATAGTTAGGTTTGTCTCAAAGTAGGGAAACCCTGAAAATGGAAAGCTTCCTTTTAGCCTACAGCTTCCCTTTAGAACCAACCCAAAAGGAGTACCCTCAACAAGAAGACACGCCCACATGTTTTCAAAAAGCTAAAGGCAAAGGAAGCGGCAAGTCCGCTTCTTTTGCTTCAAAAGGAATCTGTCTCGCTGAATCGGCTCAAATGTCTACAAAATCCAACAAAAACCGCTAGGGTCTGCCTTTGTTAGGATCCGGACGACAAACTCATTTCGGTTTTCCTTTTGGTTTCCCTGTATACCAAGCAAAACAGAATTCCCTCAACAAACTACACAGACATTTCAGCTTCCCTCAAATAGCTTTCGGTTTCCAGGCCGGTGGTTTGGAGCCGTTCCAAGCCAAACCGAATCCACACGAGCAGACTGCCTTACTCCGAGCTCCTGAAAGGAGATGAAGCGGCTGAGGTCGTTGTCCACCTCGCGGGTGATCTGATCCACCCGGTCCGTGGACACTGAGTAGCCCAGGAACCTAAGCCGGAACATCACCTATTTCTTTATGCTCGTTTTTGTTTTGAGTGGTGGTGGGAAAATCCCTGTCGTTTGGGGGTGCCCTATTTTGAGACTTGATCGCCCGTTCTTGAACGGTACCCTCCTGCCATGACCAAACCGATGGCAGTTCCATGATTGCGCGACTACGTGATGCTTTGTGATGTTGTGATGTTGTCTGAGTCATCCTTTGGCCTCGTATGGCCTGCTGGTGTTTGCGTTTGGAGTTTTTGCCACAATGTTGCTTGCAAATTATTTTGCCTGTTCTCTGTCGCTAGCTGAGCTTACCGGGACCCTCGTTGAGGTGCAGCACAGTGCTTAACATGGTATGCGAAGAAGACTGTCTGAGATTGGGGAACACGGCCTTAGAAATATAGCCGTACATCGTTTAGGAGTTGAGTGTGATCTTCAATTTGTTGTTCCTCCTTGCCGGATCCCCTTTGACTCACTGTACTCTTGATCCGCCCGCGTGTTTTGCCCGCCGGCCCTTTTGAGCTAGGCTTGACCCCAACGCCTCTAGTCAAGTTGCCATGGCTCCCGTATTGGACCCCGATAGCCGAGACTGTGGTGGACCATATCCTGCACTAGTTGGTAGGAGGTCAGGCTTAGCCCATTATTTGTAGGGTTTCATACAGCTAAGTGGTGCAGGATTTCGTCCACCTACAGTATGGCTTTGAATCAGTAAATGAAAGCTTGGCTGGCGAATCTTGCGGGTCCGAACGGCCTCATGGCTCGCTGACCGAGAGAACATGTTTGGCAGGGGGGAGGAGCACGCAATTTGCCATTGGCAGGCTTGCGGCAACTATCTGTTACCCTCTGTCGTTGAGACATCCACGAATGTCCAATTGAGGGGTAGCCATGGTTTGCTTCTGCCCGTCTCTGATTCTGAAGAAGCCAGGCCCAAGTGAAGAAGCCTGGTACACGTCATTCATGCTTGTGGTTGCAGCAACAGTAGGTGGTCAAGGCTGGAGGATGACTGGCTGTTTCGGCATCCTCCACAAAACCCAGCACCAAAGGCCATATACAAGTCCTTCAGCGAGGTAGTTCAAATGGGGTCGCAGCCCGTGGGGCACCACAACAAGGGAAACGGTGCCATCTGGCTAAGCGCCAGGACCCATTTTGAACAAAGCAGTCTGGTCCAAATTCCCAAGTTTCTGATTGAGGCTCACACCGGACTCAAACAGCATCAAAACGGTTCAAGGTTGGAGCCTTGACCTCAATCAAATTCACCACCCAAATTGATTGAAGGGAAACAGTGCCCCCGCAACCAGCCCAAATATGTCAACCTGGCCCCAGGAGTTTAGTTTAGTGGGGGCATGAAGAGCATAGGATGCCTTTTGAGAGCAGCACTTGAGTAGTTGAACCCTGTGCCTGGCGGAAGACCATTCATGTGACAGGGTTCCTTGAAGCATCCAGACACCACCTGCTTTATGAAAGGGTCCTGCAAAGCAGCTGGCAAAGATTACTTTTTCACTGGCCCAGCAGTATCCCTGCTAAGGGCCCTGTCTAAATGAAACCACTTTACGGTACCCAGCGCGCTTTCGAGAATCTCCTTCAGGCGTTGCCACCCTCACCAGTCCGGACCGCACCGTCCAAGCAGCGTGATGACGCGCTGGACATCCTCGACAGGCATCTCCTGGACACGCATTCGGCACTTCGAAGCCACGGGAACCCCCCGCCTTTTTGACAGTGTTGCCGCTATGCATGTTGTGTTCCCAGAAAAAAACGAACTGCTCTTTCTTGGCCAAGAAATACAGACATCTATATATATATATATATATACATACGTCTATATATACATACATCTATATATATATATCATTTTTCTGGCCGCCTGCTTACATGGAGGGGTCTGGCTTTGGACTTTGTTGTTCTGGCGGAGCTTCCCGCCACCTTTCCGGAAGGATTGCAGGCTGAAGCGCGTCTGCGAATGACTGAGTGTGAACTTCCGCGATGCGATGCTGGAATCCCATCATGCATCCTGCTAATTTGTCGCTGGCCCTTGTGAGCGTTGCGGGGGGAGAGGGCCTCTTTCAGGGCGCCTTGACAATGACAGCCTTATATCAGCTTCCTCCGAATTGACGGTTTGGATTGGGGTGGTTTCCCCACCCATTGAGGGTTAGCTTAATTCGTCGTGCTGGGTAAACCGTAAGGAACTCTTCCCCCTCCAAATCCATCCGTTGCCTGCTGCTCTGCAATAAGCCGCTTGGCGATGTCGCTGTGGCTGCCAACGCCTTGTTCGGCGCCCAATGTCTGAAGATTCTTGCGCCACCCAAAACTGGTGGGTGTCTTTCGGCTTACCTTTAGGTACCCGCAAAACAAAACGGACAGAAATAAATACTACTAGTTGACCACTAGAGTCATGACATGGTTTTAACGTATCCCACAACTTCATTCTAATCTTGTAGGCCCTGGCATAAACCCTCCCACCCACGAGAGGTGCGACACAAGTTTCCCCTAAATAACAAGCAGGGACCGCTCCCGGATGGGAGGGAAAACAGTTGGGAAACGAGCTCCTCTTCACCGGTTCTCGTTCATCTGTTTCCTGAACTGCCTGCATCTGTCATCTATTCTTGCTCCGGCGACTCCGTGGAGAAACCCAGAACTGCTTGGCTTCTTGTTTTATGCTGGTTTGACGAGCTGTCAGTTGCTGAGGCAGGCATGCGATTGTGCGTTTACACCCGCCAAACCAACAACAACTCAAGTCAAGCTTGTCACAGGCAAGGTCGGGCAGAAACAAAACAAGCTCAGGTGATATCCCCAGCAACACGCGGTGCTCTTTTTCGTGTTCGGGCCCGACCGCAGCGCGGGAAGCAAACCACCGATCCAAGCCACCAATCATAGCGCACAGCCAGTTTTGCTTGGCATGCCGCTTTACCTGTCCCAAGGAACAGCCGACGGTGCCCGACCAGGCCCGACGGTGCAATCTTTAGCTGCGTGTGGAATCTTACCAATAGCCCTTGCGGAACTGGATGTGAAACCCTTGCGGAACCCTTGAACCCTCGTGGAACCTTACCTCAGGGCCGCCTACCACCCCCTATCTGGGCTGAGGCCCCAAAGCTTTCAGCTGTTGGGGAAAAACAAACCAAACAACTGGCCGAGTTTACACATGGGCATTCAAAAGGACTTTTGCGGAAACCCACTGCAGCACGAGTGGGCGACATGCAGCCTGCCAGTGTCCCACCAAGATGGTCTCTCAAAGGGGAGCTGTGACAAGAGATTCCGATTTGAGAGTATCCCAAATACGTCTCGATTTGCTTTCCCCACAGGTAAGGTGGGTAAAAAAGTGGCTTGAGACAGAATCCAATCCGACTGGCGAGATACTTGAGGGAAACAGGACTGCTTCCAACTGTGTTGCTGTTTGGACGTTTTTGAAGGCGAGGCTGCGCATGCGAAAACCGTTCCTCGGCTCTTTCAAGGCGCTTGTGAACCTTCGAGCTCCGCATCACGTTTTGAGCTGGCTTTTTGATTAGAGGATGTGCTCCTCAGTCAAAGTACGCACATGACCTAGTTGAAAGGTAATCAGCTGTTGGCCCTGTATCCAGTCTCCAAACTTTAGCCAAGCCTTTTGAGCTGCGCCGTAAGATGTATGACTCACTAAACATCCATCAGTCGCACCATTTGCAATTTGGCAAAACTCTACTTGCCATGCTAGCTGAGTGAAGCCTACTGGGGGGCATAAGGAACAAACGTGCTCCGACAGTCCCATTTTCACAGTTTGGCCACTGGTTGTTGCTTGATCCCTGAGAATGGGGAAAAGCAAGGTACTGAAGGGTTGCCCCAGGGGGTCACTGGGTTTCCCTTCAGAAGTTGAAACGATCGGTACTTTTGGAAGTTCCTTAAAAGAGAAATGGTGGAAACCCTGAACCCCCTCCAAACCAAGGAAAAAAGAGGAAACCAAGAAGCAACCCAAGCAACCCACTGGGGCCATTCGAGCAGAGCCACCCAGGTCGACCTTCCTCGCGCGCTGCTGCATCTTGGCCGTGGCTGCCACCCGGTCGTAGAGCTCCCGCAGCTGCGTGACGTCATCCTTGGCGAGGCCTCCAGCAGGGAAAGACAAGGGCCATTCTAGATGCTTCGCCGGGTTGCACAAACTTGGGGTACAAAATAAACCAACCTGGCCTAGCGGTCAGGAACTGATTTTGGACTCCATCCTGGTACATTCCTGAGGAATCCCCTGGCCTTCAGTGCATCGTAAGTGCTCCCGAAGCTTCTCAAACTTCCGGAGGTTCACCTGAGGCACAAAGAAGATACCCGGCCCTCCCAAACCCAAACATGACTGTGTCTTTTTGGTGGGGTACATTGTGGTATGGTCTTAAAGGCAAAAGGAAATCCTCAACTTTGTGGGAGCTTCCCATATTTTGAGACAAACCCACATCTAGCCCGACAGGATCTCATTAGGATGTCGTGGATGATCGGGCTGATGCCGCGCCACAGGTGGCACCGTAGCCCATGTTGTGCAAAAAGAAACGAGATGAATCAATGCCTTCAACAGAACTTATCAAAAGCCTGGTGCGGTCCATGCCCACCGCTATCAATCTCAAGGGGTCTTTTAACCCAACCACAACGCCCATGGAAACCACACGCCCGTGGGAGCCCAAGGATTTAAATCTATGCAAGAATTTCAGAGGGGAAAGATGTCTCCGAGACCAAAAGTTGACCCAGCTGGTTGATTCCTTGCGGCACCCCGGAAATCCGAATCACTTTTGGGCCCGACGCCCCAGCATGGGTTCTAGATGGTTCTAGATCCGGGGTTCCCATTCATATCAATTGCACTCCTGCAAGCTAGAAAAACGTGCTTGGAGGAAGGGTCCAGGCCCAAGGGGCGGGATTGCATGAATCTTTAAGGCTCCCCACCTCCCCGTTCACCTACCCTCCTTAGGGATTCCATAAATGTAAATCTGCAGACAAGTAGCCCCCTTTCGAATCCGGGCAACGTTTCACGTGGGCCCAAAGCCATCCAACGCCCAAATCGCGCGTTTGGGCCATGGGGCCGTCTGCTTGCAGCCGATGGTTTCCATGGCTTCCATCACCGTGTGCGCCTGCCCCCCCCCCCCCAAAGAAAAAAAACAAACAATTGCCGAGGAACACGACATTGGCTCCCGGCCAAACATCATTATCATCCTATGCTTGGCTCTGGTAAGTGAGAAAAAAACACTAAAGACTGGAATTAACCGATCAGAGTTCAAAGCTGTCGCTGGCTGCCCATGTCAGGAGTACGATCAGTGAGGGAGGAACAGGAAAAACACCACATACATGGGAATGTCTGTCTTTAAGGGCGCCCGTGGGTTTGCTTAGAGGGAATTGAGAGGCGCACCACCAAAGAAACACAGGCTGTTCTGATTTCGAAATGTACGGTAGGAAACCCCCATGCCAATGTGCGATTTGGACATGCTTTATCGTGGGTGGCCTCGTTCCTTGGTCCACATCTGAATCCATTGCACGACCTTGTGATTGACGCGTTCTTCACTGACTTTGGTGGGGGGAACGGTTCTATCAGAAACATGGGCATTCCCATGATACACCGAGTAAAAACTAGACGCCGCAAATGTCCTTTGTGTCAGAAAAGGGGATACACCAACATAGAATTGAGTCGCCCCCCCGCGCTGAGGGGGCGGCATCTGTCACATAGCCCATTTTGGCCAAGAGCGTGTGCAGCTCATCCACGTCCAAAACCCCGTTCTTGTCCGAGTCCGCCGCGGCGAACTCGGCGCGCAAATACCTTTCGTCCACCTGGCGCTCGGGCGGCTTCCTTCCATCCAGCTTCTCCAAATTCATGTGCTGCCCCTTTTCTCGAATTCATGTTATCACTTGAGAAAACAAAAAGGCGACAATGGGAAAGAAACAAGTGATTTAACCAGACCCCTGAGCAAACCTGAGCAAACAAATCTACCCGCCCGATGACCCAACAGCATGAAATTCCGCCTCCCGGTAGCGCTCCAGGAAGGTGTTCCACTCCTTCCGTCTTGCATCGTCAAAGTCGCAACGAGTAACCCGTCCGAAGGTACAAACAGAGAAGCAGCCAGGAAGCACTTTCTTGGGCTGACCGTAATTTGCAGGAAACCCATTTAACATATCAAGGAAACACAGGTGCGACTGAAACACTTGATTATTACACGCCAACGGCTGTTTGCTTGTTCGTTTGTGTGGTTGCTTGTTCGTTTGTTTGCTTGTATGCTTGTATGCTTGCTTGCTTGCTTGCTTGTCTGCGTGGTTGCTTGCTTGCTGGCTTGTTCGTTTGCTTGCTCTTTTGTGAGCGCGTTTGTCTGTTTTGTTTGCTTTTAATCAATTACTTGTTTGTCGTTTGTTTTGGTTTGTGTTTTGCTTGTTTGTGAGTTTGATTTTGTTTGTTTGCTTCCGTGTTTATTTGCTTGATTGATTGTTTGTTTGTGCGAGTTTGTGTGAGGGTGCGTTTGTTTGTTTGCTTGCTTGCTTGCTTGCCGGTTTGTTTATCAGTTTGCTTGCTTGTTTGCTTTGTGTGTGTGTCTTGCATTGCTTTTTTTTGCTGTGTGTTTGGTTACTTGTTTTCGTGGTGTTTGTTTGATTGTTTGTTTGTGCATTTGCTTGCTTGCTTGCTTGCTTGCTTGCTTGCTTGCTTGCTTGATTGATTGATTGATTGATTGATTGATTGATTGGCCGTCTGTCGGTCTGTCTGTCTGCCTGTCCTTCTTTGCTTGGTTGTTTGCGCCCTTGGGTGTCTGCGTGTTTGCGTTGACGTGCTTGTGCTGTGTATGGGTTTGGGTATGTGTATATTTTGTGTTGACGTGCTTGATTGTGTGTGCGTGCGCGCCTGTTGATGGTTGGTCGTGCGAGCGTGTGTGTGTGTGTGTGTGTGTGTGTGTGTGTGTGTGCGTGTGTGTGTGCGCATGTGGTCTTGCTCTGTGCTGTGACGCGATGTGATGCGCTATGCTGCGTCGTGTTTGTGCAATCATCCGCTGTGGTTGCGAGTTGTATCGTGCTGTGTTGTTTTTTTTTGTCCAGCATTGTGCCGTGCCATTGTTGGTGTCACAACCTAGCTATGTAGTTCTAACTTGCGCCATAACACAACATTTTGTGTTATGTAGCAAATTGATGTGTCCAAACCCGATTTGCTTTTGCTCAACACTTGTTGCGCCTGCATCTGTTCATGTCCATGTTGCTGCCTGATCTATCTGTGTCTGCGCGTCTGTGAAGCATGGTGTGCGAGTGTCTAATTTTGCGCCAGCGTGAAAGTGACTCCTCGATATTGAACAATCTCTTCACGGTCCTCCCAGCTAACGGTGGCATAGCTGAACATGTCATGAATCAGCCTCTCCACTTCGCCCGGCCGAAGGATACCTTGGGCCACTGAAACCACCCGGCGGAACCTCTACCCGGAGGACGGTACAGTCACAAAGTGAGCCTGGTGAGGTTGACTGCCTGAATACAAGAAGCAAGCAAGGATTCTGGTACCTGCCTCAGGTAACAGGGCTGGAATCTTGGTCTGGCACGTGTTCCCACCAAGAAAACCATCACTTAGACTTGCCAACATCACTCCCCTAGGTGAAGTCTTGGTCTGGCAGGGCCAAACGAGGGACCCGCAAACCAGGCGAGAATTTGCTGGTGAAGAGCGAAAATGAAGGGCCCCCAAAGGGGCAACTGGGCGAAAAGCTGAGCCCGGTAATCAGCAAGGGGGACCTTGACAATCGCAAAGGCGCGCACTTTGTGCCGTTCCAAGCGGCAGCCCATGTACTTCAGCATCAGCTCCAGCTCTTCAGTGGCAACCTCCCCATCCTTGGCACTTTGTGTGCGACATGCGCGATGACACTGGCCCAAGCCTCTTGACGACTGGAAACACAGCAATGTACCCTTCCCTGGCTTTCCAGCATAGGTGGTGAGGTTGCCTGACCGTCTGAGGGAGCATCTGACCCAAAACGCATACCTTTTGAGTGGGCAGATCAACTTACCCACGTGTAGCTTCGATTCGAATGTCGAGCATGCCGCACCTTACACCACATGCCAGGGATTCCCCCGAAAGATGATCTTTTTTTTTTTTTTTCTTCTTTAAACAGGGACTGTTGCGACTGCTCCACTGCAGCTGGTCCACATCCTGGCTTTGTAACGGCCCTTTCTTTTGTGCGTCAATCAGTGCAGGGCTCCCTAGGCCTAATACTTCCCCAACACACGCAGAGGCTGGTTTAAAATTGGTTCAAAGAGTGAGGAACAAGATGCAACACGGATTGCCGAAACCAGTGTTCCTTGAAGAAGTCTGTTTTTTGGGGGTTTCATCTTGCATCTGAACCAGGGGAGGAATACGTCATGCGCTGGTTGGTAACTGGTTTATGCCAGATTCCACACCGTTTCATCCATCCCAACTGGAGGATTTTCTGTATCAAAAGTTGCCCCGATGGGCAAAACACGGCTGCCGGACACCAAGCGTCGGTGTCAGTGTCAAACTTGATGAAAACGCTACCTCGGATGTTCAAATTCTCAGCCAACCGAGAAAGTGATTGGCTACTTTTTGGTAGTTTGCAGGGGTGGGCCAACCCCCTGCTTGAGCCACGTCCTAAACGCCTCATTGTTTCAAATGCCCTGTTTAACGGTTCCCTTTTGGGGACCCTGGCTGGCAAGGCGCTCCATTTGCACCCCTCGTGTTTCGCTGCCGGCGCCAACGAAACACAGGAGAATGATCACATATTACCAGCGGGCGCCTGTGCTGTATGCAGCGTTCTTCTGCACAAGCCAGTAAGGTGTGGACTCACTTCGGTTCACCAGTTTCGTTCGCAGCTTTCAGTTTGGGACTCGAACGGAATGTGCATCCGACAAGGCACGGCATTCCTCGTCGCTCCAAGGAAAATCGAGCTCGTCGTCCTTCCTTAGCACGTCCCAAGAGAGCCTTCATCCTTTGGGGGAAGCTGTTTTGATGTTCCATTGATTTCCAGCAAGCGCAATTTTTGGGCCTAAGTGGCAGGGAATTTTGAGGGACCCGTTCTCGATTGTTCTTTCTTTTTTGATTTGGGGGGGGGGGGGAACCCTGCAAACCAGCATTTAGTATAATTTAATGTTGGATTTGAGGATGTCACATTCTACTGGACTCATTTGTAGGGGTCCGGGAAATGCACGGAGGCAAACGGACGGACTGACGAGAGGTTGGGCGAGCATGTGCGTAACAAATGCGCAACTGTGGGTAGACGAAATCCAGCCCTCATCAGGTAGTAGGTTGTTTAGCCCGTGGGATTGATCCATCCGAACTGGTGCCGATCACGGGGCTCCGCACGGGGCTCCATGTACGGGGCTCACTCAATGGATTCTGTCCATGCACGGGGCTCCGCAATTTAGAGCTGAACTCACTCCAAACCGGCCAAAAACTGGGGGCAGCCGCTTCATTCATCCCCTTTTGTGCCACCATCCCAGGGGTGTGGGCACCGGCCCTGAAAAAGTTGCTTCTGACCGACTGAGCTGCTTGTCCTCGTCGTCCTCCAGCGTCTTGAGAAACACCTGCACCGGATGAATTGGTGGGGCTGCGGCATGGCGAGCCAAGCCACACCACACCACTTCGACTCATACGGACCTATTTGGGTTTGTCTTTAAGTAGGAAAATCCCCCAAACAGGTGGTTTCCTTTTAGCTTCCCTTTATGACCCCAAAAAGGGTACCCTCAAAAAAACACACCCTTGTTTGCAAGACTCTGCAAACCAGAGTGCACCTCTCGCGGCCACTGCTTGCTTGGACGCTTCAATGTACACGTCAAGCCAGGTTTTCATGTTCTGAAGCATTCACTCTTAGCCTTAGCCTGATAAAAAGAAGGACTTGATCAGAAATTGGCCCAACACATGCCGACGACCCGAAAACTGGGTTGCTCTTCTCGAGGTCTAACCTTTTGCAGGTCTAATGGAAAAGCCACCTGCCAATTGGATGTTCGGCGATGGTCAGTGGTTGCCCACCTGTGTAACCCGCCAGGCTGAGCTGCCTACGTCGGACATCACCTTTACCAACAATTTGGCCAAGCTTCCAGGTCCACACCAAACAGCCCAAACCCCGCCCTTCTCGAAAAGGCCCCGAGCCACCCGGAAAAAGAAAGCCTCTGCCACGGAGCCCCGGCGCTTGGGCTCGTTGTTGCTATCCAAGAGCGGCAACATCATGGCCTCGGCCAGGTCGCTTTATGGTGGGAATTGAGCGACGACAGGCTAAGCTTCCTTGCAGTTCGAGCAGCCTTTAAAAGAACCTAACACTTGAACCTTTGCTACCACCTTCATTTTCGTCGACTCACTTCCTGAGTGGATTGGCCCAACAAATATCTATACGTGTGGTTTACTACCCAAGTTTTCAATATATATATATATATATGAAGTCGGGAACTCAGGAAGTGAGTCAAGGCCCCCAAAGACGGAAGGGCGTGAGGCCCCCTGCCCCTCCTGGAGGCAACAATAAGAAGTTATTTTGCTTTTTCTTGGGAACACCATGGGTGTCACATAGGCAGTTTGACAAACACGAAATCTCCCCTCCCCTTTTGCGTCTTTTGGGGAAATAGAACAAGCGCATCTACCCCAAGCTTTTGGCCCCAAGAGAAAAGTAGATGTTTGACTCTCCGTATTTAGTGAGCTTGAAAGAGTTTAGAGCCACCAACGTTCCGATGGCGGTCTAAACACGTGTTGCTTTTGGAGGTTGCAGGGGGCTCTGCACCCGAATACGGGCCATTGATCGCCGTATCCCCGAAGTATCCCACATCAGGGCTCCCCATGGTTCCCCACCCCAAGCGAGTTGAGATGCCGAGGCGCGAAGGCAGACATGCGCCGAGTCATGCCCGAGGACCGGCCCCGGGTGAGGTAGGTGGGCGGAGGCTTGTCCTCCTCGCTGGAGTCGTCCCCCCAATCCGAGTCCTGGGATCGGTGCTAACGACCTGGACAACGGTCCCTAGGGCCTTAGAGCTTTCTGATTTTTGTCAGTCCAATCTAGGGTACAAAGCAGGATTTCCTCCAATCTAAGCAAGCGAGGGCAAAATGTAGGGTTGGAATCTTGTTTGTTCCGAAATCAGGTCATCCAAAAACCACCCGTTTGCAAGGGGATGCTCTCAATCAGCTGGGCGAAGTGTTGCACTGGCGCAATTGTATCTGTTCAAGGGACCCTGATAAAGGTTGACTTTTTTGGGATATGGGGAAACCCACAGAAATCCCAAAGCCCGAACCGCTGACCGGGAAAAAAGCAAAAAGGCCCGAAGTGCAATATCTCGGGGTCCCGAGATGCTGTCTTTGAGTTTGGGGCACGAGGAATCCTACACCTTTCAGTGACGTTCAATGAGGTGAATTATCCTCTGCGCCATGAGGATGAATGGATGGATGGATGGCTGGATGGATGGAGTTTGGGGTGGATCCGTCTGCACAACTTGCTACACTTCACCGGCTGCATAATTTCACAGGAGAATAACCCCCCCATGCCCCGGTTTCTTCCAACTTAGGCCTTAACAAGGCGCAAGTTCGGGTCTTATTTTGCGGCAACGAAACGGGGGGGGGCAGGTGCGCTTGCTTAGGATTCGATAGGACCAATAGGAGGCCTGGACACATGAAACAAACAACATCCCCTGTTCCAGTTGCTTAAGCCCTGGCAAACGACAAACTTTCAAGTGATACGATAAATGATAGATGCCATAGATATTGCAAGTACGAGAACATGGGAACACTAAATTTACCGCAATTTCAAGTGGTTTCTTGGGCGTGTGTGGTTGCCTTGCTTGCATTTTTTGGTCATCCACCGTAGGTTCCCTTTAACACCAGTAGGGGGAATGAAAACATATGAAAACATCTTCTTAAGCAAACGGGAATTTATGTGAACATCAAATCACGCATCATTAGCATGACTAGGAAGCTCGTGTTCCTTTTTTGTGCACCAAGCAGCGCAAAGTGTCTAAATGAATTTAAGGCCAACCACAACTCTCCGTGTTCCAACCACCAGTGGGCATTAAAGCGACACCTTGCAAATACACAATCTCAATGGTGGTCTAAAGGGGGCTTCCACGCCCAATGGTATTCTGTGACCCCCTCAAATCTGCAAATCCCAATATAATTCCAAGCCCCGAAGTAAGCGTTGCAGCCCCAAGAAAACGGACAGAGGGTGCAAACGACTCCTACCTCCAGAGAATCTATCTAATCGCTTCAACCCCAGAAATTTCAGGACGCGTCGATCTCTAAGTCAGCAATGTCACAGACCCACAAACACCTTGTGGGGAAATGCGCCTGTGACACGTTAATTACCCAGTTGTTTCCCTTGGATTTTCCTTCAAGCCAAGGGGACCGGACTTCAACAAAAAGACACACCCATATCAGGCAAACCTCTCATTGATCATCATGTCCCATGCTTTTGGTGATTTTCCCGTGTGTTGCCAAATGGGATCGGGTCCATCGTATCTTTGCCCGAGCCAAGGTGCGCTGGACGACCCCGAGCTTGAGGAGAGGCTCGAGTCGGAGTCCGGAATTCCCGGGGCCTCCTCCAAGTGCGACTCCTCGCACGTGGAACGGAAGATAGGTACCCTAAGGGTCTCGATTTTTTTTGGGCCTTCAAACCTGGTTGCTGGTTGTTCTCAAGGGTCCCTAAGAGGTCGGAGTTCTCCATTGGAGGGTCCGGGGTGTGGAGGGGTCATGACCCTTAGGGCATATGTGTAATCTAAGCTGTCTCCAGGAAATACTGGAAGTCGGCCGTTAGCCGAAACCCAAGCTTTGTTGGGTTGCGCAATTTCTGGGAAAATCTCCTGGAGATGCTGTCTTCGATTGAAAGGTGGAGTTGAAAGGGTAGTGCTCAGGTGAAAGGTAGTTCATACAGCAATGGTTGGTCCTATAAAGCTCGCTAGAGAGGGTCAACAAGGCAGGTAGTAAAACAGCCTCAAAAGGCCAAAGGTTTGTGACAATGTTCAGGGGAGCAACCACTGACCCTAGAAAAAGGAAAGCATTTGTGGGGATGACCAGTTTTAGAGGGTTAACTATGTTTGGAGGGTTCACCAGCTTCACCCTTTGCAAATTGATCAGTTTTGGGAGGATTAAGCATCTTGAGAGGATTAATCAGTTGTAGAGGGTTAATCTTTTTTAGAGGGTTGATCCTGTTGAGAGAGGCAACAAATTGTTTGAGGGTTAACCATTTCAAGTGTTTATAAAGTCAATCAGTTGTAGAAAGTTAACCAACTCTAGAGAGTTAACCATTCTTAGAGCGGAGCCTTGGAAATCGCCGATCTCCGCCCCCTCCCGACCCCCAAGAAAAGAACGGCACAAACAACATGAAATTCACGAGGAGATCCCCGATTTGTTCCACCACTAAGTGGGGTGATGTTTGTGTTCTCTCTGCCTCCGGCTCGTTGTACTCCACCAGCTCTGTCTCTGCTCCCGCCCAGTTCTGCTTCTTGCCCCGTTTCGCGGGGGGGTTAGAGCGGGCCAACTTGGGCGTCTTCTGCTGCATAAGGCCTGCGCGAGGTGGAGTTACCCAGTTGCAACCAGTAACTTGATAAAATGCAGCTTCGTTAGGGTTGAAGAAAACAAGTGGAGATGTGCAGCGTTTTTTGCGCAGTCGCAGCCAGTGTCCCGACATTTTTACCAGATCCCAGAGCCCCCAAACAAAGACTTGGAGAGTGCCACTGAATAATCTGGCAGATGTCCCTGTGAACATCCATCACGGGCACACGAATTGAACACATGTCCCAAAAGGCGATGCTTATTCTGCGCAAGATGGTATGGACAAATATAAGCACGGGTATGGATGGCCCAGTTTTTGAGGGGGGGGGGGTAACGATTTGGAATTCGGTTTTCTCGCATTCCCACAAGGGACAAAAACAAAAAACAAAGAGTTGGACCCCTCCCACATAGGCTGCGGAATGTGGGATTTTTGTCGCGGCTGGATGCAAAGGGTGTGGCCCCCATTGGTCAGTTGTTAAATGGGAGCAGAAGGAGCCCCACTTGAGAAAAGCGGCCTTCTAATTACTTTGGATAACACATGAAATCAATTGTTCCGTTTTCGGCCGGAAAATTGTGTAACCCACATGTAGTTGCTTTTTGTTGATAGGTGCCGAAAGGAAGTGTGAACTGGTAGGCCCGAACGGGACTAGTTAATGTCCCACTCAACGCAAACACAGTTGATGCCCGAAGCTACTGCAAGGACCAACAGAAGCCCAGCCATGGATCATGAGTTGCAGTTGGTTTCCCCACAATGAGCATAATTAAGGAAGCACTTTTCGCAACAGCATTTGGTGACTTTTCTGAAGGCTCATATGAAGAAGCTGCACCTTAGTGGTTCATTGATCGCTTGAACAAAAGTTCAACTTCTCAGCAGGATATGCCATCACGCCCGACAATCTGAATTCCAAGAGTCTGAGGATATGGCTGGAAAATGCAAATGCAAAAGCTAGGCCAAGCAGTATGTGTTCAATTCCCTAGGATCATCGCGCCTTGCATGCGCCGTGTGCTGTGCTTCATCGGCAGTTTAGGCCCCTCTTCGAGGGGCCCAGACCCGCCAAAAGCGGGGTTTGAGCGAAGGCTGCCCTTGCTGATGGTCTGCGACATCTCCATGGACAAGTTCATGCCTGGAGGTGTCAGCTGGAAACATCCATTGATGCAATGTCTGAAGGCAAGGGAAGGGTTCCGAGGACAATTCATCTGCACTTACGGCCCTCTTTGCAGGAGGGAGGCTGGAACTAGGAGTGGAGTTGGGGGGACACACACTGTCCAAAATAATCTTGCCTCAGGGAGCCAGGTGCCTGCTCTTGGATGACTTGACCGGCGGTCAGTTCCGTGAATGCTTTCGACTAGATGTCACAGCTCCAGGAAAAAGAGGGACAGTCAGTAGTAACTGAAAACAGTCCGCAAACCAAAAACAAAAGTACCGCTGAGGCGTACCCTGCCTGGTCGACTTTCTTATGCATACGCTTGCGATACCAACGCGCTTCATCCCTATGACTACTTTGCCACTAAAATATTAATCTCCGGGTGAATGTCTGAGCATCCCAGAGAATCGAGCAAATTGGCCCAGCCCCATTTCCTTGATCTGTGACACGGGCAGCCCACACAAAAAAGGCTAATGGTTGATTTTGACGATTTTGTCACTTTACTCAAAACACAAAATAACTTACTGGATCGCATGGCTCAACCCCCCCCACCCTCATGCATAAAAATGCGAAACATAATTTCCCAAAAGTCGCAATGCCAAACACCACCCTACCCAAACAAAACTCACCATCTGGCACTGAAAGGTGATATTTAAAACTGCCCAAAGGGCGGAAATGTAGGTGTCCCTTTTTCAGGGACCCCCCCGCCCAAAACGGCGGCGTTCCTTTTCATTTTCGCTTTAAACACCACCACAACCACAACCACAACCACAACCACAACCACAACCACAACCACAACCACAACCACAACCACAACAACAACAACAACAACAACAACAACAACAACAAACAACAACAACAACAACAACAACAACAACAACAACAACAACAACAACAACAACAACAACCAACAACAACAACACAACAGCAGCAGCAGCAGCAGCAGCAGCAGCAGCAGCAGCAGCAGCAGCAGCAGCAGCAGCAGCAGCAGCAGCAGCAGCAGCAAGCAACAACAACAACAACAACAACAACAAACAACAAAACGTGGCACCCTCAAAACAAACAACCGACGCACAAAACCTCTCCGCCGGCCGGGGGCCCAGGCTGTGGATGGAGGACATCACCTTCCGCAGGGACGGCAGCTTGGGGGGCGGCAGCTTCGTGGCAGCCGCCAGTTCCCACTCGATGCCCCGCTCCGCCGACATGAAGGGCAGCCGGCGCTTGGAGGGCTTCTGCACCTAGGACACTCACCCATTTTGTGGGGTCTTGTCAGGGAAGCCCCGCAAAAGGACGGTTCCCTGTTGGTTGTCCTTTGCACCACGCACTCAACGAAACACACACCCCTCGCACCGGCCTCGCACCGGCGCCCTCCTACGAAACAAGCCACGCAGCACGATCCCCGAAAAACCAGTCTCGACAACAACGCCAACCTCAGGTATGCACGCGCCTAGGCCCCTGCAGCCAGGATATGGGTCCTTTTGTCTGCGCTCAAAATTTGGCACCCGCAAATAGAATGACACCTCGGGAAATAGAAACAAAAACCAAACCTGCGCCCCTAGCTCTGGAGGCCCTAGCTCTGGAGGGTACCTTTTCAGGGTTGGTTTCACAAATCGATCGACACATGTTGGTCTGGTTCCAATCCAAAAACCGAGGGGCCATCCCTTTGCGCACATCGCGGAAGGAGAAGCTATGCTTGGCGATGTTCACAGAGCAAAGCTGCAGAGGCGCCACATAGGTCTTCTTCAGAACTGGCAGGCCTCATCAACCCCAAAAAGGGTACCCTCAAAAGAACTCATCCACACATTTCACAAGAATTTCAAAACCTGAAAGAAGGGAGTCCCAAGTAAAGGACTACACGGTGGGTTGGTTTTAGCGCGCCAGAAAAGGGCGAAGTAATGTTGTTTTGGACAAACATTGCTTGCCTGGCGATTGATTTCCACCAACCTCGTTTGGAGCGCTCCACAATAAAATCATATAAGGTGCGGTGCTTCGAAAGGAAAACGAAGGCGGCTCATAGGTGTTCCGGGGCTTCGCTTTGTCTAGCAAAACAAAAAAACAGAACAAAGAAAGAGAGAGAGAGAGAGAGATCCTTCATGGCTCCTTCATTTCCCCTTCATTTCTCCTTCATGTCTCCTTCATGGTTCATTTCTCCTTCATGTCTCCTTCATTTCCCCTTCATTTCCCGGTCATTTCCCTTTCATTTCCCCTTCATTTCTTCTTCATGTCTCCTTCATGTGTCCTTCATTTCTCCTTACTTCATTTCTCCTTCATTTCCCCTTCATGTCTCCTTCATGTCTCTTTCATTTCCCCTTCATTTCTACTTCACTTCATGTCTCCTTCATTTCCCCTTCATTTCTCCTTCATTTCCCAATTTCCCCTTTCATTTCTCCTTCATTTCCCCATCATTTCTCCTTCATTTACCTGTCGATGTTATTTCTTGATGCTTCTCTTCATTTCCCCTTCATCCTCCCTTCATCCTGTGTCCCGTAAGGCCATTTGATTGTTACACGTGTTCTTGTCGTTGTTCCTTTTTCTCTTATCGTAATTAAACCCCCTTACTGTGCAACAGCGAGCTTGCCATGGAAAACATCATCTGGGCGTGTATCCTCATGTGGTACGTTGCCGATTAAGCTTATATAATAGCGTTTCGAACCGCAAGCCTCATGAACATCACGATGGGCTCGTAGGTGGTCATGGGTGATTCATTGTGACAAGTTGCCCCTCATCAAGCCCTCAATTGACCGCTTCCAGTCAACCTCTGCACTCCATAAGGCCACACTTCAGTGGAGCTTGGACCCCGAGCCCTAATTTGGAGCTTCGCATTCCCATTTGGACAAAACCCACATGCTCTTTCCTTCCAAAGTCCCTGCCAGGATCACATCACCGAAGGGAAACTCCACGAAACTTGCCTTTCCAAAAGGACAAATTTAACACCCCCAAAAAATATAAGGACACCGTCAGGTGACATTCAACCATCTATTTTGCAGGGTACGTCCTTTTGGTGGGTTCTCCTTTTCAAGGGAAGCCACAGGAAAACTACCCATGTCCCATTTGAACACCCTGACATCTTTCTGCCCTGTCCGGAGCGCATAAAAGGTGAGCAGCCTTTGGACCTTGACACATGGGAACTCCAAAAAGGGGTTTCTTTTGAACAAGTCAGTTGTTGAGGAAGGTGCCACTGGTTCAATTTACACTAAACCGGATGTGACCACAAAAGGAACACCCGACACAACACACGGGCCAAAACGGGAAGCTTCCGCTGCCCATTTTGGGTTTTGAGAGGAGGTCGCTTTGGTTTCTGCAAATCGAGGGGCTCGCCGACTTCTTGGGGCGGCCTGGGCTCTTCGACTTGGTCTTCCGCATGGCTCGTATGGCGCCATTTGAGCCGATCCGGCCGCTGGGACGACGGGTGCAGGGACAAGGGGTGGGGGGGGGTCGATTTGTCCAAACTCGTTGGAGCGACATCCGGACAAATGAATCCTCCAAAGGCACAGTTGAAAGGGACAGCTTCCTGCAAAGTAATCTTGACATCCCCTCGAGATGTACACATATGTCATATGTACACTGTAAGGAAGCCAGGATTGCCCCAAGAAGGACCTGAACCTGGGTGCGGCTCATTTCCCGACGAAACACTTTGGATTTGTGTCCACCAGGGGTGTGCCATGGCAGCTGACTTTAGCCAAGTTCTGCATATCCAGGGGTGAGGGATCGTAGCCTATGCGTTGGACTCCTTGGGTTCCGAATACTTTCCCTTTGAAACAGCACCCAAAAGGAAACTTGCTGAAGATCGGCCCAAAAGCTGATGCTTTAGACCAAAAGCATAACACAGGGAGGCCAACCAATGGATCAAAGGCGTAGTTCGAGGGATTTTATCAAGCAGGTGAGAAGGCCTTGACCTTCCTGCTGTGAACCCCGTAAAATCCCCAAAGAAGGTTCCACCAAAAGCCATGCACGCAACATGTTTAGCTGATTTTGTCGGTGTGTGTGTGTGTATGTGTATGTGTATGCGTCTGTGCGTCTGTGCGTCTGTGTGTCTGTGTCTGTGTCCGTGTTTGTGTTTTGAGGGCACCTTTTTCCCCGCTTTGCCTACAAGGATACCAAAGTAAACCCACCCATTTTGTTGGGTCCCAATCCCTATTTCAGCTGCTTTGAACATAGGGGAGCCCAAAAGATGGCTGGTGTCTGAACCAGCCTGACAAAGGGTTTTCCCCAAGGAACACGTCCGCATCAAGTCCTCCTCCTTCTCCAAAAGCCCAATCTCGCGAGCTTCTTGCCTCGCCACGCGCTCAAAGCGAAGACGCCAACGATGAGCAATACCATGTGCGTGGCAAACAAAAAAAACAGGTCGGTAAACAAACAGAACCAAACTGATGCCAGCGGACCCCATTTGTTCAACCAAGCCGATTTAAGAATGCCTACAGTAGCTGCCTACGCTTACAAAGCCTTACACCGTGCGTCAAATAGGAAACGGTAGTATTCATGAATCATAGACTTAAAGACCCCTTTGCTGGACCTATCCTTCAACGATTTGACCTCGCTCCGAAACGAAGATCGAGGGTGAAATTCTGGGCAAATTCCCTGTCGGACTCTGTCAGCTGCAGTTCGGCCCCAACTAGCAAACGGCAGCGATTCAGTTGGGAGGACGCGCCCTTGACTGGCCACGGGACTAGTGCCCTTTACTTTCACCCCGGTACCCGGAAACTCTTCCCCCACAATTCGAGAGTGCCAAAATAGGGGCCCGATTTATGGTGGGTTTCCCCCCAAAGGCATCCCACGCATGGGGTACCCAAACAAGAACAGGATCAATTTCCTCAGGTTGCTTTCCTTTGAACTTCCAAAGGAAAAACACTCCGAGGGGATCCGGGATCCCACGTAGGGAGAACCCCCCCACTCATCGACAACAAACA
This sequence comes from Effrenium voratum, assembly GCA_963377175.1. NCBI lineage: Eukaryota > Dinophyceae > Suessiales > Symbiodiniaceae > Effrenium > Effrenium voratum. The sequence continues at coordinate 65,827 of CAUJNA010001081.1, forward strand.
TGAAACACACAACAAAACAAACAGAAGACAAACAAAAAGTTCACGAAATTGCAAACAAATGGCACACCTCAACACAATGAAACAACGAAACACCATATATCGGCTTCCTTCCAATTAATTGGGTGGTTTGTACACACCTTCCCCCGTTGGATTCACAAGGGATGGGTTCAAATCCCACCAAGCCAAGTCACCAACTCAGAATTACCTGACAATGGCACGATGGATGCCCCTGCCATAAAAACCAAACACACCCACCCGCAAAACCGTGGTCGAAAAGAGACATTTCTGTAACTTAGGGAGCTTTCTTTCTCCCTCATCCCTACTGGACATCTAGTGATTCTCTCTTTCTCCCGGCGAAGCTTCATTCAGCAAATAGAGGTGCCCTGAGCCCAAAAGCCGGATGTTCTTTGCATGTCTCCAGGCCCATCGATTGTTGGGGTATCTTCCCCATTCTTTCCAGGGATCCTTTCTAGAAAACCTCCGGACACCCAGGGAAAACAGGTGTTGTTTTCATGTTGCTTCAGCGACGGCGAGCCGCGAGCAGCTGGGATCCAGGGCTCCTCCTGCCAGGCGCGCTGGCGTGCCTCGAGCTTGGCCCAGGCCTGCGCCAGGCCCTTGGAGCCCGCCTGGCGCTGTCCGGCGAATCCGTTGGGAGCCTTCCCCGGCGGCTTAAACACCCGGGCTCCTGGAAACAAGAATAAACAAATCAATGCACAAACAGATTGAAACAACGATTTGTTCATGCGTAACATTGATACATATATATATATATGTGGTGAGAGGTTGGCAACTACTCACTTCCAATCGAGTGGATTGGCCAGAAAAAGTAACTCAACTTTTGGTTTGCTGGTTTACCAAAATGGTCCAGCCCCAAAAGTTGAAATTTACCCTCTAGGGGGTTCAATTGATGCCTCATTCCTCTTCCCATTAGCCTGGTGGTTTGCAGGTGCCAAGAACCTCAGGGCTTCAAATGCCCAAACCATCAACCAGGGAATGCCTGATTCCCCTCGCGGCAGAAAAACTAGGTGAGTTCCTCAACGACGCTTAAAGTGGAAATGTAAGAAGCCCTGCGCATGTCCATGGCCACATCTTCGCAAATGGAGGATCCTTTGGTGTCGAAGAAAATGTGCCCTTGACACCCTACGCATTTCCAGCAACATGGCCCCGTGGGCCGGCCAGGTCAAAGCTCATTTTCCCGCACGCGGCGCAATCTGGGAATCACCCAGCTGCCAAAGGCTCTCAGCCAAGGTCGGCTAAATGATCAGCGCCCAAAGCCTATTGACTTTTGGTTCAAGGCTGGCGTCCTATTCTGGCGCCGGTTGATTTGTGTTCTTTGCCGCGCCGACAACACGCATGACAGTGAGTGAGAGTGAGCTTGGTTCTCCAAATTGGTCGCATTTACTTTTATGGGCCTCTTCATAACCACAGCCAAGATGAGACCAGGTAGAACCACCCCGGCCGAGAGCTTTGGGCGCTCCGCGCTCGGCACGGAAACACGGCAAGCGCGTCACCAAAGCCATGGCCGGTAGCCGATGCGTTCTGCCGCCGCGGACTGCGAGGGGCTCAAGGCAGCCCACTCGGTGTTGACCTTGCCAGGGGTCTGGCTCGTCGACCTCCTTTGATGGGGGTCATCAGTTTGACCTCCTTTGTGGGGATTTTTCAAGTCGGCTGGGGTTGCTCCTCTGGACTTTGACAATGGTAGAAGAGGTGAGGCCCCCCACCTCACCGAAACACAGGATTTTCTGACCCCAGATGCTGGCCAAGTTTGGGTGCTGCCTTCCCATAGGACCTGGGCATACGAGGGTAACCGTTTGGGATGACAACATGGGAAAGGCACAAGGTCAAACGGCTGTTGGTTTCTCTTGAACCAAAATCGCCAGTGAACAACCGGGTCTAACATGCGGGTTGGTTGGGCGCCTGCCAACAAATGAGGTTGCAACCATAGCTTGATGGGTTGGCACGTTGTTTACAACTGCTTCTCCTTTTGGGTCCTCCGTTTTTCCATAAGGTTTTCCTGTAGGGCTTCCTTGGTCAGTTGTATTTTTCAATAGACCCCGGCCCCAATCACACCACCCTCCAAACACGCCTCCAGTGTTGGTCTATGTGTGTGTGTGCTCCCAACGGAGGTGTGTGTGGTGTGTGGTGTGTGTGTGTGGTGTGTGTGTGTGGTGTGTGTGTGTGTGGTGTGTGTGGTGTGTGTGGTGTGTGTGGTGGGTGTGGTGTGTGTGGTGTGTGTGGTGGGTGTGGTGGGTGTGGTGGGTGTGGTGGGTGTGGTGGGTGTGGTGGGTGTGGTGTGGTGGGTGTGGTGTGGTGGGTGTGGGTGTGGGTGTGGGTGTGGGTGTGGGTGTGCGGGTGTGTGGGTGTGTGGATGTGTGGGTGTGTGGGTGTGTGGGTGTGTGGGTGTGTGTGTGTGTGTTTCTTCTTTGCGTGGCTTACTTGCCGGGTGCCCAAAAACATGTGGGATGTTAGCATGCTTTTTCCCTCATTACCAACCAACAGCGTCATGCACAGCCTGGAAGCTTCCATGTTGGGAGCGTGCACCCTCCAAACATGTGGGTGTGTCTCTATTAGAGGACAGCAAAATTGTGGTCCTTTTGGTTTCTATACATCCTGGCGCAGATTTCCGATTGAAATGTGAAAAACCACGTCAGTGTCGGGGTGTCTGTGTGTGCCGGATTCATCTGGCCCTGAATTGGGGGCTTCGGGCACTATACACCAAATTGAAGTCCTGATCACAAGAAGATAACGTTGGCAATTCTACAGGCATCTCTTCAAACAAGGGGACGCCTATAATTTACTTGCGGCTTCCTGAAAAAGGATACCTTCAGGCGGTCTAGCAGGAATAAAGAATGGCCATCCCCTTACGGGGCAGTGATGGCAGTGCTATTTAACGTACGCACTTTTCGGGTGCTTGACACTAAACATGACGGGCTGTCCCAGTTGACTCCTGCCCTTTTCCTGTCTGGCTCAGCCAAAGCACGAAGCCACTGGGCACATCCTCGTCCCTCAGTTGCATGGATTGCATGCAGGACGTTCCTCATGCCGGGAATCGCTCCCGAAAGAAGGGTCCCTGTACATTGCCCAGGGTACCTTTTCCGGGGTTTGAAAGGGAAACCAAAGGCAACACCCGATGCTGAGGGTCCCCCCTTGTTGGAACCCATGCATTCCTCAGTGCAGTAAACACAACCGTTCTGGGGTTTGCAACTTTTTGGGGACCCACCGCACCAAAAGGAACAAATGTGTGACTGACAACTGGGATTTGTCTGAAGGCTGGGAAAGTCTCATTGTTTCCTTTTAGCACCCTTGAACCCAACCAACATTGGTTCGCTGACAGTCTTCCAACGAGATCCATTCTTGCGCAGCCACTTAGAAGCAACACAAGGAACCCACAAATGGGCATGAATTTTACTTGGGGACCCTTTGGTGGACACCGGTGGAAATTCATGTCCACCAACCACTTTTCAGAGCTCCCAAAAAAAGAAACTGTAGCACGAGGATATCGATCTCCTGCGAGCCACGCCTCAAGGCTTGCAGAAAAGGCTCAGCACGGAACGGGTGATGCCCAGCTGTAACCTCGGAAGCAAAGCCCGGAGCCCCCAGGCGTTCTCATACCAAAGCCGGATCCCTCCCAAAACGTGGCCGTGGGAGGCTACGGCAAGGGAAACAGAACTACCACCTGGCATAAGCATGATTGGTTTGCGACACAGCCTAAGTCTCAATTGGACCCCCGCTGCACAACCTGTCCGCGCTGGCCATAGCCGAGTGGCCAATCTTCCTTCTCCTCCGGAGCCAGGCAATCCCAAGGAAGCAGAAAATGCTTAGACCCAGCGCGGCAAATCACGACCTCCACAGTGGCTGACTGGAAGTCCTCACCACGCACGTGCGGCGCCCGCCCCTTTTGTATGCACACTTCGGGCCCAATGATTTCATGGGGTTGTGGCGGCGGGGTATGTCGCCAAAGCCACGTCCCCGGCGTGTGTCCAACCAGATTCGTGCAACCCCTCCCCAACTTTGTCCAGTTACGCCTGCTTTTCCGTGTCGGAAATTGGTGTCCGAAATTGGCTTGTGCTAAAAGTAGACGCCAATCCACCCAACGTGCAAAAAGAAGGACAAACACGGGAGAACTCCATGCATTAAGGGCCGTTTAGTAGACACATTACATGATTCGTAAGCGTGCTTTGCACCCTTGAAGGTTCTCATCTCAGCTACTGCTCGGATTAGGGAAGCTGAGTATCTTCAAAGCTGCCCTTCGAATTCATGAAGTAAGGGCCAGAAGGAAACTGCCATTTAATCTTGGCCAGACTTATGCTGCCTGTATATTTTTTGGTTGGTACTGAAGGGGGCGCAAAAAAGGGCAAAAGGGCAAACACGCAACTTGCTGACAATGAAATCAGGGCACACATTTGTCACACAAAACAACACGCAAACACACAAACACACAAACACAAACACACACACACAAACAAACACACACACACACACACAAACAAACAAACAAACAAACAAACAAACAAACAAACAAACAAACACACACAAAAACAAGCACACACACACACAAACACACAAACACACAAACACAAACACAACACACACACACACCAACAAACAAACACACACACAAACACAAACACACACACACACAAATACACAAACACAAACACACACAAACACAAACACACACACAAACACAAACACACAGAAACAAACACACACACAAACAAACACACACACACACACAAACACACACAATCACACACAAACACACACAAGCACACACAAACACACGCACATAAACACAAACACACACACACACAAACACCAACACAAACACACAACCACAAACACAAGCACACGCACAAACACACACACACACACACAAACACCACACACACACACACACACACACACACACACACACACACACACACACACACACACACACACACACACACACACACACACACACACACACACACACACACACACACACACACACACACACACACACACACACACACACACACACACACACACACACACACACACACACACACACACACACACACACACACACACACACACACACACACACACACACACACACACACACACACACACACACACGCACACACCCGCACACACCCGCACACACACCCGCACACACCCGCACACACCCGCACACACCCGCACACACCGGCACCCGCACCCGCACCGGCACCGGCACCCGCACCCGCACCCGCACCGGTACCGGCACCGGCACCGGCACCGGCACCGGCATCGGCACCGGCACCGGCACCGGCACCCACACCCACACCCACACCCACACACGACACGCACACGCACACGCACACGCACACGCACACGCACACGCACACGCACACGCACACGCACACGCACACACACCCACCCACCCACCCACCCACCCACCCACACACACACACACGCACACCCACCCACCCACCCACCCACCCACCCACCCACCCACCCACCCACCCACCCACGCACGCACGCACGCACGCACGCACGCACGCACGCACGCACGCACGCACGCACGCACGCACGCACGCACGCACGCACGCACGCACGCACGCACGCACGCACGCACGCACGCACGCACGCACGCACGCACGCACGCACGCACGCACGCACGCACGCACGCACGCACACACGCACAACGCACACGCGCACGCACACACAAACACACCAACACGCCAACGCACACGCCAACACACACACACACACACACACATACACACTCCCACACCAATCCACCCACCCGCCCGCCCGCCCGCACCCATATTTTTCTTTGGAACCCCCACCCCCTCCCCACCCAGTCTCATGCTTCCCGAAGCAAGATCGCAGGTTTGGGACAGGTTCAGGCCAAGCTGCATCCCAATGAGCAGGCTCGTAGCCCACACACGCCGCCGCTGACCGTTCCTGAGAGGGGCCCCTTCCGCCCCAAGCCCTGCACACGTTGACGTGAGCCTCAGGCATGTCTTTCTCAGAGCATATCTCCCCCTCTCCTGATTTGTCTCCAAGCAATGCCTTGGAAAGGCCGGGCTGAGGGTCTGACTTTTGGGAAACAAGGGAGGATTACAAGCTTACGACGCTGGCCAACTGTCTGCTCGTGCTTGAACTACTCACGTTTCGAGCAACAGAAGTGTGTCCGCGGTGTTTCCGACACTTGCTCTGGCACGCTGTGGGCAAACCCTAGCCAAAGTTCCAGGGACACACCTAGGGCAAGCACAAAACCCTCCAAGGAAATCCCGAAAAAAGAGAGAGAAAAAACGACCTGAGGTGAATGCGAATTTCCAGCTTGGTGATTCGGATGATTGGTTTAAAATTTAATTTTGTGAAAGCCAATGCGAAGGTTCTCCCGGAACACCACCCAACCCTTCAAAACATCATTTGGTCAACTAGGGAAAGGGTGTTGGAACCTTAGAAGGAACCTGAGCTTGAGTCAAGCTCGTTGAAGATATCATGTAAGCATTGCTTATCCTGAGGGTGTTTCTTCACAACATGGGGGGTGCTAAAAGTAAATAATGGTTGGATTGCACAAGTCCCTTCGGGTCTAAGTATAGAACGCCATTTGTGCCATTGTCAAAAATCCTTCGCAGGAGCCGTTGACATCAGTTTCCAAAATTATCCTGTGTAAGGTGCCCCTTTGAACCCTTTCAAGCCCAAGCAAAACCTCAATTGGCCTAAGTCCCCGAGAAAAAACAAAAGTATCTTTCTAGCAATGATAGGTTCCCTTGAAACCAACGGACATGAACAAACCGCTCATTCCGCAGCAAAAACAGCAGAAACATGCGTTTGGACTTTCTTCGCCATACCACACTTGGCCAGCCCCAGCCGCTCCCCGTTTTGTTTGTAACCGCGAGGCCGCTGCGCTCAGCTTCTGCCACCGCGTGTCTGCAGTGGAAGGGATCCTGCGGAAGGTCTGGGCGAATTCTGCAAGGTGAAGGAGCATAAAGACCAGCTCCACTCATTCTCACGAGATAACAGAGCGGAAATGATCAAAGCCCTGATGTTAGACGGTGAGGAGAACACACAAATCAGTGATTTTATGGCTTTCTTGCGGGGGCAGTCACAGTTATTAAGTTCCTTCTGCGGTCTTCGGCTTCTAAAACCAAGGAGTTATCATTAGGAGCAGAGTAGCGAAAATAGAACGCACGGTTCATGCTAGCTCCCAGTCTTACCATGTTGTGCATGGGCTGTAGATCTTCGGCAGGAATGTGAACCCCCCTCGAGAAAAAGAGGGCTGCTTCAATGTCATTTGGGTTTGTGATTTTAAGGGTACCCTTTCCAGGGAAACCACAAGGAAAACCAACATTTGTTGCCTCCCCCTTGTGTTGGCACTTGTCCGTGTCAACATTTCTATGGTCGTCAACGGCCCTCCCAATGATGACACCCCTATTGCATGCTGGTTCTGATGCTCGGGTGGGATTGTCGGTTTCCTTGATACCCCTGCCGGATGCCCAGTTCCACTCCGGTCTCATGCTTCTCCTTGCTTGACAGGAAGAGCAATAGGGGGACAACTCCATGCCTTCTACTTCGGGGTAGGTGTTTGCTTTGAGCTTAGCGACGCCTTCAGGATGGGGATCCATGTCTTGGGCACTCAAGTAAATTTTGTTCTTCCGGTTTTCTTCAGTTTCAGCGCCCAGAGTTTTCTGAAAACAGAAGCCCACAGGGCGATTGTCCTTTGCTGCCAGGTGACTTGCATTGCGCCATAGAAACTGTACAGGGATCCTCTTATCATCTCACAGCAAGGAGACAAAGGTAACATTTGATATTCATCTCTATGCTCATAACTTGCGTGACCCTAACTGGGTTCTAACAAATAGGTTCTAGCCCCTGACGCCCGGTCTCGGCGGCTCCTGCGCTTCCCGCGCCAGGACTGCTCAGTCCAGCCCAGTTTGGCCCAGCAGCCGCGGTGCTTCTGAGACATGCCTGGCAGCAGACATTTGCCGAAGACATTTAACGGGGGACCACCTCCCCACTAGTTTTTGGTGGACATGAATCCCCAGCTAAATGATGTCCACAAAAAAGCCCCCTAACCAAAAAACACCACAAGAAGAGAGTAGGCAAACAATGACAAAGACACACGCAAACCTTCCGCTGCCTTCAGCCGCTTGGCACGAGTTTCTCAATAGTCCAAATGAACATTGAAAAAACGGCAACCTTGTTTCAACTGGAAGGAAAAGGAGACCTGATCATTTTTGGGGCCCTATCCTCTTCCTTTCCTGCTCCAGACAGAGACGTTATTCAAGTACGCCACGGCCAAACATGTTGCAGGCCTCAGGTACCCAAGACGCTTCCCTGACAATCAGTGGGGATCCCCTGGTTGGTGGGAAAATCCAACCATGGAAGTGGAGGTGGGTGGACATCATCTATGAGGGGATTCTTGTTCATCCACCACTCTTGAAAAAAGTGGCTGTTGCAATTCCCTGCCACGTCACATCTAGTTACTTGACATGGGTTTGTCTCAAAACGGGGGAACCTCCAAAATGTATGGTTTCTCTTTAGCTTTGATTCAAAACAACCTTAAGGGAACCCTTCGCCTCAAAAACAACCCGACACCTTTTGGCCATGCCTTCCCAGGCTGAGAAGAAGCTGGGCACGTGGAGGCTGTAGCTATGCCACTGCTGGGCGCAGGAGGTGCTGCACAGCTCCTGCGAGAGTTTCGCGCGGCTCGGCGGCTCCGAAGCTCGGCTCACAGATTTTCTCGAGCAGGAGCAGGCCATTTGTAAAGCCAAAAGGCTTGGTTGCACCAAAGACCAGCGATGTTTTCCGTTGAACATCCTGACACGCAGCCAAGGCTGAGAAAAAGCCTGTCAACAAAAAGATAATGTCTTTCAACTCGACACGGGAAAGAACAAACGGCTTCTTTTGAATCCAAGAGGGCTTCTATACCTTTGGCACGATTTTTGTATTCTCACCAAGGGAGGCAACACTCAGGTCTAGAATGTGTTGCCTGGGGAAACGAAAGGTTGCACGTGGAATGGACCTGAAGGCATAGAGTTGCCGGGCCTGCGGGCTCTTGGTTGAAGACTAGATGGTGTCGGGAGTGCCACAGCTGAGTCGGAAGGCTGCCTGCTATGTGGAAACGTTTTTCAGCGGCGCGGGAAAATCGTGAACAACACCCTGGATTCAAGTGGCTTCCCTTTCAATTTCCCACTTGGAACTCAGAGAAACATGGCACGGCCCTTCACACTTCAGAACACGCGCCGTGTGCAGCGGTACGCATCACCAGACCCCAAGTATATATTTGAATGGCCAAAAGCACAAATCTCAAATCCCAGGCGTCCTATCAGAAAAAAAGAGCCGGCTCCGGTGGATTAGAAACAAAACCACAGTGACACTAACGGACTGACCAAAAGGACAATCTTCCAGCAAACTGACAGTTCCAGTTCCAAGGCTTTGCTCCATCTTTCCCGGCCTGGCGCGTCTGGTCGCCCAGCTCGTCCTCGAGGCGAGCATTGCAGGGCTTGAGCCGTTCATCTCTGTGATCCCCTTGAGTCCAAAAGGGGCCAGTGAGGTCAGTGAGGTTACACCAAAGACCAGCCATTCTCAAAATGACAACTGTTTTCACCACTGCTTCCCATACATTGCAGGTGGCGTTTTACGACGTCACCGCATCTTTGGGACGTCTCACTTTGGGGCGTTGCAAACCCGCAGTGCTGCCAAGGCGCGCACAAAGAATACCTCAGCGCACTTGCAGGATGACATGGTGCCAGGTCTCCTCATCCCGAAGGATGGCTGAAACCGGGGTTGGCTAATTTTGGGACACCTTGCTGGGGAACTCACTTTGTTGGGCGCCATCTTGATTTGCAGTAAAATTGCTGAGTATGATTTCTCATTACGGCCGGCCCCTGGCTGAAAATCACAACGGAATTTATGTCCAAGACTTGTGAAGCGTTTTCCAACCATTTTGAAGGGTGTTCCGGCCATGCAGAAACCTGAAGGCTGTCCGAGCCGCAGGGACGCGTTGAAGAAGGGCCAGTCGGATGATGGGACCGTTGTACCCAGCACCTGTGCATCGCCAATATGTCAAGCCGGCGCCATACATTTAAGCGGGAACCCCCTTCAAAATGGTAACGTAGGGGGAACATGATTTCCTGTAGCAAGGGAATGCCATACATTTTAACATGCCTGTGTATAATTGTGTATATGTACATATACATGTATGTATTTGTTGCATGTATTAGCTGGTGCCAAAGCCGTTGTAAATACGTGTTTTAGGCACACTGGCCAAATAGCGTACGAGTGGCTTTTTTACAAGTGCGCGAGTGAAGTGTGCGAGTAGGGCGTGCGGGTGTACGAGTGAACCGCGTGAGTGTGCAAGTGCAACAAGCGGGTCCTTTTGTTACACCTTATTTGTGGACACGAAATTGAAAGTAGCATTCGTGAGCCAGTGTCATGCCGAATGTTTTGTTCAGCAAGCACGTGCCGTTGATGAACTGTTCTGATCACAGGCACTTTCGCACCGGGATGCGCCTGCCAGCTCTGCCCAGGATACGCGCAGCGCGAATATTTGCCTTTCTGCCTGGTCTGGATGTGTTGCAATGAGAAAGGTGAAGAGCATTGTTTGAAGAGGTCAAGGATGCTCATGATGTTGCTCGTCCAACACTTTGGGGAGGCAGCTTTGTTCGGCGAATACAGAAGAGCTAATAAGATTGGTGGCCGGGAAGAGCGATGTGCAGTGGATGAAGCAGCTGTAGGCAAGGTGGATGGCATGACAGGCAAGCCCCCACAGCCTCGAGGTGGAAATCACAGAGCAAAGGTTCGCATCGGAGCAAAGCTTTGCAAGATGCAGAGTGCAAGGGCATGCAAAGCCCAAACGGCAAGCACTGGTTTCGACAAGAGGAGCAATGAGGCTACACAATGGCTCCATGCGGACGTTGAATGAGTCAGAAGCGGCCTCGAAGCAAGACAAGTTGGCTGACAAGATGACGGGGTACGTAGCCAAAACTAACCTCGGGGACCACATGAGATTGTCGATGATCAATGCCTTGGAAGCATTTTGGGCGAAAACAGGCGGGGCCGCGGGCACTGCTGACCGACCTGGCTTCTGAACATACATGCATGCATGCATGCATGTATGAGTATTTAGATTGAGGGAGAGAGAGAGATAGAGGGAGTTCCCTTCAATGTGCAAGATCATCCTTCCTGCGTTGGGACGTCTCGTTGGACCAGCTGATGGCAACCGCCTAAGATGGCTGTGGAAAACATTGTCTTTTCACATGTGCAGATATTCCAGAAATTGTCCCAGGGTGCAAAAAAAGACAAGGGAGCCCTTGGAACCACACAACTCAGTCCTTTCCAAGAATGACCCCCGGCTTATGCAGCAACCGCTTCCATACACAAACCGCTTCTTGCACCCCTCCTTCCACGAATAAGAAACCGGAAACTGCTGAAACCAGTGAAGCCATTGACTTTACACATCGCCCTTCAAAACGAGGAGAAAACATTGGGCTTTGCCAACTGTCTGTCAATGGTGCGAAGGCCTATGCCCCGAAGTCAGCAGGGAGCCCCGCCCCCTGCGGCCAACGATGGTTTGCTCACTTGCCCAGTTTGGACACAAGCATAAACGGTGACCACCATAGTTCAAACGGTCGGCTTTGGGCAACCAAATCTCAAATGCCTGGGTTCGCCATGCGCCACAAGCTCCATCCACACAAATGGCCTGGAAGGCGGCGCGCGCCCCGGAGACGACTGCGGCCTGGCAGGAAAAAACCATGGGCCGCAAACCCACGCCTGGACAAGAGCTACGGTGGCCAAGCGGCCTACATATTGCAAGGGGAACAAGGGAACTCCCTATTTCGAGTATGGTTCTGTGGGTGGGTGCGGTTGGTCTACTTGCAATATGGCAGGGGAATCCACCATTTATGCAGCTTTTGCCCAACAGTTGATGCACAAAATCCATGTCCAATGTCAAATAGGGGTTTGTCCACCTGGTGCATGGATTCTTGTTTTCCTTTGCCCACACTCAGAGACGAAGAGTCTGTTTAGATGGTTTCAACTGGAAGCAAGGTAGCCCCAGAGAGGTTCTCACCAAGAAGTACTCCGACGATCAGGCGGCAACGCTGGACTTGGGGGTTGCATTTTCGCACTTTGAGCCGCTTGGCCAACAATGCCTCGATTTGTTGGTACCGCGTTCTGGGTCAAGCTCAAGTTTCCAGTCCAAAAGGAGGGAACTTTGAAGTCGGTTTGGGTCTTTCGCCAAATAGGAGTGCATCAAGGGGGTGGCGCTGGAACAGCCATCTCACACCTCCACGAAATGAGGCTGTCTTGCGAACAAAATGGGTCCCTGAATTGGAGGGCACTGTTGGATTTACCAAGCGGTCGTTAGAAACTGCTGTCACATAAGCTAGGGATCTATGTCATTGGGGCCACCCCTGAAATCCATGACCTAAGCTGGCCTTGTGGTTCAAGCACTAACCATATCTGGCAATGGGGAACGTGCGCCCTGCCAGAAACAAGCTTTGGATGACGAATCCCATCAATGTTCCAAATGGCATGGGCAAGCAATTTGTAGGGCACCATTGCTCTTATCTTTATCCCTTTTTTGCTCTGCCATATGTTCAGCAACCTACAAAATGATGTGTCTCTACATTCAAGGCTACAGAATAACATTACCCTGACCCAGTTGCCCTGAACACAGCATGCGAAGCGGCTGCTACAAAAACCAACCTGGCCCTTCAACAAAACACAAGACACGTAGCCTCTACGAAATGCAAGCATTTGCCGGGACCAATTTTACAGGCAAGAAAAGAGGCAACACCACAAGTCCTAAAGAATGGGTTTACTGCGAACTGGGGTGACCCAACCGCCACCTTCTCTATTTGGAAATACGTTGATAGAGAGGTCAACCTCACCCATTTTCTCAGAGGGAAATGCACAGGGGGATCCAAAACCTCCATTTGCGCTTCTCGCCCCCTGCGAAAAAAGAAGCCCAAACATACCTAGTAGTAATAGTTTTAGGTGTCCTTTAAAGCCAACAAATATAAATATTGGGCAAACTGTCCAGAAAAGGCTCCGAAATCAAATCCCTTTGGAGAAAGGTCCAACCGGCCGTCCAGGCGGACTCCAGGTGGACCACTGTTCAAGTGCAGGCCTGCGTGGTGCCATACATCAGGCGGCAGGTGTGCTCCCCGGCGAAGAAAACACCTCGCGAGCGCCTCTTTTTTTTCTTCGGGGGGGGGGGGCGTTGCCAGTTATGTGGGAAAGATTCCGGGGTTGACCATTTTTAGCGGAAACTTGTTTTGGGGTTGACCAGTTTTGGTGGGAAAGTTTTGTTGGAAGGTTTTTGGGGTTGACCACTTTATGTGGGGAAGTTGTTGGGGGGTTGACAATTGTTGGAGGGGAAACAAGGGTGGAACGTGAATTGGGGAAAGCAAGGTTGATGTTGGAGTTCTGATGAAATTGTTCTGACTCAGCCTCTCTTGGGCTAAAGTCTCAAATGATCGACACCCATCAGTTGTGTCTGTGTCCATCTCTCTCTCTCTCTCTCTCTCTCTCTCTCTCTCTCTCTCTCTCTCTCTGCACGCGAACTGCCACCCAACGGCCAAAAACCCGACGTACCCCTCCAAAACATGAAAACATGGGTGAGTCGTTTTAGGATCGGGCCCTCCAAGATGGTGGTTTTACTATTGGCTCCCCTAAAACTTTTAAAAGAGTTGTTCCCTCAAACAAGGCACACCCACATCCCCCTGGCGAGTTTGACTGCTTCAAGCACCGCAGTTCAGCCCAGCCAAGGCGCGCGTTTTTGGCGCGAATTCCTCAAAGTCCTCGCTAAGAGAGCCCACCTGCCATCCATTTTGGCAGGGATAACTTGCAGAGTGCATACCCAGCAGACTAACATGAAACCCAAAAAGGGGGGCGAAAAGCAGATGGTTCTCCAACCGTGTTAGCTTAATCCCTTGGCAACCTGGTATCTCAAGTGACCCTACAACCCGACCTAGTGTCAAAATCTATGTAGGGCTCGTCAAACCAGCTTTCCCCTGTCTTCTTGTGCTTTGCATCGCGATTTGGTTGCTGGAGGTTGGGCCTTGTGCGTCTCATCAAGGACCAGAGGTTCAAATCCCCAAGCCGCAAACTCATCCTGAACCACAATTCCTGACACAAGGGTGGAACATTTACCTCCTTTGGTATGAACCCAGGGGTTCAAAACGTACATATATACATTTGTTCGGAATTGACTCGCTAGGCTTCACGTGTGGGCAGGCAGTTCTATGGGACTGGAAGAAGACTTTAGAGGACCTTAAATCATCAACCAAATGGAAGAAATTGAGTTCAAATTCTTTGGCAGGCAATGTCGTCAGAGTCTGGATGATGGTGGCCCCCTATTTGGGGGCCAGCCAAATAGTCCTATCAGCAACGAGGGCCTGCACTTGGGTTGTTGCACAGCACACTCATGTCTGTGAATAACCGGGCTTCAAATTGCGACTTTCTATGATGCCCTTGGTGAATCCCCTTTGAAGTGATCAACTAGTCTTGGGACTGGACTCCCCCCTTGGTATTGCAGAAACGGTCATTCTACTTCGGTCAGCTTGGCAAGCTTGGCCGGATTTGGAACCGAAAGGATGATTGGCCCAGATTGACCAAGACACAATTGACCCAAAGCAAATCCTGCTTCAGTCAAGCTCTGAACAGGTGACCTTCAAATGCTTATACTATAGAATCACTTTGGCACACTTGAAGCTGAACAATAATTTGCAGCACCAAAACTCTCAAACACAAAAGTACCCTTACAAACAGAAACACAATGGTACCGCAAAACCTGCAGGAGAGCGCTCGCCCAACGGACAAATCAGGTCGACCCCCCCGTTGAAGCCGGGGGCCGAGGGTCGACGGGCCCCAGGCCTTGCCAGACGTCCATGACCCAAGCACCTCAGGCCATTCGAACAATCGGGCGGCTCGTCTTTCTCTTTTCGTGGGATACCCCCGCAGCCCCACTCATTGCGAAGGTGAGACAGCTTTTTGATTTGGGGGACCCCGTTCGTTGTGGTTTTTTGGAAACCAAAAGCCCTAAGCATCGTGGGCCCTCAAGAGGCCCTTCCACACGTTCCGATGGGCCCAGACCTCTCCAATGGAGGATCCCATGATGCTTGGGGCAGGAAAGCTCCGGTTTTTCCATGGTCCGATTCCTGAAAAGAAGACCCAAACTGATAACTCACAATTTGGTATTTGAGTGTCTCCTTCTGAAGGGCCTGGTCCTGACTGTTGAAACCGTGCATAAGTGCCTTTGTCTCTTCAAGACATACACCAGAGGCCAAACCAACCATTTTGCGGGTCCCCTAAAAAAAGTGCACCCAAATTAAAAGAATCACTCCCCCCACCCACTCATCGGACCGCACTCAACTTGGCCCGGCACGTAGGGGTCATCGGCAAAGGACACCAGCTGAACCTCCTGCACCGCGGCGGCCTGTTGCGGGAACCTCGGCAGAGTGGGCAATGGGGAGCCCTGGACGAACGAACAGTGCTTGGGTGCTTAATTAACCTGTGAAGTAGGTTGTAACCATGGTGATAACCTACTTGTTAAGTATATTGAACACCCAAATAGTGGCTTAATAGGGTGGTGCCGCCCACAAAAATATCTGGATTCCTAAAAGGGGACACCCTCCCCCCGCCCCCCAAATGATCGACTAGGGGTTTATTTAATCCTGGGTTCCCATTAACAACTTCTGTGATACCAAATTGAGCCATCCCGATGACTACTTTGTCACAAAGGCGATCCGTAGACAAATGTCCAAAACGCGTCACCATGTTGAAATTGGGTATCCAGGGCTCACAAAGTTTGACCACCCCGACTGAGCTGCACCAATGCCTACACCTGCAAGTTTCAAGGTCCGTACGACGTTATGTTCCCTTTTTGATTCTATATTTTGTTTAGCTATTTATCGTTATTGTCTCTCTTTTCGTGTTTCCTATCTTTCCTTATTTCTGTCTTTCTTTTTTTTCGTTATTTATTTCTTTTTCTTGTGTTTCTTCATTTTATTGATTCTCTTCATTTTATCTATTGTGAGTTGATTATTTCTCGCCTTATTTATGTATGTCTTTATGATATGCACTTTGTTACGTCTTTATGCGTTTCTTTCTTTGACTAGTCTTTATTTTTGTTCTTCTCTAGTTTAACTTTCTTTCTGTTCTTCTTTTTTATGATTGTTCTCTTCGTTTGATTTCTTTATTATTGCATGTCTTTCTTTCTTTCTTTCTTTCTTTTCCTTTCTTTCTTTCTGTCTTTGCTTCCTTTTGCTCTTTCTTTCTTTGACTGTTCTTTCTCTCTCTCCCCCTCCCTCCCCTCCCTCCATTGCGTCGAAAGTCGCGGTTGCAGAAGCGAAGGGCACTTTGCCCGCCGGGAAACAACTCAAACCGCGCCATGCCTGCCGCACTGCGCCTTGTTTGTCATTTCGGGGAGGCGGGGGGCAAGGATGATTTTCCGTTTGGTTTTCCCTTCAATAATTACCAACAACGGGTGCCATCAATCCTCTCGGACCCTCCCGCGCTGCGAATCCCGGGATTTGATCATCGAGCAGCAGCTCATTCAGCTCTGCCGCCACGCGCCTTTGCAGCTCGGAAGATGATAGGCCACGAGCCTGGACGGAGCCCGAGGGGGGACCTCCACTAAAAGTTGGACTGGGCAAACCCAACACCCAGGCATTTTGCCTATTGCACAAAACGACACATCTGAGGCTTGCCTGAACCTTGTGAAAAAAGGAACTCACCTGCACAGAGCAAGCTCAAACCAAGTCACCTGCAAGATCTGGAAATAGAAAGGTTGTGGCTACAGCTTTCCCCAAATTCGACAAATAGAAGGACAAAGGACAACTTAAACTCGCTTGGTACAGTGAGCGAACTCCCCAAACACAACCTGAAATGTGTTCCCTCAAGAAGGTAGCAGGCGTGCCACTTCGGACGCTGCAAGTGGGAAAGGGAGATTTCCTGGGATTTCCACTGGGGTTCCCTTCACAACCTCAAAGTAAACAGATTCCTAAGCAACGTGCCTGCTTCAGCAGGGCACTACTCTTAGCTTTGAGAATGACCTTCCTCATGCTGGAGGCAACTCGCCTTGGGTCGTCAAGTAATTAGGGTTTCTGTAAACAAAATTCAAGCTTGAATGTAACATGCACTGCTCTATGTCACCTACCCTCCGATTCAAGAGAAAGGTTGTCTTCCAGGGATCTTCGGTCAGGTTCCAGGCGGAAAGGAGTCACATGCGCATGAATTCAAACGCTGGCCGGATGTATGCAGGCGTGCGGTTTGCCGAGGAGCCCTGCAAAGCCAGAAAGGAGTCGGATTTGCGGCGTTTTGTCCCGGCACGCCTCGCGCTCAGAAGGCCCACCAACCAGGCAAATCATTATCCTCGGTGCCACTTGCTGCAGGCGCGCGCTTGCAGTTGGAAATCTATGAGGGATGTTAAATTCCTACATGCCATTCGAACTCAACCTGAAGAGAGGAAACTTGGTGGCAATCAAGCCCCGCATTTTCTCCAAGCAGTAAAAGGTGCTCTTTAGCCTGCATGCGTCATCACTTGACCTAACAAGTATCAAGCAGCTGCGCCTTGGTCACTTTGGACTAAGAAGGGAGCTTTGCACACAATACGGCTTGCCCTTACCAAGTTAACGAACTCTTTATCTTCACAAAAGGCAAGCTAACCAAACAGAGACCATTCAGGGTTCCTTACACGTCGCACTCACACGTCAACCCACCGACAAGGCTCAATCACACCAAAAGGCTGATACTTAAGACACCCTCCCCAAGACGGAATGGAATAAGGACCCCTGTTTTTCTGCTGTGCGCATCGGATGCCCAGGGGCCCAGGCCCCGAATCCAATTGCCGGATTCGGAACTGGGCGCTCCCCTCCCAACGATACCATCGTTTGCTTAGGAGCTCTGAAGCGATGTCATCCTCACCTGCAGTGGCATGCTGCACTTGGACTTGTGTTCACACACCGTGGCTTTGGTGAACATACCGGTTTGTGTGTGTGTGTGTGTGTATTCCTGCGTGTGTGCTTGTAGGTCGGCCCAAGCATCAAACGTGCCATACTCTGCATTTTACCGCCGGCTCGCCTTAACGCCTTCATCCCTGCAGCTCCCTACGCGTTTTCAAGGAGAGCCCGTGCTCCAAACCCACCAGCCCCAAAGGAAAGGGCCGGGTTTTCTTGCGTTTTCCTGTGCAAACCCATCCGACAGAGGCTTCTCTGAAGTGGAGACACATCCAAACCTTCCAAGTTCCCCCACGGATGCAGTAGTAGAGCAAGGCCCTCGAGTCGAAGGACACCACTTTGGAGAGCAAGTAGGTGTCGCCACCTCAGAGGCTCCCTTGTCCCGTTGTGGGTTTGTTTGATCAGGGAAACGAAAAGGAACACCGCCCATTTGGGGGGGTCCCTTACACCCATGTGCTGCCCAAGGGAAATCCAGCGGAACCAACCACCCGAGGGTAACTTTGCGAGAAACATCAGTCAACAAAAACAACAAATCACCCAAAAGGGGAACATATACGAGCCCCCGTTGCAAGCTTGCCTTGAAAATGTGGCCCAACTGGCGAGTCACAGTGTCTATTCAAAAGCCATGGTGAATAATTTTAAGCGTGGATCTCTGCATCTTCTGGTTGACGCACCCCTCCCCCAAATATCATGTTGCCAGGTGTTTGCGGCTCAAATGGCCCCATACCAGCACCTCCTGTTGCGTGGTTTTCTCCGCATGGCGAAACGACTGCAGCCTTTGGACCCTCGCCCGGCCTATGGGACAGCCGCCGGGCTGGAAGCGGATGAAGAGCTTGGCCATCTGACCCATCTGCAGGCCTGCGATGAGAATGGTCCACAAATCAACATGGCCCCCCCCCAAAAAAAAAATCGTCCACTCCGGAGGAGCCTCCTTTTTGCCCTCCCCCCTTTTGGGTTCCATGTCATTTTGGCAGGGGAGTAATTTGCTTCTTCGGAATGGGGGGGGGGTCGGTCAAGTTGGTAAGTGGCCCACCTGGGTTGTAACTGACCAACAGGGTCAGCTCCACGGAACGGGGGGCTTATAAGTTGGTTATCACCTAGGTTACCTAGGTTACTAACAACTTGATCGAACACCCAAGTGGTCCTTCAACATGAAAATTAGCCACAGGTCCCAATTCGTAATCCTTGGACACCATAAAAACCAGTATTATCTGACAGGATTCAGACTTGCACTCAAGCCATGCCTTTCGATCAACAGACCTCCGCCGGAAATTGCACACATGAAGCTGACACAAGCCAAATCCAACTCAACACATTCATGTTGATGGGGGCTCCCCTCTCGGAACAAATGCCGAACTGGCATCTAGCTTGTAGGGCTTCTAGACACAACCAAACAAGAATGCGCTTCAAATGAGGAAAAGTCTCCACTGCGCTGGTGAACGTGTTGGAGTGGGCGGGGCTGTGTGTCTCGTTCTCAGCCTCGCTCATCTTCGGACGGCACGTCGTCCAAACTGGACTTGCTTCATCAGGGAAGCCCGTGACTCAAGCAAGATTGACTTTCAAAACAGCCAACGCCTTTTTGTTGGGTATAATTTCAGTCAAGAAGTACGCTTAGCACTTCGCCCTCTCAGTACGGCCGCAAGGCCTGAGTAAGGGCTCGGTCAGGCCAGGGTGGCTTGGCAATGAATTACTACAGATCTAAAGGAGTAGATTGAAGTTCCGGTGTTTATGTCAATTCAATGGGCGCATTAGAACCAGAACTCCTCGACGCCGCCACCAAATAATCATCCCGACAAGGCACGGCCAAGAGATGCCTTGGCGCGGATTGGCATCGTCTCTGAGACTTCTACTGGCGGTTTGGGCGACGGACAAATAGATGTGGATTTGAACCTGCCGCCCGTGGCGCCATGATCCTCCCCCCTTATGCCAACTAAATGGAAAAGGGCTCTCTTGAAAACAGGCCCGAAACATGCGACCCAAAAACCTCCTTCAAAACCTCCTGGTTCCATGCGACCTCTTGAAAACCTCCTTCGGGTTCTCTTGAAGGCGGCGAGGGGCATGCCAGGATCCAGGAAGCGGGGGCTGGAACTGGATCCGATCCTTGGTGCCAGGAAACTGAATGTGATCACCGTTTACCTCGGCGTTTGAACCCCACCCCGAACATGTTTCATTTCAGCCACCATGCCCAACAACTGGAGTTTTCCAGGTGCAAAATCCCACGCACTGTCCAAAAACCAGCGGTTGAGGGTGCTGCTTCTAGTGCTTTACCCTCAACAAACGTTTGACTGTGCTCGGCACGTGAACCTCCAAATTCAAGACGAAATCCAAAAGAGATCTCAGCCTTAGCGCTGTGACTCAGCCCAGCAGGCTGGGCTGTTCAGAATGGAATGGCTCACTTCCCGAGTTGATGGGCCAAGACAGTAACCAAGCTTTTAGTTTACCACTAGAATGTCCAAACCCACCAGTGACTCAAGTCACTTTGTCGGAACGCAGGGAGCGTGTTGGCGAATCTGGCTCTCCATGGTCCATCCTGCTCGCTTGATTGGGGAAATCCGTGACCCGCTGATCCGGACAGCTAGAGCAAGGGAAACCATGTAACCTGGCATACGGACCTGGCAGTTGATTCTGAACCTGGTCAACCCAAAGCTACCTCAGTGCTCCCTGCCATTCAAACACCTTTTTAAGACTTGGTCCACATTTAATAAACCCGATCATGAACCCATTCGTTCAAAAGAGAACACCCAAGTTGTTCAAATGTCGTTTTGAAGCACAGCCAAGGCTCTTCTTGCAGCACTGCCAAGGGCACTGTGACGATGACCGCAGCGCCTACCCCAGAGGGACTGGGCCATTGAAAAGCGCCGAGATAGGCAACAAGAGCCAAGCAACAACAAGGCGTGCCTTCACTTTCAAGCAAGCCGAAAATTGACTTTCCCAAAACGCTATGAGTTCCAGAAATGGCTGTGTGTCAAAATCGGCATGGCCCCCGCAAGTGGCTTCGGCTTTCCTGTGTGGTTTTCCTCTAAGCCAACCAAAGTCAGCTGCCTCTGATTTGTGATTTAGCGGTTTGGACCGTAACAATTACCTTCCCCATTTACTCAACAATAACCAGCGCTTCAATTCCCCAAGCCACTCCAAATCACCAATTGGGGGTAACCTGAACCTAAGGCTAGCGCACACGCCCGGGGTCGGGAAGGGCCTGCCTTCGAAGTTCTTAGTGTCAGTCTCCACCACCACCTGAGGTCACGCTTTTCCATGGAAGACTTGTGGCGGGGTGCCATAAGTAAATCCACGACTGGTTGCTGAAAAGCTCTGTTGTCTGGAAAAACGAGACATCAAGACATCTCCATCTCCACTTTGTTCGAGGAGAATTGAAAGTCTATCTGCTATGTTGCGCCCAAACGGCCCCTGTCTATGATACAAAAGGTGGGATTCCCATGCCCATGGCTACACGCCAACGGGTAAATTGAATTGCGGATTGACGCGAAACACGGGAAACTAGGATCAATCAACCCCTTAAGTAACAGGAGGGCATGCCAGTTTAGAGAGAACGCTTGGGAACCAACCCTTGATTCATCCCAAAGCTTGGAGAAAAACAACACTAAGGTTGAACCCATGTTAATCAACCCCAGTTGATTAATATGGGGGTGCTTTTTTTGGTTTAGTTGGGAATCATCGCTTTTGGAGGGGCACACCCCCCTATTCATCAACTGGGGTTGATTTATATGGGGTCAACAATATCTGGTGCGGGCTTCCGAAGCGAGAATCAAACATTGTGCACGCATCCTTATGCAACAGTCACAACATTCCTTTGGGGCCCCCAACATGGTGGAGTTTTCTTTGGCTTCTCTTTGACAGCTAACATGGGCTCCCCAAAGACGTGTCCATTCCCACACGCACGCCCTTGCCCGCCTGGGGTCCCTCCGCCTCCTTTTGCGCCAGAACTCGCACGCGGAGGGCAGCGGTGCGCAGTTGGAGGTCCAGGCCCTCTGCGAGTTTCTGCAGCAGCGGGCCTTGGACCAAATCGATGGGTGGATGGGCGGTTCACAGCTAGTTTATCCCATGATCATTGGAGTATTCATATTCATCGCAAAAGGAAGCTAGTGATGCATGTTTCGGTTGCCCAAGGCTCTACCCTCAATGAACTAAATCCTGCAGTAGGATGGATGAAATCTTCTATGAATGCGTACTGTTTGTCAACCCACCTACCAACTGGTGTGACGTGGATTTTATCCATACGCAGGATCATTCTTCTGAGGTGCCCCGACAATAACAGTTGCAGTCAAGCGGAGGAACCTTGAGAATGAAGGCCCCAACACCTTCGAAAGGCCCAAGCCGTGTCCTCAACAGGATGGATATCAATGAGTAGTTCGGTAATACTTTTGCAGGTGTGTGAAGTAGTTCAACTAGGAGGCATCAAACATCCAGGAGGCCAACAAGTTGCAGAAGCGCACCTCGGGTACAACACCTTTGTTCTATCGCAGTTCATGCTGGGTACGTTAGGTACTTTGAGGCTTAAGTGGCATGTCTTTTGATACTTCCCCGTCCATTGCGGGCCAGGTCCAAAAAAAGTGAGGCAGCGACCATGACATTTCTGGCTCGCTTCAGCCATTGGCTCCTGGCCGGAGTGGAAATGAATCGACCTTCCATGCAGCTCAGGAGCTGAAGCCGCCCGTCCTGAGCTCGGCAAGCCTTCAACTCACAGGCCTTTCTTGAAAGCTTTGAACTGAGCTTTCGTCTAACTGGTTTGGATTGGTGGTTTGGATTCGTGCTTTGGAGGAGGCCATTTGCCCTCTGCCACCAGGGGTTCAAATCCGAATCCAAACCAACCCAAACCAGGGATACCTTTTGGTCTGAGGGGTCCTTCTACGTTTGGCTCAACCTCCCCCCGGCTTCTCTTGGTTTTGCTGGCTAAAGCCAATCAGGGTACCCTCGAAGCAAACACACACTTAAACACACACAAAATAAATAAATATATAAACAAATATATAAACAAATAAATAATAACAATACTACTACTACTACTACTACTAATAATAATAATAATAATAATAATATAACATAAGAATAATAATAATAATAATAAAAACATCCACCAACGAGGTGGCAAGGTGACCAACCACACCCGCCCGCCGCCCGCCCAAAAAAGCACATGCCAGCCAAGATTCGGCTTGACGTCTCCGCCATGATCGGATGTTGCCTCATGTGCCACTCAGTTTCTCTTGCATGGCTGGCACCCGCTATGCAACTGGGAGCCAGTGGAAGGCGGCCCCTAGGTCCTACAATCCTCATGGACCAAGGTGTCATGAGCCACAGCCCCAGACCTTCAGTGGCCTCGCTTGTAGTTGGATGGTATTTGAATTGAAGGGGGAAGCCCTTTAAGAGTCGTAAAAGGGAGCTCACTTGCCCAAAGGACCCAGAAATAAAAGGTTAACCTTTTGGGGCCATGACTGAAACTAGACCAAACATGAGAAACCAAAGGTCAAAAGGTCGGCTTTGGGCAACAGAGGAAGTACCACCTGTTCCCTTTGCAACATTTGGCCATCCCCGCGCCTGGCCATCGAACTGGCCTCAGATAAGGAGAGGCGGCTGCGAGACAAGGATGGCCATCCGAGAGCTTGTTGCAAGAGGCACTATCTAAATGACCCAGAATGCGGCCAAGGCAAAGCACAAAAGCACCCTCATGAGTCAATGAGTGCTTACAAAGGACTGAGGCCTTGAGAAATTGAGAAACCACAAACACATATGATAACAACACGGAGCCACCAGTCTCGAGATGTCAGCAATCCACCTTGCATCCTGCTACGCGCAGACCACGTCCGGGAAGCTTGGCCCCTGGAAAGGGAAGCTCGGAAAACGGGACCCAAGACCAGTCGGCTTGAGGACCTATCTATTTCTTTTTGAGGGCCTATCAAGGCACCTTGCTGATGGTTCCATGCTTCCTGCTAGAGTGGGGGGTCTGACCTACCTCACCGCTGCTATCCTAGGGGCCCTGAAAAAGAGGGACAGTTGAATCCAACAAAATACAAAAGCATGAGCGGCCTGTCTTTGTAGACCCCCCCCCCAAAAAAAAAAAAAGGAAAACAAGAAAAAGAAACCTTCCTCTCAGCTCCCTCCTTTTTTGGGCTCCATCCATCCATCCATCCATCCATCCATCCGGAAAAACCCACCTCCGCCTGCCCGCCGCTTTTGGTTTTTCGTTTTTCGTGCCGAAGGTCTGTAGGTGGCCGACTCCCCGAGGCGGAGGCCCACCTTCTCCGAGCTCTGCGCCCAGTTCTGCTCCGAGCGCACCCGGTGCTGCCACGCCAGCACCTGGTTGGGCCCGGGAAGGGCCCGGGAAAACCCGGCGAAGGCCTAACCAAAAAGGACCCAACCGACAAAAGGCCTAGGCCCAAAGGCCCAAAATAAAAATCTAACCTGGATCTGTCTGAACAAGTTGAAGAAACTGAACCTTGAAATTGCGGTGGATTGGCAATCACACAACGTGGCTTGCCGCTTAAAGTTCAGGAACTTCGCTGTTCATCCATTATTTTCCATTGGCCCACCATGGGATACCATGGGTAAGCCCCCACCCTCAATACATTAGGTCGGGGTAAGGCCCCATTGCTTGGGATTCACCAACTCACATCTCCCGAAGTTAGGGATCTCTGATCTGGGGATGGGGTCGGGTGGGGTGGAGTGAAAGCTCGTTATTCGTGCAGTTGAATCCAACCCGCGATCCGGTCAATCCAAGTCGCTTCTGCTTGAGTAGTGCTGAGCTCCATCTGCGCAGTGGCGGAAATCCAGGCATGTCCTTCGTCAATGGCTGCCACTCTCGCTCACACACACACACTTAAACTCCAAATGGAGGGTGCTAATCCCTTCGAGTACAACTGATGAGTCTCGAGTACAACTGATGAGTCTCGAGTACAACTGATGAGTCTCTCATCGTTCGAGTACAGCTGGTGAGTCTCGAGTACAGCTGGGGTTCAGCTGGTTTTGGAGAAAAGGGCAAAAAGGGGACCTTTGTTTGGGGTGGGCCCGCCAGCTGCCATGACAATGGCCCAGGCGCAGCCCCGCAGGTACGTTTGGACCCGGGCACCGGGGGGCGTCTTCGTTGGCTGGAGACCCCCCGGGCCGGCTCCAGCCCCCTGCTGTCGTGAAAAAAAGGATTGTATGGTGGCAGGGTATTCTGCCACTCCGCACACACACGCCCCTCAAAGAGGGGCGAGAAACACTTTTTCGGGGGGGAGAAGAAGCGCCCGAAAGACGGACGAAGACCCCAACAGAAAACAAACGGAGCAAGCACCCAAAAGAAACAGAAAGCCCCACGTTGGGTCTCCGCGGGCAAAACCCCAACCAAGAAACACGAAAAACAGGGGAACCCGAGTTTTAGGGTCACCGCCGAGGGCAAAAACCCCAAACAGCCCAGAAACCCTCCTAAACCTGGAAGACGACCACCACCGCAAAGTTGAAGACCGAGAAGAGGACCAGGCCATCCCTAAACGGGCGAAGAGGAAGAACAGGAAGTAGTTGGAAAAGGGGGGGGGGAGGAAACGAAAGAAAGGAAGACAGAAAGAGAGAAAGAAAGAAGGAACGAAAGAAAGAACGAAAAAGAGAGAGAGAGAGAGAGAAAGGGAGAGAGAGAGAGAAAGCATATTAAGGGCGTCGCAACCGCCCGGGGGGAAAAAGAAAGGAGCAGGGTGCGTATTTAGGGCGCCGCATCCCGCCCGGGAAGAAGGAAAAGCGAAGAGAGAGGAGGAGGAGAGAAGGAGAAGGGAACAGGAGAAAATGGAAGGAAACGAGAGAAGGGGAGAAGGAGGGAAAGAGGGAAAGAAAGAAAGAAAGAAAGTGTGCGTATTTAAGGCGACGCATCCCGCCCAGAGAAACATGAGGACAAAGCCAATGCTCGAGGAAGAGGGCGTCGAATCCCGCAGAGGGGCCATGAGGAAGAGCACGATGAAGCAACGGTAGGGAACGAAGACGGCAAGCCAAACAGCGCGAGGGGACCGAGGACCACGAACAAATAGGCAAACAAGAAGAGGACGACGACGAAAAAGGCAAACAACGAGGCAGAGAAGAAGCCATCCCTAAACGGGCCAAGAAGAAGAACAGCAACACGCGGAAGACGGAAGGCCGGAAGAAGGAACGGGAGGAAGGAGAAGCCATCCCTAAACGGGCGAAGAGCAAGACGACGGACACGCGGACGACGAAGGCGAGGAGGGAGGGTGAAACGTAGCTATGAAGAGGTGGCTGTCTTCCCTTTAGTGAAACCTCGTTCCTGGTTAAATGTGAAATTCCGCTGATCTATGATAAGCACGTTGAGGTCAAATTTTCCGACAGAGCCGGCCCGGGGTCACACAATGGGTACACCCGAGGATTCCCCACGAATGGGGTGTACACACTTAAACTCCGGATGGAGGGTGCTAATCCTTTCGAGTACAACTGATGAGTCTCGAGTACAACTGATGAGTCTCGAGTACAACTGATGAGTCTCTCATCGTTCGAGTACAGCTGGTGAGTCTCGAGTACAGCTGGGGTTCAGCTGGTTTTGGAGAAAAGGGCAAAAAGGGGACCTTTGTTTGGGGTGGGCCCGCCAGCTGCCATGACAATGGCCCAGGCGCAGCCGCGCAGGTACGTTTGGACCCGGGCACCGGGGGGCGTCTTCGTTGGCTGGAGACCCTCCGGGCCGGCTCCAGCCCCCTGCTGTCGTGAAAAAAAGGATTGTATGGTGGCAGGGTATTCTGCCACTCCGCACACACACACACACACTCCTGACAAAGCCGCACCCCACATATTTTCTGCAGGGGGATGCCACAAATGCCACGTTCCAATCTGCCGGACTCGCTTCGGTCTTCCATTGCGCTTTCTTGAAAATGCCGTGGCAGACTGTGTTTTGTTCTTAGTGGTGCATTGGTGCTTGCGGTTGACCCCAGGAATCTGAACGAGAAGAGGGTGAGGTGTCGATATTTCAAGCTCGGCTCCACCAATCACAAGTCCCGAGCGAATGACTTTAACCTGCCCATGCGTCACCAAAAATATGAAAGCTGTGAGTGGAAATTGAGCATTCAAAGCAATCAAAACATTTGACATCCCCGCCAACGTAACCAGCAGGGCAAAGCACAACATGACAGAACAGCTTCCACATGTTCAGAAAGCCAACTGTCGCCAGTATGCAAATTTCAGAAACTGGGGAGTTGAGTATTTGTAAGCCCATCTTGGTTGAAGGTCTTGTGGAACGACCGGCTCAGCTGCTCAACTAAGGGCAAAGCAATAAAAGGATAGCCTTTTGGGGGTATGACTAAACATGCGAACCCAAAAGGGAAAACCAAAGGTCGCTTCGCGTCGATTCGCTTTGGGCGAGTGAGGTGTCTTGAGTCTGCGCAGGTCGTCTTTTCAGGCGAATTTTTCTCCGAACCTCAAAACAGTGACCGCTCCACAAAAGCTTTGTGCCAAGGTCGTTTCACTGAAGAAGAAGCCGAAAACTAGCTGATTCCTTTTCCTGCGCCTCTTCAATTGACATTGTCAAAGTAAATGCCTAAGCGAGCTTCTGGCATATGCAAGTGTCCCCCAAAATCATGGTTTCCTTGCTGCTTCCCATAATAACCAGCAAAAACACGAGCCACACCCATACCATTCAGGTGTGGATTCACGTCCACCAGCCACTTTGAGGCTAGCTCCAACCCCTGAAATTCAGTTTTCCCGAGGGCCCTCAGGCCGCCAATTCTTGTTTGTCAGTCAGAAGGGTCCACACGCCACCCACGGACCAAGTCCCCGGACTGCCCATCTCTTCCCACCCCGTCGAGCCACGCACCGAGACGTCCCGGCCGCCCGCCAGACGCCGCAGCGCCTCGCGCTCGAAGCGCGCGTGGGCGGCGCCGAAGAGGCGGAAGGCCTCCGGCGCCGAAGCGGCGCCTCTTCCGCGGGGGTTCGCGGGTTTTGGGCCACAAAAGGCATGGACCACCACCGGCAAGGAAGGCCAAAAGGTTGGCAGCGGACAACTGAGTGATTGTGAAGATGCCCAGCATTTCGAGGTAGTGTAAAGGGAAGCAAGAGCAGAATCCACGTGTTTTGCAGCCAACACGCAGCAACCAAATTGACCCCACATGTCAGCACAACAAGCGAGGAAAGCCCGGTCACTTGTAAATAGATTGCTCCCAGCTACACTCCTACCAACAACGATGGAAGTCCGGCGGCACCCTGTCCAGGAAGCTAGCGTTCCGGAACTTGTCTGCGCGCCAAACCATGTGTTCTGGGAAGGGAAAGGGTTCCAACATGGTGGAAAGTGTAAAACCCTGTTTTTGATACCATGACTAAATCATGAAATCCAAAAGCAGCAAAAGCCTCGCCTCGGCTTTCAAGGAGGCATTCAGGCCATGGTGGATGAGATGATGGCGCTCATCATCACCTCGGCTTTCTGAAAGGACCTTCAAAGCCTACTGCCCCTTAGCGGCTCGCTCATCCCTTGCTAAAAGTTAAACTTTGAGAGGCCCTAAAAGTCTTTGAAGTCTAAGGGTATGGCTGGAACCGCCCAGTCACGTCAAGAGAATGTGCTTGGGGAAGCATCATGTTCCCTGCACTTGCCACTTAACACATCACCCCACCCAATAGAAGCTCACTTCAAATCGCAAACCAAATGGGGCTGTTTGAACCAGCTTGCTCAAGGGTAAGCGTCAAACCACGGGGAGCCCTCAAGTGATGGTTTCCCTTTTGGCTTCCCTCTAAACCGACCGGGGTGCCCTCAACATAAACACGGGGATGCCCAGGCCGCCCAGGCCTTCGAAGTCTGTGTTGCCGCCCACTCGGGTGTAGGACAGGTTGTAGAAATGCAGCAGGGCCATCATTGGCAAATTCCTCTCCTCAGACACTTCTGGGTTCATTCGGTTCACGTGTCACGTGCCAGCCCCGAAGGTTTGTTGGAACGGGCTTGCCAAAAAACACGAGCTTCAAGCCAAAGAACCCCAACAATTTCATGTTTCGGAGCAAATGGCTGAAAGGAAAGTGCGCTTCGGATGCTTTTTGGTTGCTTCGGTTACCACTCCATTTCACCTCGTTTCGCGTTGCCAACCACTGTTGGCTCTGGAACGAATGGACAAAACTGTGCCACGGCAAACTCGACGCGCGGCTCCTTGCGTCCGAGTTTGACTTTTGAAACCCATGTCCAATCCACCACTGGTTCAAGCACTACTTGTCTAAAACCAAGTGCATGGCGCCAGGGGAAAAATCAAGTCAAGCTTGAAAGGTGGGGACCTCCCAACATGGTCAGGTTCATGTTGATGTTCTTTTAAAACCAGCCATGCGAGGCTTTCCCAAAAAAGACGCGCTCACATTTAGGAGCTTCCTGGCTGCGTGCTTGTTTTGAAAGGCAATGAAGGGACCTCTCGGGAAGATCTTTCACTCCCGCACTGTTCTTAAACGGTCGACGCGGCCGCCTTGCTGGAAGTACTGGGGGGGGGGGGGGAAGCATTGCATCTTGCAACTGTTGCGTTCTGCTGCGTTTCATCCGAGGGAAAAAACACAAGAATGTGCAAAGATAGCGTCCCATTCCGGCGGATTTTTGCTCGAACCCATGGCTCACCCAAGACGACTGGACTCATCCAAGGCTCGCCGCCATGGATCCACTGAGCCCCTGGCAACAAAGAACTCGGCCAAACCCCGACTCACAACATGAGTCATGATCAACACCTGGTATTAACATAGCCTACGCAGAACCATGTAAACAAGTGAAAAAGCGGCTGCACCCATTTATGGTTGGGACTGTATATTCCTTGTTAAGCTTCATCTACCCGAGTTTTGATCGTGGCTCACATTTTTCCCTGTGCTCTCCTCAGGTGGGCCTACGCGTTGTTTAAGGGTCACTGTTTTTTGGGGAAGGCAAGAAGAAAGCTATTCAAAGGTTGGCTCAAGTGGGCTCCAAAAGGACAACGCGTTATGTCCAAAATCCAAAGTTGACATTCTTGGCATCTCCTAATCACTTCTTGATTGGACAGTACTTAGGATCTTGGACATGGGAAAAACACTTGTTGGGGGGAGGGGGGCGGGGGTTCTGCAAGGTTTACATTGTATTAGTCTGCAGGTGTTTTCCACATGAAACCAGCTAGCGGGACCAAACAGCTTGGCAAACAATATTGTGGAAACGGCCTGCATGGCCAATGCTTCCTGGCTATTGTCTGCAACGAAAGCTTTACTTGTTGCTGGTTCGCGGGGAGCCACAGATCAAAGATCACGTTCGATTGGCCACCACAAATGATGTCCAAACCCTCCAGGTGTCTTTTCTGGGCGGAGTGCTCCCCCTTTCGATCGATTTCAAATGAAGTCCCAAAGGACAACCCCAGCGACCTCCTTTGGCCAATTTTCCGCGGGGCACCCAGTCTTGGGGGTCTCCCCACTTCTCAGCGCCGTGGACCTGGAAGCCCTGGGCCCCCGCCTTTGGGCAGGCCGCGGAAGGGCCCAGTGGGCAGCGCCTTGGCGCGGCCGCCCAGCTCTGGCTGCGCCTCCAGCACCACCACCTCGCCTCGCGAGGCGAGACGCGTGCGAGGCACCCAGGGGCTGCCACAGATCTGAACCACACGAAGAACCGGAAAAAAAAAACCGTTGGACATTGAAGAAAATTTGGGGGGTGAAATTAAGGAACGCCTGGTTGAGTGATATTGTGGCTGTGTCATTGAGGGCATCCTTTACTTGGGAAACACCCCCCCCCCGACAATCGCATCCGGGGTGAACATTTCCGACCTATCAATATCAGCCCGCCCTCCAGTTTGGCCTTTAGGCAAGCATGGACCTTGTAGGTAGTCCTTCAACAAACAGGCTCCTCGAACAATTATTTACCAGTAAAACGAAACTTACTTTGGACTTTGAATTGGCCTTTCCAAAAGGTGATGGTTGACGGCAAGCAAGCAAATCGCTTAGGCGCAAGGGGGAGCGGCTTGGCTCGTCCTGAAAATAGAACGCGCGGACCGTTGCACTGGTTCCATGATGTTGCCAAACTTCCAAACGCCTCTTCTTTCTCGAAACACCGCCTTTCATTCGCGGAAGTGGCGCTTTATTCGAAGCCAAGCAACAACACAAGTGTAAGTCTCGGACTGGAACTGGATGGGCGAGCTGGGTTTCACACCTCCCTCCCCACTGCCCGTCTCCCCCAAGCTGGGCTCTGGGGCCCCGACACCCGGCGCGGCGCAAGGTCTGGGCAGCCACAAGCCCCGCCAGCCCCGCCCCCAGGACGATGCTGCGGCCTCCGCACCTCGGGTCCGAGTCGCTCGCGACGCGCGGTGAATGGCTCCCTCTACGGGACATGAATCAGCGGGTGTACTAAAGGATTGAGTGTCTAAACCGAGAATTACGAAAAGCATGCAGTGAATCAAGATGCCTCTTTGTAGCTTTGAACGAATGAATGAATGAATGAATGAATGAATGAATGAATGAATGAATGAATGAATGAATGAACTAAGGAAAGGAATGGAATGAAATGGAATGGAAAGGAATGGAATGAAATGGAATGGAATGAAATGGAATGAAACGGAATGAAATGGAATGAAATGCAACGCAATGACATGACATGAATGGATAAATGAATCAATGGCTGGATTCATCTCGTTTCCACTCAGAAAATCACAAATGAGGAAGCACGTGCACAAACATGTCGCCCTGTCAAACCAGAGACCTTCAAATCCCATGGATCGGCTCATGTTCAATTCTCCTCTGAGGTCCTGAATCAAATTCCAAGACGGGTGCTCTCCAAGCATTCTGTACCATAGTCATCTGATTTGATTTTACTCGCTTGGCCATCAGCAACGTGCACTCACGGCCACATGACTCTAAAGGGTACTGGTTCGGCCAACCAAAGATGTTACATTCTCGAAGCCTGGCTACGCTGTTTCATGTGGAACACCCTTAAAAGTGGCTTGTGACTGACATCCACCCACCAGTTCAAAACTGCGAACTATACCTGGCTTGGAGCTCTCTTTCTAGCACCCTGAAAATCAAGCGTAAGCTATCCAACATGTTACCCGCCATTTGGCCCACAATTCCTGCAGCCACCGAAGGCGAGAGAGATACTGACGAATCCGTCCAGAGCCATTCTTTTGCGCCAGGGAGCCCATACAAGCCTCACTCGCATGACTACTGGCTTTCTGGCGACCTTTAGCGTCTATTAGTCACAATTCGACTGGCTGAAAGGGACACACCGTTCCTGTGGCTGCACTGAGCAAGTTAACTAGCTTCGATGTGAGCTGAATGTCATGAAGCAAAGTTGCGATTGCCTCGTCGCAGCACATGTCTCCGTTGCCTGAGACGCCATCCGTCTCAACGCGTGAGCAGGGCACGCTTAAGGGGTCTTTAGCGCAAGTGTATGTATATATATATATATATTTGGAGGTTTGGCCGAAAGGAGATTCATCACCTCTCCCAAACAATAACCCCCCCGTCTAAAAAAACCTCGGAGGGTTTCTATTCTTGGGGTCCCCCGGTTTTTTGTCAGAACTGCTTAAGATTGAGTTGCTTAGAAAAGGGTGGGTTCCAATTGGGAAAGTGAGACCCCTTTGATTTGCACAAAAAGCGCTCAAACACAATTTTAGAGTAAGAACTTTTGAAGGGAAGGGACCCATTCGATTTGCAAAAAACATGTTCCAAGTAACGGCGGGAACCTAATGGAGACCCTAATGGCAAAAACCTCTCAAGCAAGGCAACCCGTTGGATTGAAAGGAAGAAGCGCTCAGAATACAACTTTTGAGAAAGATTTTACGAAGGGAACCTAGTGAGGACCCTAATGATAAAATCCTCTCCCGCTCAGGTTCTAGGGAGCTTGGCTGAGTTCATCTGGTTTCCAGAGAGTTTAGTTTTGGTTTAGCATTGGGTAATTTAAAATTAGGATTGGCACATCTTGGGGTCGGCTGGAGGGGGGGGGGGTTGTATTAAATTGTATTATTTGGGGGTCCGTCTACAAAACGCAAGACGGGATTACTGCTGCACATCCCCGACACTTGCAAGTGACGAGCCTCGTCACAAGTGCTGCCAAATGCCAGGATGATCCTTAGTGACAACATCTGGCGCCAGAAGCGTGTCTGTGAACAAATCGAGCGCGGCACAGCCAGTCACGAGAGTATTTAGAGGAAATTCCCTTTGAGACCCTTGGACCCATTGTTCCGCTTAATGGGCTCCCTCCAAGTCTCAAGCCAAGTGAGCAGCGTCCAAAGCCGTGGACTTTTGGTGATACCCAAAACTTGTAAAGGTGTACATCGGATGGTGGAACAAGGTCACACAAAGTGTTGGCGCGCCAACTGGACGTTGCGCCAAGACTCAGGCTGAGGAGCCACGGTCCGCGGACCTGCGGTTGAGAGACAGGTCAACCCTCGCGACCCTTCAAGCGAAGGACTTGGGAACCCGTGTGGACAGTATCCGCTGGGGCACTCACAAGTTTGGCATGGCCATTTTCTGCAGGTGGATGTGCGGTAGATATTCCTCAGAGATCTTCCATGCCGTCTGTCGTGCATCTGTGGATCGTCCACTCACTTGCCCTAAGGAAAGCAAGGTTTCAGCTTCTGGGACCTAAAGCTGAGATGGCAAAACCAGAAATGTCCAGTGACCCTGGAAGAAAAAGGGAACCCTGTTTTGTTGATCCCGTCCGTCATTGACCTGCGAGAAGAAAGCCTGCTGAACTGGGCAAAAGTCCCAAAACCTCGGCTGGCCCCGCTGGCGTTGCTGTTGGAGGCCGAGTTCCGGAGATACCCCCTAGAGGATCCTATAGAGCCCTTTGGCTCCCCATTGAAGGACTTACATCATCCCCTCCTCGACAGGATCTGTAAGTCAGCTGGTTAAAACCACTCCATCTACAGCCAGCCGAACCTTAACAACCCAAACCCCAAGGCCGATACCCCGCCCCTGGCCGCCCCCGGCCTGAGGCCGGAAGACGGCCATGCCCACGCCATAGCGGAGGTATCCGTTGGCATGCGACACAAAACAAAAACGACGGAAGGGTGGGCTGTTGCGAAAAAACCAGTCGGGGTTGGCTGTGCGCTTCGTGTGGGTCACCCAAAACTGGCGCCCTGAGTTTCCCTGGCCCTTTGAGATGCGGTTTCTTCACTTGGCACCAGGACAAAGGCCTCCTTTTTGTTCAGCCTGTTTACCTGATACTCTAACACGATGGCGTTTCTGCACTTGACTGGAGTAGCACAATTTGCGTCCGAAGTGGATTGGCCAAAAACACGCCTGGACTGCTTGGTTGCCATTCAACTGATCTTGAAACAGTTGTTCCAAGCTGGCAGCGAAACACCTGCGGCTGTGGCTGCTTCCTTGAGTATGTCTTTTCACCAGCGGCAGACTCCATATCAGCAACCTTGCGTGCACAGTGCCCAAGCACGTGCACAGATACTGCCAAGGTGAGTTACAGGATGTTTTCAAGCGGCTGGTGACCTGTGCCATGCAATCTGAAAGAAACAGGTCGTGCCTCGACTTGCAGCAATGCATTTAAGGGAAGCCAAGTATATAATGGTATTGTGATGTGTCGCAAGTTATTTGAGCATCGGATGGATATGGCATAAGTTATGTGACCTTCTCGAAGGCGTATGTGTCGGGCTTTATCAGGACCGACATCCCCTCGAGTCGCCGTTTTGGCAAAGCGGTCTGACGCCAACTTTCTCAGAAAATTGAAGGACACTCCCACAGGAAGCTGGCAACGCCGAATTGTTTTTGGCGAACTTCCGGCACTTCCTGGCGTTGGCGCCATTGGACATCGGGACGTCATGTCACTTCGCCACCAGCACGATGTATTTCATAGAGGGCGGCGGAGGTGCAGTGCAACCTCAGACCCGACTCACGGGCAGAGGTCTGGAAGGATCTGCCTGATTTGAGTGCTCCATTGGGGCCTGCCCTCCTTTCCCGTCCTCCTAAGCCAACAGACTACAAATGGTAAGTCTGCGACTCATATCGTCAACGCTGAACGTACCTTGACTGAGGCCCCAACGCAAGCAAAACGCGCAAGCAACAACAACAACAACATATCATTTTTGTCAGCAATGTTGGCAGTTGCTTGCCCCGACTTCAAGTCAGGCTTGTGCCACTCGGAGGGGAAGATAGGCATCGCCCTCAACCAGCTTGTATAGCTGCTTTGCAAGCCATTTCTACTCCAGACTCCAGAGATTCCCTTCCTCCCATAAACATAGCACCTGTGGGAGGGTACCTGGAAGATGAGTTTCCTCTGGACCAAATCTTCCCTAACCCAAGAAACGAGAACAACGGCCGCTCTCTTGTTGGTATTCTCAAACCGTCCACTCAAGCCTATGCCTATATCTAGAAGCTCAACATTCTTGGATCGCACAAGCAACTGGGGTCCCATTAAAAAGCAAGGCATCCTGCCTGTGGCACCCGATTCCGAAGGAACCCCCCTTCAAAAAAGGGGTCATTCCAACCGACTTCCAAGCAGTCGCCTCGATTTCAATCGAATTGCTCGCGCCTGGGCCGTAGAAGGGATTCAAGTGAATCTGGCAGCGCCGCTGCAGGCTGTGGCCCACATCGGCCACCACCTGAAGCGAAGTCAGCGAAGCCTCTTTTCTATAGCCCGCAATGGAACGCCCTCAGGGGAAGGGTTCAAAAAACTCACCATGTCCGGCATGTCCGACACCTTTTTGTGGTGGAGAAACACCAAACATAGGGAACCTGGGTCCCCCTAGAACCAACTTGAGCTTTGACGGTGCCTTCTATCTTGGCTTCTGCTCAGCTCACACAAACAAATATCAGTTCAAACATCCGCGTAATTCACATTTGGGGAACTAACTGTGCAGGAAACCATGCTTGCAACCGTGTAAAACACAACAAAAAACAGTGAAAACAGCTGCGCAGGCAGCATGGCAGCTCCTTTCCAGGCAAAAACATGACTCGACTCCCCAGTTGAACTTGCATATCAAAGCGCAATGACAAACTTCATGGACCTTGCTTCCTGAAAGGAACAACATGTAAAGCAACCATCTGCAAGTTCTCAGCATGTCCAAACATGATTCAAGGGCTCGCCATACACTAGGCAACGACACGACGCCCAAAGCGCGTGCCTTGGCTTCATCCTCTGCGAAAGTTGCCACGACCTCGCCCCTCGCTTTGAATTCCTTTGAATTCAAAGCGAGGCCATCGACAAAAACTTCATCCCCCCCCAGGGTATGATTGATGGTACTTCTGCTTTGGACCTTTGTTGGTGGGATCCGGTTTTGACCACTTTCCTACGGCTCGATCCAACATGAGCAGCTTCTGAACGAACAAACACGGAAGAATTATTCAAACAATGGGACCGGCGCGAGCTAACATAAAACAGCTGTTCAACTTCCGCAGCTTTGGGCCAAGCGACGCAAAGGCCCTGCGTGGCAGAGATGATGTTGCCCAAAATCCGCCGCCACATCCTTGGCCGAGCGTGGCCCAAGTCTGGCACAAAGGGCTCACCAATTCTCCCTGCCGAAGGCCCAAGGGAATTCAGCTTTGCTCAAGTCCTCTGCAAAAAAAACATATTTCCAGTAGTCGTAGCTTCGTTTTAATACCAACAAAGAAAAACAACGACTGGGGCTTAAGCAAATGGAAGCTTAAAGCTGACCCCATACTTACAAAATGGCACCACAAGTAAGGCTTAAAGGCAGCCCAACAGCAAGAAACAAGGACGCTCCGGCCTTCCTCGTTGGCACGGAGCCTGCAGCAAACGGCTGCCATAATTTTCTATCTGAAAAAGGCGATGACAAAGCCTAAGCGAAACCTAGGTCTGCAGCGGATTTCCTGGCAAAAAGCAAGTTGATGTCAAAGGTGCCCACCCCTCCTAGCAAAAAGCGAGCAGCGAGGGGTTTGCCAAGCATCTCCCGGTTCACCGTGCACTCTGGATGGATGGCAAACATGAGCGATGCAGCCGGGTGCTGAGTTGCAGCCAGATCCAGCTGGGCAAAGCGTAAGCGGAGGTGAGGAGTTCCTCAGCAATCAAAAGCCTGGGAAATGATATTGCAGACCTGCCCCCCAACTCTTTCCCTGGTTTCCAAATAAGGCCTCAATAAGGTGGTGGGGATTCAGATCCTGTGCAAAATGGGGCAAATGGCCACCTTAAACCCCCGAATCCACCCTAAACCAACCCCGAATGATCCTACCCAGCCCGACAACGTGCGCAGCCAAATTGCCCCTTTTGGGGGAAGCCACGAGGTCATGTCAGGTTGATTTGCTTTCAAGGTGCTTCTTCGCGCGAAGAGCTCCTTCTGTTGCCAGTACCTTGCCGCTCAAAATGCCGGCGCTATTCATGTGTCAAAAAAGTGGCTCCCCCGAAATGGCGGTCTTCCTTTTGGTTCCCTTTTTAGGGTGGAAGAGTAGTTAACAAACACCCATTTGCATGTCACTTAACATGTGAAGGAGTGCGAGACAGCTTCCTGGCAGGAAGCAACCACAAATGAAACTAAAGAAAGCCAAACACATAACAAATAGGCAGCCCAAACCCAAACAAGCCAAGCAAGACACCAGAAGCAGGAAACCAAGGAAAACAAGAAACTACAGGAAGTCACCAAACCGAAAATCGCCCCCCTGCAAACTCTAACATGGACCTTCCCTTCAAAGGGGGAAACTCCGAAAAGGAGTTTTTGGGGGGTCCATCTTCTGGAGATTGGTGGGATGAGACCAACCGAGTCGGCAACTTTTGCCCAGGTGCCCGCCCTTCGGACCCCAGTCTTCCACGTCTGAGCCCAGCATGGAAATCTGCCGCACGCCGTTTCTTCCTCTGGAAGTAGGGTCCCAGCCCAGTGACTGTGGTAGGGAAAGAGGGCGAGCCCTTGACCACGGCTAAGGGAGCACTCGCCAGAAAGGAGGTGCTACTGAACAGTTCGTGCTTAAAAATGTTGTGCCACCTGATCAACCCACACCCTCGCCCAATGTACACACTAGTCTGTCAGCCCATGAGCGCTATTCGAGCGTTCTTGTCGACCCTCAAACTCAGTTAACTATTGCGATGGTTGGAAAGCAAGGGAGCCGCTTCAATGCATCTGGCTCCTCATTGGCTTCAACGAAGCAGTCTCCTCCACATTTGCTCGGAAATGCAAAGGCCCCCATCCATAGGAGCTATTCCGGGTTGCCAAAAAGCTTTTGTGGCTTCGAAGCAGTAAGGCACTTGAGTGGATTGGCCAAGAAAGTCCCAAGTTTCTGTTATGGACACTAAACTAGCCTGGCCAAAAAGCATGAAGTCTAGGAACTCAGGGAGTTGGAACCCCCCCTTCCCCCTTCCGGGTCCTAGCACCTGCTGGGTCAGAAACTCCGAGAGCACTGGAAGCTCCTGCCTCAGCACGCTGGGTGTGACAGGCGTCTTCAGCAGCTGAACATACGTCATCCGTTTCGCACCACTTGGAAACCATGGGGAAACCATTGTTATTGTTGGTTGGCATTTGTAGGGGGGTCATCATGGGTCATCATTCCAGGGGTTCTCAGGCGGTGCATAATTTCGTCCATCCACAGTTTTAACTGTAATGGAAGCGTCAGTAGAATGCAGGGCACGTTTAAACCAATTTGAGTGATGCTTGTAGCGGCTTTTAGCATCTTGTTGGCCCCTTATATGTCCAATCTCCTTGTTGCCCTCTTGGAACAATGCAAACAACAGAATTTCATGCATCATGCGCCGTGCTGCTTAATTACTTCAGGGCAGCTAAGGAACAAGGCCCAGCCGGAGGCATGATGTCCGCCCTTGGGAACACTTGGCATTGTTGGTTTCCAGAACCTTGCCTCGACCCTCAAAAGATTGAGCGGCTCTAGTTCATTCAGCCCGCAGGAAGAACGCTCGAATTGCCAGAAAGGCGCGGAACGTCTGAGTCTAAAAACGATAAGCCCCCACCAGGCATTCCCTGGCAACGTAGTCTCTTGAAGGGCTGGTCGGCAGGAAATGGAGACCCGGAAAAAATAGGCCTCCCAAAGTCACAAACATCCACTAAGCTCCGCAAGCTAAGGAACATTAGATCTTTTGGACCCCATTTGTCCAATCAAAAAAGCACTCAACATAACAAAGACCCAAATGGATGGCTTCCCTTTGTACCTTGGATGTCCCTGCCATACTAGGAAGGTAAGGAAACAAAAACGGACCCCCCCAAAAGGTTTTTACACCACATGATACCGTACACCAAAAATACGATTGTTTTATGAGTCTGGTTGGTTTACTTAAAAAAAGGGAAACAAAAAGAAAAAAAACGCGGAATCCGCCGTCCAAGGGGCGCACTGCCACAAAAGGGCAGCGCCACATGCAGGCACCCCGCAGCATCCAGCGGCAGACCGGACAAGGCACCCAGCGACTCCAAGAGGCCCAACATGCCTTGGCACCTTAGCCGACGGACGGTCCCTCGAGTTCCTTCCAATTCCTGGGACCTTTTTGGCGAGCAAAAGTTGTTGGACTCCTGAGGGGCATAGCTACATTGTGGCTTTAAACATCTGGTCGACATTCACCCCGAAACCCAAGTTTTGGGCCAAGATGAGTTGCCCTTGGTGGCTGGTGGGCCAAATCCACAGAGCACCAGCCGGCAATTGGTTTATTCCAGTGATAGGGTTTCATCCATCCACTCTGCGGGATTTTGTCCATCCGCAGCATGTCGCAAATGAACAAAAAGCAAACACGTCGAAGCAAAGAGCCAGGTACAGGCATCAAGATCAAAGGTCAAGTAGGGTTTCAGAAACAATTGCAAAAGGTGAACCGGTTACACTAGCTCGAGAGTGCTCCTATCGAATTCCACTTGAAGGGATCCCTCGAGGGAGAGTAGATGAATCCTTTTAGGTCCTCGGGTTTCCCTCGACCTCTGGCGCGATCCAATGAGGCTTGGAATCCATATCCCAGCCGCGAAGGTGTTCAACCTCCAAGGATACAGTTGAGCTCAGAAAGTCACCAGGGCCACAGTCCAAGTGGTGGCTGTGATGCGTTGAAACTCTTACAACAAAAACGTGTCTACGGGAGGAAACGTATATGTTCAAATAACCCCTTGTCGAACGCGAATTATCTCAAAGAGGTGTTCCAGAGCGGATATCTGGCACTGGAAGCGCACAAAGCGGAGATTCATCTTCTTGAGACATCCAGGGGCATCTGGCAATTACTCTCATTCCAGGCGCAAAGGTGCCCACACAAGATGTTATAAGCATGTGTGCCAAAACCAGATGGACAGAATTGAAGGTGAAGTTGTCTAGCCACTGGGCTGTCCGTTCCTGTGGGGGCTTTGACCAGGCAAGCAGACATGTTCCAAGTTTCAACTTTGCTTTTTGCCACCTGGCCCTGGTCCAAGCCGTTTGTTTCAGAGTCCGACCCCTGCAAAAACTGAACATGAAGGAAAACCAACAAGGCGCAAAGATAGAGAGACCAGCAAAGCCTGGCGATGATCGACGGCCCAGTTTCTGCGGGGCAGTGAGTCTAAGTTCCAGGCGGACGCCTCAATGATGCCTTGCAAGGCGGGAAGAAGTCCATTGGGGACTCGAAGTCTCCTCCTCGCACATGGATCCGAGGACGGAAGGGTGGGGCTGCTGTAGGGAATGGTTGGGAGGTTCGTTCCCAGATCTTCTAAGAATAAGCAAGAAGAGGGAAGGATTCATGGAGACTTGGGGTCACTGATAAATTAGGGCTCCCATTGGACACTAGATACCACTATAACAAGTATCCAGCCAACTGAGACCTGCCTGTGCATAACACAAACGCGCAAATGCATTGGCTCGGGTTGTTGTCAACATGGCCATGTTACTTTGGCTTGCTGAAAGCGTGGCTGGCTCCCTACTGAGTCGAGTTTGCAACCTTTCGGCCGAGGCTGATGTCACCGGAGAAATCTAACTGTTCTGATAAGCAAGCGGGCTGTCCCACAAAAAAGTGTAGCGCAATGGGACGCATGAATCAACTATTGGTTTTACTAATCTTGTGTGGCCAACTTGCAGCCCTCTGCAAAAAGTAGATCCCCTTTGACATGATCATTGGAGGGCAAGCACAGGGCACCCTTCTGACCGACAGCGAGCCGAAACAAACGAAGAGAAACCACGGAAAGCGCGACGGTAGGAAATTAAAGTCATGTGCAGTCTTAGCAACCTCCATCCAAGCAGCCACACTTGGGCATCACTCAGTGGCCCAAGGACCCAGAAACAAAAAGCTTAACCTCGTGGGCGACGACTGAATGTAGACCAGCATGGGAAACAAAAAGGTCAAAAGCTCGGCTTTGGACTGAGATGACCAGTCAGTACTACTCAAAACTCGAACATGAGCCCAACGCAGCCAGCCCACGGCATGTCTCACTCCTGGTCCATAACGTACCTCATGCTCCTCCCCATCCATCACAAATCCTCGTGCCGACGTATGCCACGATGGGTCGTGCGGGGTTTTCCCGAGGGGCTTCTCTGTTCTCCATGGCGCTTGAGGCAGTCTTTCACAAGAGGACCCACAAAATACGAAACTGGACGGGGAAACCTAGCCCGGCGTGCAAGTGGAATTCTAGCAGTTTCGAGCCCCCAGCCAACGGCAAAAGGGGAGAACCACCATGGAACAATGGGGTGTTGCTTGTGTTGGCCAATTCAAACGTGCACCCAGGAACGGTCTGCGTATTTAAGCCGCTGAACAGATGTTAGCCCACCGCTTGCCCTCCTGATGTACAAAAAAAGCACTTTGGCGCCACTGTGAAGTCTCAATACGTCCTTTATTGCAACGTGCAGGGCTGATTGCCCAAGGTCGTTCCCAGGATTGAAGCTGACTGGAAGTTGGATCCAGCACAAATCGAAAAAAATGCAGGGCCTCCCTACGTGCGATACTCGCTGATGCATTCCGCAGCGATGTCCGACAAGATGCTGGCCGTCACTGCTTGCGGAGGGCAGCCGTACGCCATGGCCCAAGGCGTCGGCCGGGCTGAGCTGAGTGCGAGGCTTCGGTGTGCCAAGGCTTGCGAAGCAAAGCAAACAAAACCAACGTGGCTCTTACACACAGGCACCCCCAGAATCGAAATGATTGATCGCTAGTCATTGCAACTCAGGCTATCATCTTTTGCCCGCTTCCTCACAGCCGTGGATGCCCTGCAAGCCATGTGGCCAATCTGGCGCAAGTCGCGCGTACAAGCTTCTTGAACAGGGTCCATGCTGATCAGCCATCCATTGCCCCACAGAAAGCTGAAGACTTCGAGGCTAACTTCGAGGGGGACAGACAGTTCAATCTGAAGGTCCGATTTTGAGCCTCGAGCTTTCCAAACGGAGTCAGGCACACCACACAAACACCACTCATCGGAAGCGGCATCATGAGCCCTTGGCGCCAGTATGACTTGTGCACATGGGTCTTGGCAGCTTTCATAGCCTGAGCCTCAAAACTAGTTCTTTCAGCAAATCAACAAACTCGGCCATATAGCGATGGTGTCATTTACTCGGGCAAGTCAGAAAGCGGCTACCCACCTGGGTAACAACAGGGTAAACTCCACTTGCGGGCCTTATAAGTGACCAACAACTTACTAACTTGGCCGAACACCCAAGGAAGTTCGTCTAAACCGTATGGGAAGCTAAAAATAGTTGGAATTGTAGCGAGTCCCCTAGTTGCTGTGAAAACTTCGTCCCAGGCCGCCCCCAAAGGAACCAGTAAGCTGAAGCATTTAGCCGAACCGCAAACGTACCCCATTCTTGTTAGGGTATACCCTCGGGCTGGTCTGGAGTCTAAAGAGAAGCCAAAAGAAAAAGGACCATTTGTGGTGTCGCCTGGTTGACACATATGGCTGGAACCAACTGGCCAGCCTCATCTCCCCCGGTGTCTTCTGGCGGAGATGGGTCGGGCAACGGCATGCCTGGCTCGCACAGCGCTTGTATTTTGTTCGGGGGGAACCACCTGTTGGTTTTCAGGTGAAAATGAAGCTCCCCCCCTTCAATGTAGGGCTACGCTCCGCGTGCGCCCTCGGAAGTTAATCGCGGCGGGGCCGCGGCGCAGTTGCAAGGGCTTCAGCAACTTGGGGCGGATCCAAAAGACCTCGGCGCTGGGCGCTAGCATCCACCCGTGGATTTCCTTGCCAATTTTGGTAGACTTGAAAGGGACCCCCCTTCCAAAAAAGGGCCACTGGGTGTCTCTGTAGGGAATGCGGCCCTAAATGAGGGCACAATGATATTTTTCCCAACATAATGGCTTCTTTGGAATGACCCTTCACCAACCAGTAGTGGTGTCTTGCATGGAACTGAATCATTCCCATATTCCCCACAGATTCAAACGCCTGGCCTAAAACTCAGGTCCTCAAGATCTGAAGAAGCAGGGGTTGGGCAACCGAAATGCCGCCAAGGAATGAAGCATCAAAT
Source organism: Effrenium voratum (assembly GCA_963377175.1). NCBI lineage: Eukaryota > Dinophyceae > Suessiales > Symbiodiniaceae > Effrenium > Effrenium voratum. The sequence goes on from CAUJNA010001081.1 coordinate 109,005, forward strand.
TTGGCAAAAGCTACACCACCGCCGGAGGATCCCTATTGTCCGAGCAGTGTACGTACACCAGTTAGCGGGAAAGCATGGGGGAAAACTGCTAGTGATATATTTGGAAGAGTTCGATCCAAGTGGACATCACTCACATCCCTGGCCAGGGCATAATTCCAGACAAGCCCTGGTGTTCATAATTTTGGGCCTTCCATGGCAGGAGGCAGCGGGGGCCCCCACCTGTCCATCATGCAGCTCCACCTTCCAGCGGTGGCTGTCCGCGCCGTAGGCCTGCAACACCCCCTGCCTCAGCGACTGGGCGGGCGAGTCTCGCTGAAACCCAGCGGGGACAAGAGGCAAACCAATGAAACCCGTTTTGTGTAATGGGGAAAGGGCGGGGCATGGTTGAGGAAAATGGTAGATGCAACAATCCTTCCAACAGCCACGCCACATTTGGAGGCATGTTTGACGTACTTGCCTGAGCCGACCTTACCTGCACCTGTTAATCAAGGGCTGCATTACCTTGACATAGCATGGCCATAACCTGCTTGGATGCTCGGCTTAGTTAGCAAGTGGTTCGCGTCGGTTTTAAAAGGGTTACCTCCACTTAGGAGGGGAACTTGCAAATGGAGTATCACCTAGATTACCCACAACTCACTAACTGCAATTCCATCACTGGCTGGTGCTTTGAAGTCTTTCCCATGCTATGGCTGATTGAAAGACGCATTCATGGCGCTTGGCCGCGGCCCCCGGCGCGCCATTGGTGCCTGGCCAGTTGGCAAGCAAATTCATGAAAACCTATGCTGCGGTGGAATCCCACAAAACTACAGATGGACCAACTCCTACGAGTTGCTGGGCGGGTTGGCCCAGTCCTCATGGGCTTCATCCATCCTATCTGGTGATTGCAAGCCCCTACCAATAAAAAAGAAAAACGAAAGAACAGCTTCCAGGCGGGTTTGAACCTTTTGACCAATCTTCTCGGCACAGCACCAACCTAATCAGGTGGGGATGTTCATTGGCTGTTGCGTAGGTAGCCCGCCATTCCACCACACAGACGACGCTGGCGGAAATCCACCAGCGGGTTGCTCTTCTACACAGCCGGGAATCGACGGCGCCTTTGTTCTTCACGAGGCCCTCCAGCCGCACCTGGTCATGGACCTTAGCCGCCAGCTGGATGCCTTGCCCGGACCTGTGAATGTCCAGCAATAAAACACCTTTGCGCCCGTTCTTTTTCAAGGGAATTCGGAGGCCCCTGCCCGAAAAGGAAGGCAGGGCACTGTCAGTCTGTGCTTGGTGAAGAACCGTTTCGAAAAAGAGATGTCTGTCTGGCTCTTCAATGTTTGTTTTGTGCCTAGCTAAGACCTCTTTGGTCCAAGAGCAGGCCCCGCCACCCAAATGGGCGGTTACCATTTGGTTTCCCTTGAAATAGCCCAAAAGGGATGGGAAAGGCTTGAAGGCCTGGGCCCAAAGAGTTCAAATGGATTCTAACAAGCTCCGGATGGACGCTACACGCCTTGTCCCGTTGTGCTTTTGGAAGACATTGCCAGGCCGGCCTGCCCCCAAACTTCATCCATCCTGTTGAGGGATCTACTTGACCAGACTTAGACCCCCTGCAAGAAGCTAAGTTTTTGCCCGCATCACCATGGTTCGTTACAGAGCTGATGGAACGACTACAAACCCTGAGCGAGTGGTTGTGCAAATGAGACTGCGATGCCCAACTGCGGTAAACTTGAGGGGCAAATGGTGAAACAAATGTGGATGGGACACAAGGCAAGCAGAAGCCAGAGGTGTCCCAAATATACATGCACAATACCCCGCACGGGGGGGCCAAAGAAGCTGATCGCACACCGCTGGAAATATCAGGACCACGCATGGACCCATCCACCGATCTGAGTTTGAACGCGGCGGGGCGACACAGTTGGTAAGGGGCCGGTTCTGCTAGCCTTTGCAGCAGGGAGGCCAAGAGCAGCAATGGCTCAAACGTTTCTTGGAGGAAAAAAATGGTGAAGGAAACAAAGTGAGACAGGTCAGCTAAGTCTGGCACAGTCTACCCTCCACCAACCAACTCGTTTATCCTCCATTTGCCTAAGCCCCCTGGAAAAACGTAGCTCCAGTAAGTGATTGATTCCCTTAAAAGAAAACCAACATCGCAAAATACAAAACATATTGAAGAATGTTCTTCAGCAAATGGAAGCTGTCTCTCCTCGTACCTAGGTCCACCGGGCTGCCGGACGTGCAAGATGGGCTCTCCCGAGTTGAAGGCCTCGGCCTCTGCTGCGGACATCTCAGCGCGGCCATCCTGCGGTGACCAAAGTGCCGGCCCCTGGAAGCAGGGGATCTCTGATATACGCATACATATACTGATAAACACAAATAATATAACAAATATAACACACAGAGACATCGATAAATACAAAAGGGGCAAAAAGCAGTTACAGCTGGCCTGACATAGGCCCGTTGAAGGGGTGCAAAGGGGCAACAGGTTAGTCAGGTGTATGCCTCATTGTGTCAGTTAGCCACCTGCTGAGTCATTGTAGATGGGGTGTGGTTGTGAGGCTCGCCTACTTTAAACGCACCTGAATGAGCCCATAGAGCAATGAAACTTCAAACGGTGTGCCTTCAAACTCACGCAACTTGGAAAGCTAATGACTTTTTGTGGACCAACCAGGAGAGTGGGAAAGGCAAACAGTTCGAAGGGAGCTCCTTCCATCCGACCGGTTGAACCCCGTCCGGACCTCGCTCACCAGCCAACTGTCCAAGCGGCGAACTGCCACTTTGGCTGCCTTCGGTCAGCGGGCGGCTCGGCTCCGACCCGTTTTTGGGTTGGCATTCTTTAGCGGGGGAGTGGCCAAACGAAACAAAGAAAAGGGTGTTACCGAACAACGGGATATCAATGAACATGATTACGTGCCCCTGATGTACGCGCCCCAAATGTACTGTACGTGCTCCTTTTTACGCCTATCATCAGAAAAAGATAAGGCCCCTCAGATTACGTAGAATATGGGTTGGTTGGGGAATGTTTCGGGTGCTATTCCTGAATATGTTGATTGTGGCTTTGCCTAGGATCAAGTTCCCCATGCATGGGGATAAATAAAGACTGGGGATAGTCTAAAGGGCAAGCGGGTACTTCCAACCTCGAGCCATC
>CAUJNA010001082.1:0-84159 GCA_963377175.1 Effrenium voratum
GACGCATGCATATGGATGCTTTGGCTCAAGACTAATATCCAATGGAACGCTGAAAAGAGACAAAAGGACCGTAATCCGCTGTCGCAGGAGTTGTGAGACAACGCAGACCATTATCCTTACACCCCCTATTTACACCGACCCCTACTACACGGCTTTACAACCGAGGGTAGTGGTCGCCCCACGGGATTCGAACCCAACTGCCTTGTCACTGACTTCGTGGCTGGCTCGCCTCCTGGCACATCAAATTCTGGCATGGTTGCTCAGGAAGTGTTGGTCGTTCGACGCTCTTCTGCATTCCTGTGCTTGATTATATATGGATTTTGTTTTTGATTCCCTGGCCATTCCGGGCCTATCTACCGGCCAGGCATTGGCAGAGGCCCTTTTACGAGAACAAGCCGAAGTTCCAATCTTCCCCTCGCTTGCTACAGTGGGAATGCGGATGTGGGATGCTGACAGAAAGGATGAACAACTACTTGGCCTACTTAGTGGTGCAAATGGTGGGCCTGGTGTGGCAGTGGCGCCTGAGAGTATGATTGATGCTGACACTATGAATGTTGCGCTGCTCACCCTTGCAACCCCTGTGTCTTCTCAAGGGGACTTCAAAGCTGTGTGCATTCGCGCAACACGTTCTGTGCTAGATGACCCCAACTGCAGAAGGATTGGACTGACAGGGTGCTCATCTGTGCGCAATCTTCTTTTTGACATGTTGAAGCGCAAGCAGGACATTTCCAAGTACTTGGATTGGATCTTTGGGGAGCGCGATTTGCGCCGAGACTTTGCAGCGGTGGCAGCGCGAGAGCTGTACATTGCCATGATCCATTCCATGAGTGCTACTACCCAAGCTTCTGTGGCAATGAGCATGGCGAAGGCAGATATTGCTGTTCCATTGGTCTACAGCTGGTCTGTTAAGCGTTTGGAAGACAGTTGCCTTCCAGCCAATCATTATTTCCATTCCATTGCAAACTTCCACGTGTTGCAAGAGGTTGCTTGCCTTGCTCGGCAACCATATTTGGTCAACATTGGCACGCGTGCAGTGAAAGGCAAAACACGATGCCTTCGAGGCTTATTTCCTTCTGGCCGCTTGTTTGAGAGCCAGCCTTCACCCAGCTCTTTGCAGCAAATGCCAGGTATTGATGTGCTTCCAGATATTGCGTCTGAGAAGTGCCACAGAAAACTCACACTCGTTGATGTGCACAGGCCACATTTTGGTGAACCAGTCTTCTGTGCCGCTTTGAAAGCTGTGCTGGGGTTCTCGCGTTTGGTGCTGCTGCATACTGGAGCAGTTGATTTGAGTGCTGATGGTGAGACCGCCCACCAGGAATTTATGAAGTTGCTGCAAGCGCTTCGGCTCGTGCCTGATGACTGTCGAGTTGTGCTGGTCTACCGCGATTCTGTGGAAGAAGATGACGAAGGCGATGTTGATGCGGGTGAGGCCCTGCTGCGCATCGTGCAAGAAGTAATGGGTGATCGCATTGCATTCAAAGTGAATGTTCCAGACATGAGGACGTTGGGTGCTGAGGAATGCCGGCAACGCCAGTGGCTCAACACAGCCTGGCTGCAAAGTGGAATGGTTGAGGAACTGCAACGTGCTTCCCTGTGCCCTCCGGCGCTTTCTGTGAAAGAACTGCAAGCTTCCTTTCAGAGTCACTTGGGGATCCAGCGGCAGTTTACTTCTCAAGGCCGTCCTTTTAGTCGGCAGATTGTCAAGACACTTGGAAGCCTCGCAGAAAAGCAACAACTCATGCGCACACTTTTTCCTGTGACCTTCCACGTTCAGCAACTGATTCAGCTTGAACAAGAGCAAAAGAAAGCATCAGAAGACAACGACATTGCAAGATGTGATGAAATTGCAATGCAGATGAAGATGTTAAAACAAAGTCTTGCACTGCGGCGCCACAACAAGGAGATGCAGGATTTCGCAGACCTTGCATTTGGTGGGCAGAATTTGGAAGAATTGCACCATGCCATCGGAGACTGGAAGAACACTTTTCAGCAACCTTTGATCGACAGCTTGTCTGACCTTCGCAACAGATGCGGGCAGGACAGTTGCTTCAAGGGAACCCAAGCCCAGATGCAGAAAGAGAGAGAAGATCTTTCAAGGGCTTTGACTGAAAGTGATGTGTCCTTGGACAGTTTTTGGCAGGAATTGCTCTTGATGAATGCCTGGCAGGTGGGTGGAGTGCCAGAATTGCAATTGAACAAGAGTTATGTCAAGTGGTTGCGAAGAGGACAGCCTATACAGTTGCTTCACGGCAACCCTCTAGCCTTCGGTTTCAAGTCTAGCATTGATGAGAAGGACCCTCGCGATTGCCTTCCTGCAATTCTAGCAGATATGGCAGCAGAGCTGGGTTTCAAACACTATCCAATCATGGTGATATCAGTGTTAGGCTCTCAGTCCAGTGGAAAGAGTACCTTGCTGAACTTTTTGTTTGGCTGCTCCTTTGTAACACTCGCCGGTCGCTGCACCATGGGTCTTTACCTTTCTTTGATTCGAGTCGGAGATCAGCTGGTGGGAATCTTGGATTCAGAGGGCGTGCTCTCGCCAGATGGTACTCGAGAGCCGGTGTTTGATGCGCAGATTGCCATGATGGCTCTGGCTTGCTCACACGTGGTCGTGATCAACAGCAATGGTGAAGTCGGCAAACCAATTCTGGACTTACTGTCAGTTTGCATGTTCGCCATCAATCGCTTGTCGGTTTGCCAAGTCAAACCAGTTCTTGCCATTGTCGTTGGACAGCATTCTGACATAGCAGAAACAAAAAAACAGCAGATGTTCACAACCAGCATTCTTGAACCCCTTCAAGCAGGCTGTGAAAAGCTCTCAAACTTGAGAGTGCAGGAAGTCAAACTGTCCGACCTCATGCAAGTATCTTGCGAGAACTTTTTCGTGATGAGCTCTGCCTTTTTTCCGATTGTCGATTCAAGCAGGCTGTGAAAAGCTCTCAAACTTGAGAGTGCAGGAAGTCAAACTGTCCGACCTCATGCAAGTATCTTGCGAGAACTTTTTCGTGATGAGCTCTGCCTTTTTTCCGATTGTCGATTGGAATGGACAGCAGGTTCGCAACATCAGCCAGGCTTTCGCCGAGCAAGCGATTCAAGTTCGTCAAGCCCTGCTGGCTGCTGGAAGGACGGCAGCAGCATCTGGCTGTCCTTGGTCAACCTCCGTTGGCGATTGGTACACCCATGCATCTTCGATTTGGGCAGTCTTGCAGCAGAATTCTGCAGACCTTCTCTGCTTCCGTGATCTCTTCGAAGCAGAACTTGGCATAAAGATGAAGGATTACGTGGTAGACCTTCAACGACAAGAGGTGCATGGTTCTTTGCGCAGCCAGTTGGAGGAGGAAATGAATTCTGCAATCGTCCAACTAGAGAAGGCAAATCTTGAGGACTTGAAAAATGTCCACAGGGACTTCTGCAACTTCGTGGAAGGAAGGAAAGACGAGGCCATGCTTCGGCTAGAGACTGGTCAAGTCCCACCGGCATTTGCCAAGAAAAAGGAGCTGCTGAAAGCGTATCTTCCCATCTATCGAAATGCTGTGAGGCGCACTTGTGCTCTAGCTCGCAGCACTTGGCAAAGCAGATACAACATTTGCTATCAAAACAAGATGGCTGAAGATCGTGAGTGCCGCATTGTGAAGCAAGTGGAGGAATTCCTCACAAGCGTGACACCAAGCACTTTGGAGCAGGCGAAGGCAGAGTTTGAGAAAGCCTTTGAGGAGGCAGGGCTCCACTTTCAAAGTCTTTGAGGTTCAAAGAATTTTCGGATGGTTTAGGAACATGTGGAAAAACCATCGGTTTTGAATGTTTTTGTTGTCTCATGTTGTCTCACGTTTTGTTTTGTAGCTTCTTCGCCTGGCCTTCAGGCCTGGATGAGACATGGTGAGGATCCAGTGCCAGACTTGGAAGCCTGTCAGAAGCAGCTGCTCCGGGAGGTGCATCACCACATGGTCAATGCCAGGAGTGAGCTTCATCCAGCTGAAGCTAGCGCAGAGCCTGAACGCTTCAACTCTGCACACTCACAAGCTATGGACTTGCTCAGCCGTTTCTCGGAGTTTTGCCATTTTGTGCAGCGTTATGTCCCCGAAACAGATTGGCTGCTCGCAAGCTCCACGGTTAAGGTCTTGCAAGATGATTCGAAACTGCAGCACCAGGTGAACTGTGCTGTAAAAAATGCGTGCCGTCTTCACCTTTCTGATGCAGCCGACATACACTACCTCAGAAGGGAGACAATGAACCAGAAAGAGCAGATGCAGAAGCAGATCAGACTTTGCATAGATGAAACAAAGCGCTCCGTGTCAAACTTGCAGAACCTCTCACAAGCCTGCAGGGCTTGCTTGGAGCTTTCCCAAAACGCATGGCAGAATATCCAGAAAAAGTTGCAGACCGCAATTGGACTACCTGATCCGGATATCCATGTGCTGGTTGATATTTTTGCCAAGTTGATTGCCCGGCAATCATTTGAGGTGGTGCGTCAGAAAGCAGAGCTCCAACAGTCAAAGGCTGAAGATGAGGTTGAGAAAAGCCGCAAAGGCAAAGAGGCCTTGCGCAGTTGGTGCTTGAATTCCTTGTGCGATGGTGCCACTGACAAAGACAGAGCTGCTTTGATGGGAAGGAACCTTTTCGAATCAATGCAACGGCATTTGAATGATGACTTGTTGCAGAAGTGTGTCCATCAAGTAGCTGCTGTAGTGCAACAGAAGACCAAAGACCCAGAAGAAGCTGTACAACGAGCTTTTCAGAGGCACTTCGATCGAGAAGACTATGAGTCGCTGTGTCGGTACCTGATGAATCCTACAACATACTTGTTTCAGGAGCACTGTACCGACTGGCAGCTGCAGGCAACACAGGAAGCTTCACGTGTCATCAGTACCGTGACGTCTTTTGAAGATGCATGTAATGAAGTGGAAGAGCTCTTGCAGAGGCCTTCCCAGTCTGAGATTAAGGGCTTTGCTGCGCTGGAAGAGAAGTTGGCTGCCTCAGCCTCACCTTCCGCCAAGGTTTTCCTTTCAGCAGCTTGCCTTGTGCCAGCTGCGCATGCCAATGACGTGAAGTTGAACACCTTTTGCTTCAATGAAGCTGCGCTCAGATGCCTGCGGGATGCTTTCACTACAGAAAAGATGGCATGGAGCGGAAGCTCGCACATCAACAAGCAGGAGATCTACGACAAAGTGCACAACCTGATGAAGGAACGGCTCATGGAGGATTGGAACGTGATCCGAGGCTGTTCTGCCATATGTCCCATTTGCCAAGCGAAGTGCTCACATGCTGACCCAGACCATCTGCACAAACAGAAGACCCCACACAGGTGTTACCGGCATATGAGTAGTGCATTTGGCGGTTGCTGTCTGTATGATGAGCCTGATCAGCCGTATTGGACTCTTTGCTGTGATTCTACAATCAAAGACACCACTTGGCAGTGGGGCTCAGGTGTGTCAAGCGGCAAAACTCTTGAATTTCTGGAATCAGCATACCCCGATTGGCTAAAGGACGGCAAACAGTGGCCAGCAGATTGGTGCCTTGATGCAGCCGAAGCCGAAAAACAAAGGGAAAAATACGAAGTGGCATGGGTGCATATCAAGGAAGTCGTGCATTTAATCTACCCTCATTTGTCGTATGACAAATGCCTGCAGCTTGAGAACAAGCACAAGTTTGGCCCCACTGACATCACTGACCATCGACGTGTGACACAGGCGGGGGCCTTAGACAGACATGGAAGATATAGAAGAGAGAGAGAGAGAGAGTTGAAAAGCTTAGCACGTTTTAGGCATGTTCGTTGTCAGGATAGCATACGTGCATCACATTTTGCTGCCGGGTCTTGCAAAGTTGTAGTGGAAGCTGCGGCTTTGATGTGCTTCTGAGTTGGATTTTCCAAGGAGAAGTTCCAGCGTCAAAAGGAAAAGATGAAGAACCATGAAGTTCCATACCTCGGTCCTAAGAGCTTCGGAGGCCTTGCAGTCGCAACTGCAGGATGAGTTCTTTGAGAGTACTCAGGGATTTGAGTGCAGGATGAGCTCAGTAGCATTCGCGCAATGTTCCGTGTACAGATGTGTACGGACAACAATTTTGAGATGAAGACGGTTGCATTCTAGCCATTTTGCACAGCAAGGTTTGTTGTTGTTGTTGCCAAAAAATAAGAAGTGAAGCGAAGACATTTCCAAGGGGTCCCAAGAATGTTGGGACCAAGAAGACAAAGCTGGAATTTTGTTTGGTTCTCCAGTTGCAAGTTGTCCTCCCTGTCTGCAAGCAGTAGCAATGCACAGTACTGCTTGTGGTGAGTGATCTCTGCCTCAACAAGTTGCTGAAGGCAAAGGTGCTCAGTGCAGTGGATGCCCGTGATTGAACAGGTATATGTTCGGGCCTTATGATTCTGAGCGAGGATGGACAGGCAGCGCAGAGCGAGCTAGTAACTTTGACTGCCTGCCTCCAAGTCAACTTCTCATGTTGTACAAAGACAAATTTGTCGAAAAGACGCCCTGCATGTAGTGCCTGATCTCCGCCTCAACAAGTTGCTGAAGGCAAAGGTGCGCAGTGCAGCGAATGTCGTCAGAATCTGAAGGCAATGCTGACTCAGCTGGGGCAGACAGCAATGGTTGCGCGAGCTTAGTCACTGGCCGTATTTACCGTTGTGGCAAGCACATCCTGTCATCCAATCCTAAGCGCGGATGACGACAGATGCCAGTTAATCCATACCAAAGTAAACATGTGGTCGCAACATGAATTCTAGAAGGTGAAGCTGGAAATGGAATGCCTGTCACAGCATAACGCAACAGTCAAGCCTGGATTGGAAACCCAGTTCCATGGATATGTTGGAGTGGCCTAGCTGAAAGCTGCTGAAGTCAAACCGGTGAACGCTCCAGAAGCTCAAGTGTGAAACGTATCGTTGGCATTTTCAGATTGATGGCCTGCATAGAGAGAGTGCGGGCAGAACACGACAATGGCAGAGACAAAGCGGACTTTGTTAGTGTCCTGCAAGTACAGCGCCGCTTTTGTCTCGCAAGATTCCGGGGAAAAAATGGAGTGTCAAAAGGAAGGGATTTGAGCAACTCAGCCTCCTTCTGTTTCTCTGATCCTTTTGCTCTGAGTGCCAAAACTCCAGTTGAGATGTGTAAGCATACAAAACGTGCAGCGTCTTTAGTTGCTTTCAGCTTTGCTCGTGTGGAGACGAAAGGGGTTTCGCTGAGGTGGGTGGTGCATACGGCATTATATATCTCATCGTTGTTCTTCGGCTTGTACATCCTGCCGTGGAACTTCGAGTATACGAACCTCGGAGCGAGACTAAAGGATATGCCATTATTCGCACATCACTCAAGCATTTTTGGAAAAACCTTCTCCCAAACCTTTCGAATGAGTGACACACAGTCAGATAGAGCAATCCACTTGTGCAGTGCGGGCAACGAGTCATTTTACGTTTCTGCTCTATCTGTCGCGTTTCCTTGCGCCTGAGGAATGTTGATCGCCATAACATGAGTTTGCCAGTTGCCAGCCCGAACACCGCAGCAGCCCCATATTCTAAGCCCATCGAGGCTGGTGTCGCCGACACCTAAGGTGATGGTAACTTGGATGCAGCGGCTGGGTGTGGAAGGGGCTTCATCCTCAGATTGTGGGTTTAATGTGTTTCCCGAAATGTTCTGCTGACTTGACGATGGCCTAGAAGATTGGTACGAGTCTTGATATGTTCTGAGATTTTTATCGATGCATCAAACACGTTGACATGTTACGTATATGTTATACACATGTAATCATATGTATGTAATCATAGTACGATACGTATTGCTGATGACATTACATAGACCTCTCTGTATATATCTATATATGTATGTATAATACAACTACATGTATGTGCAATTCGTATATCATAGGCGGATATGAAATGACTTCAATAGCAACTGCTTCCAGCCAACAAGATGAAGGACCTGGCCCCTCCACCAGCACCTCCAGCGCAAGCATCCGATGATCTCGCGATGGAGCGCACCAAAGAAGCATTTGTATGAGTGTCTGTGACACTTGGTGTCAAGGACGTCTATGGAGTGTTTGCTGGAAGTTTTGAGACAATTTGATCCAGCATGTTTTCTACGCCAGCAGATCCAAAATGTTGAGCCTGAGCCAGCGGGGGTAAGTTTTGGTCGGCTAGCGGGATTTTTTGCTACCCTGTCTCTCCATTGCCTCACCTTGACTCGTCCATGAGACAGGAAAGCAATTAAGAGATGACAGATGTGGATAGGAGAGACACATCCCCAACCGTTTAACCTGAAGAGTTCGCGAGCTCTAGGACCTTTTCAAAAGGGAAGGATAAGAAAAGAGTGGCCTGACAGCGAGTGGACCCTTGCCGTTTTGAAAGGCGTCAACTTTTGACTAGTTTGAATTCCGCTGTTCGTTCGAAGCAGTCCTTCAGAGCCGTCAAAAAGCGTTCAGCTAGTGAAAGAACATACAAGAAGTGCCACGTCTGAGGGTCGCAGCGGTCACGGCAACATATTTTCCAACAGCGCCCTCAAGAAGTTAGATGAGAAGAGGTTCAAAGAAGTTCTTCACTGCGTCGACAATAATCCCTTGACTAGCAACTACCCTTTTCGACAGTTTCTCTTGGTGTGAGAGTTCTCACTGGCCCAGCGGCCCGACCTGCATTTTGCGCAGTGGCCCAGGTGTGCTGAATCTGAGACATTTACTCATTCTCATGCTGTGACATGCTGTGAGGCGCTGAATCGGCCCCCAGACCTGAGTAGTCGAGGGCCTTGCCTAGCAAAAAAATGCTTCATAAGTCCGCCCCCCCCCCTACAACTTTTTTCATCTTCCATCTTCTACCCTTATTCGTTTTCATCATTTTTCTACATTCCTTTCTGTCCATCTCATCCGTTTTTTTTCTCATCATTTTTCCATTTTTTTGCAATCCTTTCTCCTTCCTCCTCGCCTCATTCATTTCACCAACTACCCTCCAAAATATCATTTCCTCAATCTCCTCACCTCATCCATTTCACAAAAATAAACTTTGCAAAAATATGTGTCATCAAAAAAATATATCGAACTGTCTAAAAACGATGTTTCCATTTCTCGGACAAAAATAGAACAGCAACAACATCACTCTCCTCCTTCGTTTCATCAGCTTCATCATACATTTGTTTAGGCATGGTGCTCCTTGTAGGTTTTTTTATTCAATATATAAAACGCTATACTTACATTATAATTATACAAGTAGTACCGCGCAAGGCGGTGGCGGAAGTTTCCAAAAAAGAACCACTATAGGAGGCTTGAACAACCAGGGCAAACATGTTTGGGGCCAAATTGAAAACCAATCATGTTTTGTTTGTGACGAACATGGCCAAACGGTCACAAAAGAAATCAACTGCCGTAAGCTCTTTGGCAGCCGAGGCCGCGGCAGGTGGTCCCCTAAAACTGTCTCACTGGCGTGCAGCTTTGGCTCATGCCATGCGTTTAATGGCATGTGTTCCACTTCGATGAGAAGCGGCTGCAGCGCCCTGCGAACACGCTCTTGGTCCACCAGGGACAGATGGCACCAAGTTCTCCGGAGGAAATCATAGCCGAAGCGAAAATCATCATCGGCTTTCTTGCCATGGCCGCTGAACAGCTCCTCGGCACAAGTAGCTCGCAGTGCCTGCAGCTCGGCCTTTCTTTGCTGAAGCATGTTCAAAAACTTTTCGACCAGAGCGGTTTCGGAGACACACAAGTCACGCTCCCAGCCTTGCACGAGTGCTTCTTGCTCCGGCGACAGATGCTGTCTGTATCTTTTGAGAAACATAGCACAAAAGGAAGAGCTTACATCAGCTCCCTGGTCAAGGCTTTGCAATGCCTTCACCAGGGAGCTCTTTTCTTGAGCTCGCAGCACGGCAGAGTAAGCTTGGACAAACGCACTCAGCCTTGCAAAGCTTCGTTGAAGGCCGGCCAGAAAAGGCGCAGCCTCCAACTTGGACTTGTCACAAAGCGCAAACTCCCAGTCTTCCAAATGCTCTTTCTGGTCAGCATTCAACAATGCCACGTGCCGCTGAAAGAAATGCTGGGCTTGCTTCCACTGTGCGTTGGCGTTCGCTCGATTGCTCATTACGACAGCTGCCCAGCAAGGCTTGTGTAGCTCAAGAATGTCAACAGCATGCTGAGCGAAGAAGGCTTGCGCTTCGACAAAGGCACGAGCACGACGCAATGCTGCAGCCTCTTTTGCCGCAACACTCACTTGACACAACTCAGCTTCCTTTGCTTGCAAAAAATCCTTGTCCGCAGACTCTAAGCGGTCGCTGTACCGCAGAAGGAAAACACGGCAAAAGGTCGACACGTCGAACTGCTGCATGTGTCGACTCTGCAAAGCTGCCATCAAGCTTGGCTCGCTTAGCCTTTTTATCGCTTCTGCTGTTTCTGTCAAAGAAGCCTCCACGCGGCAGAAGCAGCGTTGAAGGCCGGCCAGAAAGGGCGCAGCCTCCAACTTGGACTTGTCACAAAGCACAAACTCCCAGTCTTCCAAATGCTCTTTCTGGTCAGCATTCAACAATGCCACGTGCCTCTGAAAGAAATGCTGGGCTTGCTTCCACTGTGCGTTGGCGTTCGCTCAATTGCTCATTACGACAGCTGACAAGCTTTGCTTCTGTAGCTGAGCAATTTCAACAGCATTCTGAGCGAAGAAGGCTTGCACTTCGACAAAGGCACGAGCACGACGCGATGCTGCAGCTTCTTTTGCCGCAGCACTCACTTGACACAACTCAGCTTCCTTTGCAAGCAAAAATTCCTTTTCCGCAGACGCCAAGCGGTCGCTATAGCGCAGCAGGAAAACACGGCAAAAGGTCGACGTTTGAAATTCCTGCATGTGTCGACTCTGCAAAGCTGCCAGCAAGCTTGGCTTGCTTGAGTATCTTATCGCCTCTGCCGTCTCTGTCAAAAACGCCTCCACGCGGCAAAAGCAGCGTTGAAGGCCGGCCAGAAAAGGCGCAGCCTCCAACATGGACTTGTCACAAAGCACAAACTCCCAGTCTTCCAAAATCTGCTGCTGAGCTGGCTCCAAGCTTGAAAGTTTACGTCTGCAGAAATTTCTGGCTCGCTCCCACTCTGGTACCTGACTGCGCCGATTGCTGTTGAGCAAAGCTGTAAGCGTCGGCTTCTTCATTTGCACAAGCTCCTGCGAGTAGGCTGCCAAAAACGCCACCGTCTTATCAAATGCGTCTGCCATGGCGTCCGGAGCGGTCAGAAAAGACGCGCTCCACCGTGCGGGATACACAAGGAAACGATGTCACTGGCATGTGTCTGTGGAAGTATATGCGTTCTGTGGGAACACAAACTTAAAAAAAACATCAAGAGGTTGTCCGCCTGAGCGTGATGCTGGTAGGTCGGCTGGTGACAAACAACAAACTAGAACATCAACATGTTCTCGGCCTGCGTGTGGTGCTGGTGGGAGTGCTGGTGAAAGTGTAGTGGTGGTAGTGGTGGTGGTGATGTGAGTTGCCGCTCCGCGATTAAAGCCGGGACATGAACAAACATGAACAGTGGTGGTGGTGATGCTAGTGATGCTGGTGACGAAAACCGGGACATTGAACAAACATGACATACGCGGAGCAACTGACAAGACACAGCCGAAACGCCACACGGTCACAGCGACATTACCTCCCTATCTATCTATCTATCTGTCTATCTACCTATCTATCTGCCTGTCTACCTCTCTATCTATCGAAAAATCTACTTGTCTCTCTATCTTTCCAGCTTTCTATCTATCTATCTATCTATCTGTCTGTCTGTCTGTCTATCTATCTAGAGCGCGACTAACTCAACAGGGCAGCTTAGGATGCCTTGCGCGTTGCCATTCCAATGCGTTTTACCACTGCCAAGCTGCATTCCATCTTAGAAACGCGCACCGCGCGCAAGCGCCACGCATTTTTTCCAAATTGGATGAAAGTCTTGCGCGTTTCCATTCCAATGCGTTTTACCACTGTCAAGCTACATTGCATCTCAAAAACGCGCACCGCGCGCAGGCGCCACGCATTTTTTCCAAGTTAGATGAGAGCCTTGCGCGTTGCCATTCCAATGCGTTTTACCGCTGTCAAGCTACATTGCATCTTAAAAACGTGCACCGCGCGCAGGCCGCTTGCGATTTTTAAAGTTGGAGCTTCCAAAAGTAGCTTGACCCTGTAGTGTTTTACGATTTTGACTTCTAAATGTGCACCGCGCGCAGGCCGCGTGCGATTTTTGAAAGTTGGAGCTTCCGAAAGTGTGCCGGGAATGTAGTGTTTTTACGATTTTGACTTCCAAATGTGCGCCGCGCGCAGGCCGCGTGCGATTTTTGACAGTTGGAGCTTGCAAAAGTGTGCCGGGAATGTAGTGTTTTTACGATTTTGACTTGCAAATGTTCACCGCGCGCAGGCCGCGTGCGATTTTTTGCCAGCAATTCCGACCAAAGGCTCCGCACCCGCCGCTTTACCGAGGTAACTTCTGGGCCGTCTGGAGGCTCAAGACATTGAAAAATACAGCATTTCGCGACCTTTCTAACATTTCGCACACCATGCTTCATCTTTCTTCATCGCTTCTCTCTGCTACTTCTTCTGCTCTCTCTTCTTCTCTCTCTCTCTCTCTATCTCTCGCTCTGCGCTGCTCTGCTTGAGTTGTCGATATTGTCGGAAGTTAGACTTCTAAACTTCCTTCGACCATATAAGGGTATACATGTTATAATCATAGTATGGTTTTAATAACTTCTCAGCACAGGGCGGTTGAAGTGTTCCAGATAATGATAATGCTGTCCTAATGATTGTTCTATTCCATTTAGCAGTAGACCACTTTACTGAAAACTAAGCCACTTACTGAAAACAGTAGACCACTTTACTGAAAACAATAAGCCACTTACTGAAAACAGTAGACCACTTTACTGAAAACAGTAGACCACTTTACTGAAAACAGTAGGCCACTTACTGAAAACAGTAGACCACTTTACTGAAAACAGTAAGCCACTTTACTGCGGGAGATTTGCCTTCATTTCATTGCTTCTCACTCTGTTTGGCAATTGGTGGGAGGTTCCTGTGATTTTTCATATATTTTGGTATTTCTCTATTTTGTAAAACTATGGATATCCCCTTAAAAATCAATATTTTCAATTTTCTAGAATTCTCATTTTTTACTGTATTGTCGTTGGATGAAAATAGAAATTTCCAGTTTGAGCCCAAACCCCAAACCCAAATCCTTAATCCGTCAAACTCATCACAATTTCAAGTATTAGCCCACTAGGTATTTTATATAGGTGTTCCTGTTTATGAAGTACTGGATTGTCACCCCATTCTGCTTTGGTTTTTGACGGCAGCCTCTGCGCAGTTTTAATATGTTTGTTATTCCTGATGTTGCCACAATCCTTTTTACATAAATCTCTAGGTTTCCAAGTTGTAATGTTTTTCCAAAGCTTTGTTCTCTTTCTGTAAGGCATTCCATATTTACAATAATCTACATCTTTAAATTCAAACCCATCCATAAACTCCTGATTTTTCAACAATCCGGTTTGGGGATTTTCGATTACACAATATTTAGGATTAAAATATTTGATAATCTCAATAGTTGATAAGACAATATTATTCGCATATTCGATATTCCGAATTCCCCTAGTTTTTGCTACATTATATTCAGTGCATGGGGGACTACTCCAACTAAAATCAAAATGGTTTGTGTCAACCTGTTTGTAATCCCACTCCAAAATATCAGTGTTGATATCAGCATTTTCAAGTCTAATGATATTACATTAAATCGAAGCGACTTTGATATGGTTCCGACGCTTTTTGTTCCGCGAAATAATTCTATTAAGTTCATCATATTTGAATTACTTAGATATTAATTATTCAAATAATTCATATACTCCATCATCCTTTTTTTAATTTTGTAAAATTCTAAAGTGGTGCTTTTAGGTTGTTTGATTTTTCCCGTATTCAACATATCACAATATTTATTTTGCTTTGTAGGGTAGTCGCCTGACGGCCTCCCGATGGATTTTGCTTGAAAAATATGTTCGATTTGTTCCTTCTCTTCAGTGCTTTGTTGTTCGCGTTCAACTGGTTTTTCATCAATGGATTTAATCATATTATTTAAGGTTTTAATAGTTTTACCAATTGATGTTATCTTCTTCATTAAATCATTAATAGTATAATTCTCATTTTCAGACATTACTATATATTTATTTAGATAATTATTTAGTTAAGCATATATTGTATAAAGTGCAATTATGCTAAAACTACTCTTTAGATACAATTTTTCATCACTTGTTTAATAGTTTCCTGCGTTTCGTTATCATCATTTTCCGAGAGTGATGCATCCTTACCCCATTTAAAAGTTATATTATGAACATCTGTTTCTAAGTTGATACCGTCTTTAGTTTTATCAATATTCATTTTCTTATCATTTTTACTTATTCTGAAACTTGTTGGAATACACGAGCATTTGCATTTTTTATTATTTTGTATTTCTAATTCATTTTTCATCTCTAACATCCTGTTACACATTGGACAAGAAACCTCAATAACTGATGTTTCTTTAACAAGTTCTTCTTTTTCTTTATCAGTTGAAGAAACACTTAAACCTGTCTTATTCTTTTTGTTTTTCTTTTTTCCCATTTAAATTAATATTTACATTTGTAGTTTTGATATTGTATTCCTATCTTAACTAATTCTAATGAATAATAACAATATTTCTCAATTTTATTGTCAGTTATTATTGCCTCTTCTATATTCTCTACTTCATCTATTATATTAATATAATCTGAATAACTCCTATTCATATAAATAATAAGATGAAATAATGATTAAACTAATTGTTTGATCTTATTATTTTCATGCAAGTTAGAATATTCGGGGCTCAGCACTGGGGGGTTTCACTGCACGCAAGCAAGACACAAACCAATTAGCTTCAATGCTTATTGATTGAAGCAATGGAAAGCCTGTTCTATTTAATATTATATACAAGTTATTTTTTGAATATAATTTTCTATATATCTTTAATATCAACTATGACAACGTTCCAAAAAGTAAAACCAATAAACACAACTGAATATGAATTCAATCAATCTAAATATGAGCACGTGCCAAAATTACCATTTAGAAGTATTGTAGTTGCTTCTTCGACAGGCGGTAAGACTGTCCTTATTCAAAATTTAATATTGAATGTTTATAGAAATTCATTTGCAAGAATATTTATATTTTCACCCAGCGTCCAAAACCACCCTACATTTTCAGAAGTTAAAAAATATATCAGGGATGAATTGCACGTGGATGATGAGAAAGAACACATTTATTTTGATAATTATAATCCAAGTGATTTAGAATATGTTATTGAAAGACAGAAGAGAATTATTTATTATATGAAACCTAAAAAGAGAAAGAAATTGTACTCAATATTAATCGTTGTAGATGACCACGCAGACGACCCTAAATTTGTTAGATATAGTAAATTATTACACTGGCTTTTTACAAGAGGTAGGCACGATGCAGTAAGTGTGATTTGTTCAACACAAAAATACAATGTTTTAGCGCCTATCATTCGTTTAAATGCCAGTTCATTATATATTTTTAGGTTGAACAATGCCAGTGAATTAATGAGTTTTATTGAAGAAAATAGCGCCATTGTTGATAAACAGCAATTATTAGAATTGTACCATCAAGCCGTTAATTTTGCTCCATATTCTTTTTTCTACGTGAATATGAATTCAAGAGACATTAACAACATGTTTCATATCAACGTTGAACAGGCATTTCAAATTACAAATGATGAACAAATATATTCTAATTTAATACGCCAATGAAACTATGTAGATGTGGTGGATTTTATCGTAAAGGTAAATACAATTTTCATACTAATTCTTGGATACATAAACTTTATAAGGTATTGAAAAGGAGGGCAACGGACGAGGAATTATTAAGATTTCAAAATAATTGTGTTGATGAAGAAGATTTAATAGATGAAACAAATAGCACTGTTTCAACATCAACGCCAAAAAGTGAAATAAGTTGTATAAGCAATCAATAATATTAATAAGTTTTAATATTATTCATTCAGAATAATGAATAATTACATAATTGAACAGGAACCCTATATAATATGTTTGTTTTTTTCTTCTTCTAATTTATTAACTTGTTCATTTAGTGTTTTTGCACTTTTAATCAAGAGACGCTCACGCGTATCTTCATCATCAATTTCATTTAATTTATCAAGAGGTGTATGATCAATATCAGTTTTCTTTTTGAAAAACCACATTATACATAATATTATTTAGATTGTAATTTTTCAAAATTATCTTTTTGTGGTTCTTCTTCTTCGTCTTCAGTTGGTGCTGGTGTTTCTCTTGGACTTTCAGATGAAGAACTATGGACAGTAATAGGTGGAGAACTATGAACACTAATAGCTTCATTAGAAGAACTACTGCTACTTTGTGCATTTCCTGCTGTTATTTGATAAACTAAATCAGCGATATTTATTGTTGTTGCAATTGCGCTATGTGATAAGTTTAATATTGTATCTGCTACTGTAGCGCCGTTGTGTAGCATTATTTCTATCATTTTTGTCAGTTTGAACTTCTTTTCTTCTTCGTCGCTGTCATCCTCATCTGGTGGTTTCTTTGGCGGTGGTTCTGGCGGTTTGTTGTTGTCAAGCATTGTAGTAAAGGCTGACACCATTGCATCGCGTTGGTTTTTCAGTGTTTGTGTTGCTTGTGTTCTTGTTGGTTCATTTCTTTTGTATGTGTTATGCCGGAAGTTTTGAAGCATTATTTTAAGCATATTGTCTTGGTTGTCCTTTACCTTAAACGCTTCAAATGTCATATTTAATGGTTGGTTTGCATCATTGTATAATTTTTCGTCAGTCTGTCTGGTTTCTGTGGCGATTGTATTTGTGTTGGTTGCAATGTCAATAAATTCTCTCGGTGTGCCCTTTTTCATCAATTTCGGTGGCTGTATTGTTGTTGGTGTGTTTGGTTTTGTTAGGTTATGTATTGAAAACTGTTGTCATCATATTTATCATTGAATTTCTGCTTCTTTCTTTTCAGTATGTTTTTAGTTAATATTATCATTAAATATACTTATATTTTATTTCTTTCCCTTACCCTTAAAACTTGCGTTGAGTTCTTCTATTCTACCCTTGTTTAAATTTACTATCCACCCGCCATTATCAATAGTGTCTAAAATCATGTCCGTTAAATATTCTTTGTATGTTCTCGCCTTGCCTCTGCCCTTGTGTTTCAATTCTTCCTGTATTTCACTTTCTTCTGGCACTTGAGTTCCTCTTAAATAAAGTTGAAATTTAATATAATTTACTGTTAAATTAGGGTTGTTTTTTCCAGTAAGCAGGACTAATATTATTATCTATTGTTGTTTTGAATAATGGAAATAATGGCAATGGCGGCGGCTCTTGTGGCGTTGAACTTGATGCCCCTTTGGCTTGATATTCTACTTGGGCATCATCTCCGCCTGAAATTGGCGAACCTTCGTATTCTAATACTGGGAGATTATCCGGTATTGTTCTTGTTGTTGCCGATGGTGCTGATTGTCTGTTGCCTAGCATTCTTTGAAAAATTGTTCCGCCCATTTCTCGTAAGTTTGATGCCATTGCTTGGCTCACTTCATTTACTCTTTCTTTTGTTGCTGTGGTTAGTTCTTGTAGCCTTGTATCTACCACTGCCTCGTGCTGTCTTGATGTTTGCAGTGGTGTTGAAAAATCATGTTCATCTGCTATGGCGTTTGCGTTTCTGGTTAATGGTGTGTCAGCATTCATCCTATTCGCTGCATAAGTGTGTCCATTTCTACGTGCTTCCTGTTTCATCATTAATTCTCTCATCTGCCTGTCTAATATTCTCATCTGTTGGTCTTTCAATAAGTCTAAATGGTCGCTTCCATCAAAACAACTTCCTTGAGGACTTGCTTTGAAGAATGTGGCATCCCTGTTTGGTAGTTTTCCTGTTATTAAATCATTTTTGCCTATTAGATTAGCGAGTTCTTCATAAGTGGGTCGTCTTTTCAGTCCAAATTTTGAATATGGATTTATTAATTCTAAACTTGCTGTAGTTGCCATATTTATTATAATAATAGTTAGATTATTAATATTATTATAATAAATGTTAAGTAAATGTTAGTTTCTTCAACTCCTCAATTTGTTTTTCTAAAGGCTCCTTTGTTGAATGTGGTAGACTTGGGCGGTGTAGTTCCATTGTTAATCTGTCTAATTCATTTTGAAAATTTGCTCTGGCGTGTCCTTCTTGAATGTGTTTTCTAAATGCTACTGATGCTTCTTGTGAGTTCTTAGTTAAATTTGTTCGTGTAGGTGTTTTAGATATTCATTATCTTTTAAATCAAATGGACTATATTTAATTTGCGAGGATTGTGAGAATATCTTACCTTTATTTTTTCAGTTATTTTGTTTACGAAATTTATACATTATATATTAATCATAGATTTTAATTTTATTCTTGTTGTTGTAAATATTGCTGGTGTTTTTGTGATTTCTCGTGTCGTTTCAAAGCACCCCTACATATTTCCATACCACATTCACAGGTAATTCGTTATTTTGCTTGATTACTTAATTCTTCCTTTCTATTATCATACCATATTTTCTTATATTCTTTTGTTTTTCTTCATCTAATTTATCTTTCTGTTGTTCATATTTATGGTTAAGTTGTTCGCATCATTTGCTTTGTTTGCAGTCTTCTTCGTTGTATGTTCCTAAATGTGTTAAATGTGTTTTGCTATTCATATGCTCTGCTTTATGACTTAATGTATATTTTCCTCCACATTCGCAATCAATTTTGGTAGATGCCTTTTCGTTTAATCTATCCCGGTGTCTTTCTCTGTATAATGCTCCGTGTTGTTTATATTTTTCCGTTGTTTTTTCAGGCTTTTCTTTTCTCCTTTCGTTTCTTTGTTGATTAATTCGGTCTCTGTTGTTTTGTTTCCATTGTCTATCGTATTCCTTTTTATCTTCTTCTGTTCTACCTTCAATTCTTTGGTTTAGATTTCCGTATTTCTTTCTCAGTTCCCCTTCTCTTATAAGCAGTTCTTCTTTTGTTTCACATGGGTATTCTTCTAAGAGTTCAATCCCAATTTCATTCATATAAGTGTAACATTTTGATAAGTTTGGTCGTTGTTTGGCATCGCATTTATGTTTTATTTTTTGTTGTTCTAATTCCATTGTGGTTGAACCCGCATAGACATCACTATTTTGATTGTTTATTATCTTGTATATGTTTCCACTGTCGTACTTACTTATATCCATTGGATATTTATATAAGTAAATATGTCTTTAAACCTGTTTATCGTATCTCACTAATTATAGAGCAGAATTCCACTTTCACGCAATTCTAACACGCTTTCACTAATCATGTGTATGAACACCTCGCGGACATCTTCATCAGTTGTTAGTGCTATATTACTTCCCTTCAATTTAAAAACGAGTAAACCTCCCATTTTAGTATTCTGTCCACTAAAATTATTGTCTGCCATTTTCTCAAATGAAATCCCAATAACGAACTTTTTTTGTCTGTAGCGTTTATATGAAATGCTAAAGGCGTATTGGTCAGGGTTCAAATAGTGTAATGTTCTTCGGAGGTTGTAGGCACTCTCGGCGAGGCTCTGGCATTCAAACTCTGGATACTTCTTATTGTTAATTTGTAATTGCAAAGATAAATTTAAAACTGAATTTTGAAAGCCTTTGCCGCGGAATTGCGCACGGGTAAGATTACCATCGCCATCAACAGCATCTGGGTTAAAACCTTCAAAAACTATTGAATTAATCATAGGATTGTAAAAGTAATTCCATCGCTTGTAAATATAATTATCGTGTCTGTAGTAATTATTATTATCAGCATCTACACCTGCTCTTGGTGGGCGATACAATGTAATGAAGCAACCATTTAATTTAGAAGCGGATTTAACAATATTCATATTAATTTCAGTTCCTGCCGCGTTGAATGATTGCGTCATAGTGTGATGCATTGGAAATACTAATTTCAATCTTTGACCCTCTAACAAATGTTTCACTATATTGTTATTGACCGTATTGTCCAATTGTATTGCCTCGGCTCGTATAATTGCATTATTTTACTCCCACGAGGTGCTGGTGTCTCCAGTTGTGAAACAATAACCTTTGGCATCATTTTGAGTATTGTCATCAGTAACGGTAAATGGTGCAATAACTGGTGTATGCTCGTTTGATACAATTGTAAATTATAATTCAAGTGGAGCATAACGAAGAGGTAAATAATAATTGATTTCTATCAGTCCGCATACCGGCTTATGTCCTAATCGCATATAACCATTAGCGCCGGGTACTCCTGCTACTGAATGGCGAGTATATCGTGCTGTTAAATCTCCCCAGTTGTTGTGGTCTCGTGTAGTTGGAAATGTAACAGCTACGCGGTCGGCAGCGGGATTGGTTCGTTTATTAACATCTAACATTTCTGCTAAGCCGGTAGCATAAGTATGTCGCCAGTCATCATCCCAGCGAGGATTAGCGCTACTTCCTAAATCGTCCATATCTCTAGCATCTTGACTTTTAAAAGAATTATACAATTCACAGTGCCTATTGTATTCAATAATATCTTGAACTTGTTGCCCACCTACAGTGCATCTATAACCACTGAAGAAGGATGATAAATTACCTAACGGTCGTAAAAAATGACTTCGTGTTCCGTCAGTGTTTTGAAGATTCGCAAATAAACGAACAGAAGATAAATCCATATAGGTGTTGTCTTCTCCAGATATATGAAATCTAATATTTTTGTTTCCTGCATTTGGATTTTAAACATTACTACCCGATGGAAATAGTTAACATGTCGTCGGTCTGTGATATGTTGTGCTGTTTCCGGAAGTCCAAAATTTAATGAGTTAATCATTGTAGGTTCACTTTCTGCAATTATATTATCGATTACTTATATATGATAAACTTTGATTTTATTTTATATTATTTATATTTTTCTTATGTGGAAGCATTATAGTAGAATTATGTGAAGTTGTATTTTTATAGTATGTATTAGATAATTATTTTGTGTATCAACTATATCTTTTAAAGTATCATAATCTAAATGTTTACATTGTTTATCGTATTGTGTAGGTTCTTTTGTCAGTTTCTTCTCTAATGGAATTTTGTTTTGGTTGTCTTTGTTTCTAAACATTATTATTAATATTATTGCTAAAACCCTCTAGGCCCCGTGCCTAAATTGGGAAGCAGTTCTGAGGTCTGTGTTAGTGTTGCTTACCAAGTTCCATTGATCGCCTCTTGGCTCAAGACACAATTGAGGTTCAAGATCTGATGTGTAGCTGCATTCACACGTGATCGGCATTGAGAGCGGAAAACACTTCGCTTGCGCTGCATTTGTCAGGACCACTGTTGTAACTATCATTCCTTCTCCCTTACAACGTTTACACGGGTTCGGCTATAACGGCATCGTCCGTATACACCTTTCTACGTGGTTGGTATTACAGCTGGAGGGTTCGGTGCATAGCGTCCCACGGGACGTCACCTTGCCGTCTCTTGACAGGTTATCAGCCGTATCGACAAGCTCTACACTGGACAGAGAGACAGCTGGTTTATTGCGGGTACAGGGACAATAAAGGAACGATAACCTACACAGTACAATGGCGTCTTCAGCGAGCCCAAGTACTGCAACTTTTGGGAACAGCAGCTCAGAGGGATCCAATGGATTGATGGCTCTTCCTGCGGTGATGGATATGATCGCAGACTCACAGGATGAACCTGGGAGCGGAGGATCCGCGCTATTCAGCGACATATCCACCCCCACAAGATCATGGAAGAAGATCGATGTTCATCAGGAGTCGAAGCAAAGAGAATCCCCACCGAGAAGATCATCATCTTCGCCTGCGACACCACGGACGTCGCAGAAAGGCGTGAGATCAACATCGAAGGGTGGGAGGTCAAAATCACCCACCAGTGCAGAGTTTCGCGCCGCGATTAAGGAAAAGAACAAGATGGAGGTGGAGATCGGGGAATATCAAAGGACACTTGATGAAATGTCGGCAGCGATGGCGAATCTTCATCAAGAAGACTATGGAAGCACCATCCGGATCCAGGAGCTGGAAAGACGATGCGAGATTGCCAGCAAGCAGTCGGGACATCTAGTGAGTCACCACCAACACCACATGGCTGAGGCATGGCGCAAGTTTGAGGAAGAAGCCCAACAGATGCGCAAGGTGGAAATGAACGCATATCAGTACGGGGAAAAGAAAGACATGGAGTCGAATGTTATAATGCAACAGATGAGACAAGCTGAAGGAACTATCATGGAGCAGAAACGGGAGATTGCAGTGATGAAATCCTACATGGCAAGCGAGAAGTCGGCCGCGCAGGAGTCAGCTATACGTGCAAATCAGATACACCGTGAAGCTTCGCAGCAGATATCAGTTTATCAGCAACAGATCAGAGGCATCGAATCGTCTACGTCTATCGAGAAGTTCAACGAGGAGGAGATGGTCCAAAGTCTGAAATCACAGTTGGAGCACGCACTTGTCAAGCGCCCCGAGAAGTACTCTGGAGGACTCCAGGGAACAGCTGATGGCGAGACTGAATGACGTTACAGTATTTGCGGAACAAGAATCAAAGAGAGCAGATTGCTTGCTTCGCGAGAAGGAAGAGATCGTCAAACAGGGGTGGTCATCGTCAAGATGCGATCTTGGAGTTAGCCCAGGTCAAAGAGGCAAAACAAGAAGAACGGTGCACGATGGACGAGAAGTCGAAGGAGGCTGAATACTGGAGATTGACAGCTAAGGGAGTGTACGACGAATACCTCGAGGAGATGCATGAGCTTCAGGGACAACTGAAGGAAAGGGAGGCGACGCTCAAGCAAGAAGAGAGTTTTGTTCGCCAACTCGATGCTGACAACGAGGAGCTACGTGCACACAAGAAGCTGGAGACACCGGAAGCCTCTAGCAGTAAAGATGGACATCGTGAACGAGCAGTAGTGAAACGCGCTGAGGGAGGACCCCAAGCTAATTCATCTAGGGTAGACAAGAAGGTGGCTGGGTTAGTCCCGTCATCGTCTTCAAATCTGACCCCTAATTCGTCGCTAATGCCAGGTTCGATTCTCTTTCCGTCTTTTGGTGATCCAATGATCGATGTACACCTATCCCAGATGCAAGGGGTTGTCGGACATGTCCCGCAATCCACTACTGCGACTGGTGGCGGTGATGGAGGGGGAAACAACGGTACTACGCCCCCATTGGATTACGGTGGATTCTCACCTAATGGAAACAGGCAGGGAGCAAGTCGACGTCAGTTGAGCCTCACAGGTGGCGGAGGAGGACCTCCGGATGACCCACCCGATGATGAGGGAGAGGACGACGACGACGAAGAGGATGAAGAGGACGAGGAAGAAGAAGAGGAAGAAGATGACAATCGGACACGGAGGAGACGAAGAAGATCGAGAGATGATCGAGAGGTCAAGAACGATAGACCGAGGATCTTGAGGAAAGAAGCCGAGAGGGTATCTATTCCTGCTTGGCCAAAGATCCACCAACTTGACAACTGGAAGATGCAACTGCTGATGAATGTTCTGAGCGCATGTGCAGATCCAGATACCGACACATGGACAAAATGGTT
Organism: Effrenium voratum; assembly: GCA_963377175.1. Classification (NCBI taxonomy): domain Eukaryota; class Dinophyceae; order Suessiales; family Symbiodiniaceae; genus Effrenium; species Effrenium voratum. The sequence continues at coordinate 23,551 of CAUJNA010001082.1, forward strand.
GGAACAAGCTCTTGGGTTAAACCCAGACCTGAATATGCTTAGCGATTCAGGTGGCGACAGATTTGCCACGATAGATATTAAGATGGCCATGGGCATGCAGAACATGTTGAAATAAGCACCTGACGAAGCCAAAGACGTGTACCTCGACGCTACGCGGCACTCGGAACTACGACATCAACAAGGGGTGATCGTGAAGGGACGAGAGTTGGTGGCATTGGTTATGCAATCATTCAGAACATCTGATAGAACGGATCTTGTCTACCACATCGAGCACCTATTCAACCTTGACTTTCCTGGAGACAAGAACTTGGTTATGTTCAGGAACAAATGGTATGATTTGCTGCTGAAGCTGAGGAGCGAGGACAGACCCAATAAATTGGCTCTCAGAGATATCCTTTACAGGAAAATCAAGGGGAGCAAGAAGATGGAATTCGGCCTCAATGCCTACCATAGACTGCCGGACAAGCATCCTCAGAAGACGTATGAATTCTTGTTGGCGTTGATCGACCATCAGATCAAGGCGGATCGGGAGGACCTGATGCTTGACATGAAGGAGAGATCGGTCAAGTCGATGATGAAGTCAGGCGGCAGAGATGCGGCTCCAGCCACTGGCAAACAGGAGAACCAGGGTGGCAAGGGCAGAAAGGGGAAACCCGGCGGACCTGATGCTGCTCCTGTACTCCCAAAAGCCAAAGCAAAGGGCCACGCTGGCAAGAACGGCAAGTCCGACGGTGCCAGCGACAGAGGCAAGAGTCCGGGCGGAGGCAAAGATAACCCCTGTTGGTATCACTTCAAATCGGCGAAGGGATGCGTGAAAGGGAATGAATGCACATTTTCCCACAGCAAGAAGACGGAGCACAAGCTGGAGAACATGCCCAAGGGGAAAGGAAAGGGTAAGTCCAAATCCAGATCGTCGTCACCAAAGAGGGATGATGGAGCATGCTTCGCATTTCAGAAGGGAAGTGCGACAGGGGGAGCGCTTGCAAGTACAGGCACGAGCTCATCAAGAACAATTCAGCTCCGGCAACGTCAAGCGACAAGGCGCAAGCCAAGTCGAAGGCTGCCGCCAAGGCCGCAGCGCCAGCTATTGCAAGGAGGGCCATCGCGATGCCCGCGATAGTCCTGAAGCAATCGGCTCCTGCGGGAAAGGTCAGCTTCAAGAAGGACGTTGACCAGGTCGAACCGGATGAAGCCGAGACCGTCTACCACGAGCATGATGACGACGCGATGAGCGAATCATCGAGATGGTCTGGCGAGTCCGAGATCCCCCAGAGAATGGTATGGTTCAAGGAAGTACTCGACGTCGACGAGAATGGAGAGATCGCCTATCTTGAAGACGAGAGAAGGCAGTGGGAACGAAAAGGGGAATGGTACGGTTATGAGGACAATGAGAGTGAGCCTTATCAGTACGTGTACGTCGACGAGAAGAAGTTCAAGAGCAGTGATCATCGAGAATTATCAGCCTATCAAGTCCAACGATCATTGGTAAGAGCGAAAATACTGAGAGAGGTGGTGGATGACATATACAAGAAACACTACTTCCCGGTGACCAAGGAGAGCAGTATAATGTTCGAATATGATCAGAGCAAGGACGAAATCAAGGAGTCGGCCGTCGACTGGAAGAAGCAGCATGGTTTGCCGAAGAACGTTTTCGCCATGTCAACGTGCATCAGTAAACGGGTGAAATGGTTGATGGATACCGGATGTGGTCATGATCTCATCGGACGAGCCAAGGCAAAGAGCCTGGGTGTCGACATCGTGAAAGATGATGACAAGATCGTGTTCCAGACCGCGAATGGTTCCACGTCCACGTCCGATGTGGCCAAGATAGTCGTGGACGAATTGGACGAGACTGTCGAGCCACACGTGTTGGATGAGACACCCACGGTATTGTCAGTAGGGAGGAGACGCCTTTCATGGTTACACCAAAGCAGGGATTCGTGCACTTGCAGGTCAAGGACGACATCCCATACCTTGTGAGTGATGGTAAGCTTCGGAGTAACAGGCATCGCCCAACGATAGACGACCTCAAAGAGCACTTTTCGGAAGTATTGGCGATGGTAACGAACGACGAGGCAGATCAGGGAGGTGACGATAACAACGAAGTCACACCCGCCGCTGTCGGTGAATCCGCAGAGGCCGAGGACGGACACCATGATGGTGCATTCGACTTCGGACCACCCGGAGGAGCCGGCCCAGTACGCCCGCCTCCCGTAGCTGAGGATGTACCTGTAGATGTTGGGTCAGTCCCACATCGACATGGTGATGCCGAAGCTCACGAGGAAGAGGTTGATGAGGATGATCCAGATGCCGGAATTGAAGTTGATGTGTACGAAGGATCATCAATAAAGAGGAAAGTGGGAGTCCTCAAGAGGAACGCCAACTCCATCTCTCATTTGCTCACACACAGGTACCGAAATCCTTTCTACGAATCATGTGTCAAGGCAAAGATGAGACACTTCAGATCACGAACGGGAGCCTTCAAGAGGGAGGTAAAGACGTTCGGGGACCTGGTGACGTTCGACTTCGTGACGGCATCAGGAGATCATGAAGTGGAAGGCAGGTATGCGCTCATCATCCGGGACATATATACCGGAATTATCATGGCTTATCCAACCGCGAGAAGAGACACTGACTCCGTCATCAGGGCCATCAAGCACTTCTGCGGGAGAAGGAAAATCAAGCAGGTATATTCGGATGATGGCCCGGAACTGATCAATGCGTGCGTGGAGCTGAAGCTGAACCACGACCTATCGCTGCCTGGACGACCGCAGAATAATTCCCTTGCTGAGAGAACAAACCAATTCATCATTGACCAGACTTCGGCTTGTCTTGTACATGCCGGTCTGCCCACGTGCTACTGGGTGCAGGCCATCACCACTCTGTGCCATCTCATGAACATTGAAGAGGTGAATGGATCGAGTGCATGGATGAGGCTGCATGGCGAGGAGTTCAAGGGCGAGAAGATACCTGTTGGTGCGCTAGTAGACTTCAAGCCGAGTGAAGCACGAGGGGGGAAGAGGGAGAAGTTCGAACCAAGAGGGGAAACTGGTATATTTGCTGGATATGTGTTGAGCACCGGGATGCATTGGGCAAACAAGTATCGCGCTTGGGCACTCACTGCGTTTGCGGGTGCAGAGCTGAATCAAGAAGGCAAAGGTTCCACCTCGATGCCACATCAGACGGAGAGGATGATTCTGAAGTCTCCTCTGACATTCCCAATACAACAGAAGTACAAGGCTGCCAACGAGACTTTGGAAGGGATTGAGTTGTCTGTCGATGCAATCGGTCTGGATGCGCGTGACCGCCTGATCGAAGATGAGGACTACGAGCCTGAGTTGCTGCAGAGTGACGAGAAGCGACTGCTTGACGATGAGGTCGATCAGATCGCTGGTCTACTGCTTGACGATGGTCCGGAGGTACTTGTCGGAGGTCGGGGGGACCATGCAGAAGAGGAAGATGCTAGACCAAGCTCATCAAAAGGGAAAGGAGATGGACATGCCAAGGGCGATGAAAAGATTACGATGTCCGACCTTCCGCATGTGTCAGTTGGACTACCTGGGGATGGCATCACGTACGTCAACGATGATGGCAAGGAGGTTAAGATCGATAAGGCCGGAAGACCATATCCTGTCGGGAAAGATGGATTCAGGTTAATGAAGACGTCGAGACCTCCAGAGTACACTCCTGATGAATGGAAAATGATGAGTAAATACTACACCAAGGAAGAAAAGGCCGAGGTGAAGGGCGGTGGCAAGAAGAAGAAAGAAGATCCCAAGAGTAAAGAATCTGAGGTTTCTGCGCCGGCTGAGGCACAGACATTGCAGATGCCCGGTGGTAAGAGAATTCGAGCAATGCTTCGAAACCGCTGGGGTGGAGTTGAATGGCAGTACAATTGGGGATTGCGGAAGAACATATCAAAGATCAAGAACCCAATGGATGGGAAACACTTGGCTGAGCTTGAGTGGGTCAGGATAGTTGTAAATCCTGTTGACGGAGTGGTTGTTCTCATGGATTCCAAGCAATCCCAAGACGTCTTGAGACGAAACGTTCAGCTTGAGAAAGAATTTGAATGTCTGGTAGTAATTTATGCCTGGAAGTTCAAGTCAGAGGAGCGATCTAAGTCGACTCCAAATTGGACGAAGGCAGTTGCATCAGTCATGGAGCGTCAGAAAGACGAAGCTGAGACGACATCGGGGACAGATCCAACGGTCGACGAATCGACGGATCTTACCTGGTATGAATGGGAGGAGTCTGCTGAGGTAGTTTCTGGAAAAGTGCCACTCGCGATGCCTGCGATAGGCGAAGACGGTGAAGCCAAGAAGTACCCATCGATGCCGTGCGTGACTTCTGAGCGAATGCAGCACAGAGAGAAGGCCGTGAAGGTTGTACGATTCTTCGACGCTTTAGTGTCCAGACCGGTTGGCCGGAAAGAAATGCTGACCAACCCTGATGCGTTGGCATCGATGAAGAAAGAATGGTCGGGATTAATCGACCAGGGCGTCTTCGATCTTGGCGCAGTGCGTGAATATGACGCTGTAGCCAAGGAGGCACAAGCGAAAGGGGAAGAGATACACATGGCTCGCGCACATGGTATTTGCGTTGAAAAGCACTCACAGTTGCCTGTTGGTGATCCTAAGAGGAAGTTCAAGGGTAGAGGCGTGTTGCTGGGGAACCAAGTGAAGAATCAAAGCTTTGAAGCTGCGATGTTTCAAGATTTGGGGAACTCTCCTGCTTCATTCGAAGCCTCGCGTTGGGCGGATTTTTTGGGTTGTCATGATGGCTGGGATGTGCAGATGGCCGACGCTGTTCAAGCGTACATACAGGCCACCTTGAGAGGCACGCCGTGTTGGATTGAATTGCCACCGGAGGCCGTGCCAAGTGAATGCAAATGGGATAAGTACAGAAGACCAGTCGTCCCGTTGAGGAAGGCGCTGCACGGACACCCAGATGCGGGAACATTCTGGGAGCAGCACTGCGATGAATCGGTGCGTGCCGTTGGTTTTGAGCCCATCGGCGAAGAATGGCCTTCTGTGTACATTCATGAAAAGCACCAGCTTGTTCTGGTTGTGTATGTCGACGACTTCAAAATGGCAGGGCCGCAGAAGAACCTTGCCCAAGGGTGGAGCATGTTGCGTACACGTTTGAAAATTGAGCCCGAGACTGGACTTGACATGTACCTTGGTTGCAATCAAAGCAAGGGAAACGTCACTCTCGGGAACGGACACCGAGTAACAACGGTGACCTATGACATGGAACAGTTCCTACGTTCCTGTGTCGACCGCTATCTTGAGGTGGCGGGCGACGTGAAGTTGAATAAGGTTGTCACTCCTGAGTTGCATGAAGAAACAAAGAATCACGTCTCGCGGAAGCCTGCCAGAGAGGGCCCGTCAGTCGTGTGCAATTGGTGTAACAATCTTGTGCCCACCGACGGTTCTGCCACGGACCAACGGGGAGGGACTCCTGAGTTGGCCATGAAGGAGCCCGTGCGTGGACACCTTGCTCCGCATGCCGCTAGCGTACTAATGAAGTTGCTGTACGGTGCGCGGATTGCTCGCTTCGATTTGTTGCGGCAAGTGAATCGCCTAGCACGGAACGTGCACAGGTGGACCGACTCCGATGATCGGGGTTTGCATCATTTGATGCGCTATGTGCATCATACTAAACATTGGCGCATGGTCGGTTGGGTTGGAGACCCTATGGATGATGTGCACTTGGCCTTGTATGCGGACGCTGACTTTGCAGGATGCGTTGACTCGCTACGTTCCACCTCTGGTGGACACTTGAATATACAAGGGCCTAATACCCGGTTTCCGTTGCTGGCAGCTCCAAAAGACAGGGTTGTGTGAGTCATTCCACTCCCGAGGCCGAAATAGTTGCGGCCGATGTTGCCATGAGATCGATGGGTATGCCTGCTCTAAAGTTGTTAGAGCGGATTCTCAAGAAGTCACCGAACTTTGTGTTCTATGACGATAACAAGGCTATGATCGGTGTCGTGCGATCGGGGAGAAACCCCACGATGCGCCACCTTGAGAGAAGCCATGGTGTTAGCATTTAGTGGATGCATGAGATGTTCACACGTGATTACATGTACTTGGCGTATGAGGTCACCGACAGGATGGCGGCCGATATTTACACCAAGGCGTTCAATGATGGGCGCAAATGGAAACATGCATGTTTGCAGATTGGTCTACTTGACCCGAGCTTGCTGTCTGACCCGGATACCCTCACGGCGCTCACACCTACGTGTGATCCCATCAAGGGGACCATGCAGACCGCTTCGGGGACAGTTGACGGAGTTCCAACATTTCCGTACACACACATTCCGATCATGCCCCCGGACCTGTGGTGGTCTGGATTAACATCCAAAGAGGGATTGCATGAGCATGAAGGACATGATCCGGTTGTTGTTGCCAAGGGACCCAGATTGATGCGTGTGAAACCTCCACTCGCGGTTGTGACACCGTTCGGGAGCAAGTGGCTTCGCTCCACTTGGTTTCTGAAGAACGCGTCATGGCTCAAGGTCGAGGATAGGGTCGACCCAGGGTTGCAATGTGTGCGGATTGATGGATGGGTTGAACGCGCAGTTCGGCAGTTTCATCCCGTACCGGTTGCTGTACCGGCACGGGAGCGATCTCCACGACCACGGCCAATTCACGTCGGGTCCGGGGATGTTGACATGCAGTCCGTGCTGGCCGCATTCGTTGAAGAACTGTCGAACGAGCGCCTAGAATTAAAGTGTGTCAACGACCTTGCTTTGGAAACTTTGCTCCGGTTGAAGCTGCTTATGCGTTGTCTGCATATCAATCACGAGCAGCTTGTCCCTGGTCGTTGTTTTGTTCCGTATCGCATCGCGGTGAAGCACAAACCACAGTTAGCGCCGGGTATTGAACTCGCGATGGTTAAACATGACGGTGGTGTGCTTCGCGCTCCTGTGAATGTCTCGCTTCCTGGTATGAGAACTCGCACAGTCGTCACTCTTTACAGTGTTGACTTGGCTCGGCCCATTGTGCTGATGGCATGTTCCGAACCGCGTAACTGGTTCACTGCCCTTGCCCGTCATAACGGGCCGCAGGTCGTCACCATAACTTTGGTTGATGACTTACTGAGCGAGTACGGGGGGAGAATCGCCAGACATGTGCTTACCAAACCTTCCAACTTGTTGTTCTTCGCCGGGCCTTGCACGGGGGGATCATCATGGGCACGCCTCAACAAGACTCGCGGAATTGACACCGCAGAGAAAATCGAGGCCAAACAAAGGGAATTTTGGAGATTGTTTGAACGGTTCGTTGAAATCAAACGGCATGCCATGACAAAACGAGCTGCGATTTTGTTTGAGTTGCCTGGAAGTTGCGATTATTGGAAGGACGAGAGACTGCATGAGGTTGTTCATGATGGCACTAGTCACGGGTTTGATGGATGTCGCTATGGCTTGCCAAGAAATTTGTGTTTGGTAATGATTCCTGAATGTTTAGTCCTTGGTTGTTGTAGTCTTGCCTGTTCGTGCCTTGCCGACCTTGTGCGCCAAGGTACACAGCAGAAGACTGGGAGCACGTCTTCGACCACTACGCGTGGAAGACAAATGTCTTCGGCAACAATGTCTTCTACGCTTTGGGCTTCCAGCTTCTGGGCCACACCCCCAGGACGATTTTTAACATGCATCGTGGCACTGAATTGGTGTGGAATGCGGAGGATCTCGTGATAGTGAAGGTGATCGTGAGGTATAACATGCGGGTCCAGCAGGGCGAGGCGTGCTCGCGGAATTTCCAGCCGCAATGCCGCCTGCTGCCGAAAGAGTTGCAGGGGCGCCACGTGGAGGTGCCCGTATACGAAAAGATTGCAGCAAGCAGGTGGCACGACTGTGCCCACACCCCTCACTGGGAAGAAGACTCTGTCCCACGCAAGGAGTGGTTCCTTCACATGGACTATGACAAGGTGAAGAATCTCACACCCTTGAGCTGCTGCTTCCCCTGGGCTCCTCAGCCCACCAACGTGAAGGCAAGAGCTGCTGCGTTCACCGCTTGCTTGGATCACTCACGAGGCGGATCCCCAAGCAGCCTTGCGCCGACGCCAACTGTGGTGCCGAGCATGGAGCAGGAAACTCCAACTCTGCAGCCGGAGGAGCCCACTGTCACTCAGCTGCCGGTGGAGGAGTGCAAGCAGGAGCCGGCAAGCCCAACTCCGTTTTTGCCCATGCCAAAATCAGCTGCGGCGACGCAGCTTGACACTGACATGGACAAGGAGCAGGAAGAAGTTCCGGCCTGGTTCAACTGTTCGCCAACGTCGCCGGCTGACGACATGCAGGAGGATGACGACGGGCTGCAGCAACAACTCCAGCGTGCGGAGCACCTGACAATGACCCTTGAGCGTGTCAATGTTTGTGATTCTGCTTTGAGCTGAGCGGAATCTCAGATGAGGATGATGAGGAGGAGCCGGATGACGACGAGGACCAAGATGAGCACCCGGACCAAGATGAGTGGCGGTGGATGCCGCTTGAGTCAGGTCGATGGCAAGGAGCACAATTGCTGCGATTGGAGAGGCAGTGGCAGGACGCCGGGTTCCCAAAGCTCGGCACTGAGGCAGGCGATTGGTTCCACACACAAATTACAGCAGCGGAGACGGCCTATGTCACTGCGACAGGCATCTATGACAACATGCCTGACCCGGATGGTGGAATTGCGGCGGGGCTATCCAGGACTCGACAGCAGAAGACGCGGTCGCGCGTGAGAACGCGATTCAAGAGATCCCGAATCATTGGGCTGCCCTTCAGAACTCGGGGAAGCCAGAAAGCGACAAAGAGACTCGCGCCGGTGCACAGGATGCATTCCAGCGGCACCTACACCTATACACAATGTGTCGCTGCTGGATATATTGCCGCGCAGTTCCGCCGGCTGCCACGGGCGCCAAAATTCCCCAAGGGCCAACGCTGGTACAACTACCGGGGACAATGGCTTAAAGTCACCTTCAACGACGGCATTGAGTGGTGGACTGATGATCCATGCACAAAGCAGGAGCTGGCTGACGTAAAGGAATGGTTCCTGGGCCTCGAAAAGGTCAAAAACTGAACTGCGTCGCCGCAGTCAGGTTTTTGAATCATTGCTTGCGAAGCCTTTGTACAGCTGACGGCTTCGGAAGCGGTCGCACTTCAAGCACACAGTCCCGCAGAGGTAAAAAGGGCTCGTCCGTTTTGCCTGAGTGTTTCTGTCGTGGCACAGTTCATGTCATGTTGCGGCATCGTTAATCGTTGATCACGCCTGTCGAAACATGCTCAAGTTGTACGGCAGCTGCTGCACCGACTGCGGCAACGCAGTTCGGATGGCGCCATGCCTTCTTCCAAATGCGTGATTAAGTGGGGAAGACTGTTCAAGTGGGCAAAACTGACTGAGTCGAATGTGCAGTGCCGGTCCGGTACTGCAAGTGCTTCAGCCGCTCAGTGGAAGGATTGCGAACAACGCAATTGAAACAACATGAGCGTGGAGTACTGCATCGGTTCCGACGAGCGACAGCGCTTGGCTGCAGCCCAAATCTGCCAGGCACCCCGTCAATGGACACCTTTCTGGGTGTTGTGGAGCGCCGATTGAAAGGAGAATCGCTTCGAAAATCTCCTCTTGGCCGCTACAAGGAAAAGAACATTTCATGGTGCTTGAATGAGGCTATGTTGGACATGGAGCGGAAGAAACTTGGGAAGTGCCAGGTAGCTCTGATTTCGCAAGATGCGCAAGGGCCGATGCTTTCTGTCAGATTTGCCTGTGTGTCAAACCGCGGTGTGAAACCGCAGCGCGGTCAACTTGAACTGCGTCAAGGCCTCTTGGGGCTCTTCCACGGCCAAATTTGCGGCGCCCGAAGGATTGCCAGGACAACGCTGCGAGTTGCAAAAACTATGTTTCAGGCTAGAAGAAAACCTCCGTCTGGGTGGTGCGGGAAGGCGCCGACATTTTACAAAAAGGCTTGGCAGCATTTTCGCAGAAGGGTGGAACCTAGGCGGCAAAGCTTTGCTTGCTCCATGTTTCAAAACAAAATGCTTCTCCCTGACGCTGACGCTGCTGAGGAAATGTTTGCTTCGGATGCGGCCGCTGATGAACTGAGAGCCGGCCGTTTACTCTCACTTCGGGACCACTTTCCTGCCGAGACTTTTCCAGCTATGAAGATTCGACTGCGCGACAGCGCGCATGCTGTCCAGCGGCAACTCAGCGCAGTCCTCACGTGGTGCATTCCCAGTAAACAACCCTGCGCGGAACGGACAACTAACAGACAGCTGCCTTGCTGGCTAAGGTTTGCAAAGAAATGGCATCTTGACGAGACGCTTCAGGAATACATGCAGCAATTCATATCTGGAAAGGAGTCTATGACTGCGCTGATTTGGCATTCGCCAGATTTGAAGGTGATGTTTGCGAAGCATGTTGCTAGGCTCAAAAGTGGACATGTTTTAACACACACGCCGCAAGTCTAAGTGTGGCCATAGTGTCTCGTCGCGCTAAGGTTCGGCACATGGACGCCGAATTTCTGCGTCACAGTGGCATGAGAGACTTGCAGTCGGCCAAGCATCGTCATTCTTCTCTGCAGAAGCCGATGGGGCGATTTATCCTTCTTGCGGATGCGTTCTTGGCCACAGCTCACGAGAGACTTAGTAGGCATCAGGCTTGCTTGAGTATGTCGCCATTTCAAAGAAAAACTGTGTTGCAAATCTAAGGATATTGCGAGTAAAGACCAACGCGAAACCCCGAAGGGTTGCCAAGAAGTTCCTGGAGTCTATATCCACAGAGGTGTACCTGCAAATGGCTATGATGGCTGACGCTGCTGATGAGGAGATCAGAATTTTACGCAGATTTGACAAGAGCCAGATGGACATGAGTGCAGCGCAAACCTGCTTGACAACCTTTGCTCAAAGGCTGCATGTGCTCTTCGTGCAGAAAACAGCCACCTCCAGTGGTTACACACAGCACGCTTCTAGACAGCACTGAGTCGCGAAGCCCGTGATAAGTTTTCAGAGCTTCAAAGACTTGATCTGACTGCCAGGTGCTGAAGTGGCTGGAAAGACCTCGTTTGATTCAACTGGGCGCTGGGCACAGGAGTGTGGGAGGCAGCGTTTCGCCGATCGTTTTCAACAGGTGCTTTGCAAGGATGGCTGCATGGCTCGCCCTTGTCTCGCAGACCATCAAGACAGAGTTTCCTGATTTTGAACTGATCCACAACTTGTCAGCCTTTTCGCTCAGCGGCCCCCAAAAGAGCGCTGCGGAAACACAGCGCTGTCTTCTGCGGCTCTCCCAGATGTTCGACGCGAACTCTAAGCAGCTCTATGAACAGTTCCAAGACTTAAAGCCTACTGCCCAACGCCACCGACCGGTTCTGAGTTTGTTTAACGGTGCATATTGCTTGTCCTGCTTTGCTTGTCGCTTTCCAATGCTCTGCCCAGGAAAACAACTGTCCAAGTCGGAAGAGTTGGGTGATTTGCAAGCCTGGACCTTGGCAGAGTCAAGTTTCAGCGGCCGCTGCCCGGACATGTCTAAAACACTTGCCCGTGTCTTGCTGGCATCGGCGGCTGGAACTGCGCAGAGCGAGCGTGACTTTGCAGATATCAAGTACCACACTGCGCGCGACAGGGCTTTCTTAGGCCCTTACTTCAAGGCGTTCGAGAGGCGGCTTCGCCAGTGGGACAAGAACAGTCTTCGTGGTGCAGTTGCTATGCTTGCCCAAAAGATTTGGCAGGAAGGCTTCGGCTCTGAAAGATCATCTGGGTCCGCTCGCAAACCTAAGTTTGTTTCCGGTCTTCGACTATAAGCAAGCCGGCAGGACGCTTGGCGGCACATAGCTTTTTTTAACTTGCCGGAGTTCGCTTTGCACACCTTGCCGGCCAAGGCACGAACAAGAAATCCTGTTTCGGAAGCCGCGTGGATAGCTCGACGCCGGAAGAGTGTGAAGCGATGCTTAAAGCTGAACGATGCCCCTCGGGACATGCTGCGGCTGAGCAAAAGTACCCGCAAGGCAGCTGGAAATGCAATTTCCACCAAGCACGAGGAAGCGACCAAAAAGTTGTCGGAGCTGAAGAAAAGACGGTGCTTTCAAGCTCAGCAAGCCGACCTGCTGCTGCGGCAAGAGCAGCTTCGTCCAGCAGAGCACAGCCAATGCTTGGAGCGTAGGAGGAAAGCTGACCACCAAGCTCAGCTCGACAGCTCGCTGCGGAAACGCAGGCGGAGTCAGCCTGAACTTCCAGCTCTGGCCAATATGCGCCTTGGCGTTTGAATTTGCTTTTGCGCCTTTGTTCTTGCAAGTTTTCTTAGGCGCTTGCTCGCGAAAGAGGAGGCAGACTCTACTGACTTGCACCAGAAACTCCACTCTTTGGGTGCCCTGGTGGTCAATGATTATCTCTTGGCTGAAGGCGTTGTGGTGAACAATGTCGCAAAACCTGGCTCTCGAGCTTCATGGCTAATGCGACTCTCTGGTGGTCTTATCGTAAGCCAAGCTGCGATCAAGACCGGGTTTGGGCCTTGGGTTAAATACAAAGGGCCAGCCAAGGGCACCCGAAGACATGTGCTCATTACGCCATCATTTCGCAAACGTCATCCGCGATTCGCTGTCTTGGCACAAACACGCATGCAAGAGCTCAACTGGAAAGTGTACGTGCGGGCCTTGGCTGGCTGTGGCACACTTGTCGTCCTGTCCGTGTCCCGTTTGCCTTGTTTGGAGCGCGCCCCTGGTAACAGAACTGAGGACAAGGCTGCCACCTGGGTGAACGCAGCCAAAGCTGCCAAGACCAAGAAGAACTATGTGAGTGTAGGACTTGTGCAGGAAAAGTCCGTGCTGACATCACAAATGTTCAACGCCCATACATTTGTACAGAGAGCGATTCTGCCTGGGTCACAGCCGCCAATGACGAGCATTGGTCGCTGCACAGAATCTGCAGACTGGGGAAAGGGCTGCCACTGCCTCGCGTCATAACAGAGAGAAACACGTCTATGCGATGGCTCGCTGTCTGATGACGGAAAGTGCTTCTTGAAGCGCTGGGAGTTAAACAGTGTACAAAGCCGGGGGGGGTGGGGGGAACCTTGTCCCGGCTGATGCGCGGGTCCGGTCAGCCGAAAAATCCTCCATTTTGTGGGAGTTTTGTTTGAGCGCTTTCTGCCACGCAAGCCTGGTTTTTGGTGTTGCTCCCTGTGTCTGCCAAATGAACAATTCTGATGCATCAGAATTTTGGGCCCCTGCGAGTTCTGATGCACTAGATTTTGGGTCCCTGCGAGTTCTGATGCACTAGATTTTGGGCCCCTGCAAGTTCTGACGCACTAGATTTTTGAGTCTAAGTCGTTTATGCTTTTTCAAACGGGTCCTCGGGCTCTTTTGGGCCCGACAGCCCGAGTGCCGGGGGTTTCCGAACCCCCTGGCACTGCGAGTTCTGATGCGTCAGAACTTGCAGTGCCGGGGGTTACCCCCCCATTTTCGAGTCCCAAGTGCCGGGGGGTTCCGAACCCTCTGGCACTCGGGGCTCGAAAATGGGGGGGTAACCCCTGGCACTGCGAGTTCTGATGCATCAGAACTTGCAGTGCCAGGGGGTACGGAACCCCCTGGCACTGCGGCTCAAAATCGGGCTGACCTGCTATTTGTTTTGGGGGGTATGTGCAATTAAGCCCCAAGCCGAGACTACTACGTCTTGTTGTCTGTTGTCTGGTGTGCTCATGTGTTCTGTCTGCCCGTCAAGCCGTTTCACGCTTCGCCCCGCAGCCAGCCTTCCTCCAGTTGCTTCTTCAGCTGACTTGCTGCGTTGCCGCAGAAAGTCCGTGAAGCATGGGGAAGACATCCTTGAAGGTGAAGAAAACTGGCATCAAGAAGCCTCCTCGCGTGGAGAAGGTGGAGTCACATTGCCAGCGCAAGTGGCCAATCATGCATGGGAGCGACTGCAGCGGCATGGGAACTGATGTTGTGGCAGCGAAGCAACTGGGGATTGAGTTCATGGTTCAGTTTGCCACCGATGTGGACCCAGATTGCTGAAAGGTGATTCTTTCCCACAAAAAGGGACCGAGGAGTCTTGGATATGCTCTTGGAAATGTTTGAGTTTGCGAGAAGTGTGACTTGTACACAGCTGGGTTTCCGTGCCAACCATACAGCAGACTGCCAGAACAAGTAGCTGTTTTCAACCGAGTTTGGGTTACTTTCTGTTTTTTTGCACATAGGTCTTTGCTTAGTCTGCTCCTTCCGAGGTACGGCGGGCGTCGGGCAGGGGAAATGCGACCAACGTGATTTATCAAAGGCTTGTGGTGGACTACATCTGCCGCATGCAACCGCGTGGATTTGTGCTGGAGAATGTGACGGGCATCCGGAATAAGAAGCACAGGAAGCACTTCAACAAACTTCTGCAGCAGCTCAAGGAATGTCGGCTTCCTGGGTCGCAGAAGCGGGCCTATGCTGTGAGCTGGCGAATGGTGAACAGCCGCAGTTTCGGGCTTCCGCAGAACCGGAAGAGGATCTACAGCATGGGCGCCAGGAGGTCCACGCGCAAGGGTGTGAAAACCAGAAAACCAAATATGGTCCACTCGCTGCCTGAAGGCAAGTTCGCTTGCCTGGACGACTTCTTGGAGAAGGGGCTTCCCAAGGTGGACATCAAGAAGCTTTGCAAAACCAAGCGGAACAACATTTTGGCAGGAAGGAAGAAGCTCAAGGCGAAGGGTGTTTGGAATCTGGACAGGGACATCATCGACGCAGGAGCCGGGAAAAAAATTCCGGCAGGTCACCTCGGGCTATGTTCCCACAATCACATGTGCACGAGCCTCCGGCGACAACTTCTGGCTCGACAACGATTCTTGCCCAGATTTAGCGAGTGCAAATAATCAAGTGTGGCGAGTTGCGCAGCCCGCAGCCCGCTTACAGCCTGTGCTAAGGAAAGTCGCTTTCTCAGCCTCAAGGAGCTGGCGGCTTTGCAGGGATTCCACAACTTCCGCTGGCCCAAAAGTGTGTCCCGCGCCAAGAGAGGCAAAATGGTGGGCAACGCCATGTCTGTCCTGAGCTTTGACTCGTAGATCATGTCGATGCACCACAGGAAATTCCTGGCGAACTCGACCTCTCGATAGAGTTCGTTCAGCTCTTTCTTGTCTGGACGGAAATAAGCTGTATACGACTGATCCCTAGCATGCCACCGAGCAATGGCTGCAACCTCCTCATGATGAAGGAGACGCACATGAGCGAGTTGATCGCCCCGATGCACGCGTCAGAGATGTCACTGGGGGTTGACCCACAGATCATCCAGCGCAAAAGATTGTGCTGGTTGGCATCTTCATCTCTTCTCAGCGCATACGCGAGGTTCTTCATCGATGCATGCAGCTCATTCTGGTAGATCAACTCAAGGTCCCAATTCTTCTGATAGTCGTCCTTTGCGCCACGACCGTAGAAGTCGAGCTTGGGGGCCTTGATCACGCTCAACGTGAATACTTTCCCCCAGTTTCGATCTCTGAACTTCGATATTCTCCGATCGTGCCTCTCAAACTCTGCAGTTGTCTGGAACTCCTCGGAGCTCCTCCACCTTCTCGACGACGAGGCTCTGGTTGGCTCATCGCTGATGAACTCTTTGTATACCTCCCCGACCGGGGTGTCCTGGTGGAATGCAGCTTTGAACGACCGTTCCTCGTTGTCTTCGGCTACACCTGATGCGAGATCCCAGATGTCTGTGATTGATCTCAACATATCCGCCCCTTCTATGCAGTACTTGGTCACGTTGAGCAACTCGGGGTTCTTCGCTTCGCTAGCAGCGATGCCTCACCGCAAAGCTGGTTCAGCGCCGCCACGATCTTCTTCCCCTTGCTGCAGAATTTCAGCAGCGATGCCTCACCGCAAGTTGGTTCAGCGCCGCCACGATCTTCTTTCCCTTGCTGCAGAATTCCCTCCACCCAAGCATACATTCGTCGGCAGACAGTTGTCCGAAAACTTTGCTGATGAACTCTAATGCAACCCTCATGGATTGCCCTTCACCTTTCATCATCCCGCGGCATTTGGCAGAATAATACGCTGAGTAGGCATAGATAGCAGGGACGCCGATGTCCTCGATCCACTTTATGCACATGCCCAGGTCGCTGCCCATCTCCATTCTCTTGGGTATCCTCTTGCCCTCCTCGATGGCGTTCTTCACTAAGTTCCCCAAGAATATTGCCGCTTGTCTGGATTTCCCAACAGGCACGCAGAAGAATTCATTCATATTGACGACAGTCGTATTGGCAGTCATCTTGATGATATTCTCCAGAACCAGGAAAGCCCAAAATAAGCAGCTGCAAATAAAGCCACGGAATTGTCCCAATACGAGCCCAGTTTCTGATTGAGGTGATGAACTGGTCCAACTCCTCTTCGAAACTTGGGGTTCGGGACTGGCCCAGCTCCCCGTTGGCACCAGAGGTTCGGGACTAACCCAGCTCCTCGGTGGTATAGTCGGGGTGGTGCAAATTTCACACGCAGTAGCTTGATGCTTCCGCGATCTCCCTCGCGTAATACAAGCAAGAGCGAGTTTCAATGGTGCCGGCTGGAGGCACTTTGCTCGAGCACGAAAACGGCGGAGGATCACACCCACAATTAACGACGTGTACAACTGGGTTTCTTTGGTTTCACGACCGGCACAAGGTCCATGCTCATGGTTTCCATTGCATTTCTTAGACAACGAGCTACCAAGGTCAAAATTCCATGAAACAACTTTCCATGGTTTCTTGATTGGCAAAGGTTTCTTGGCGTACCTTTGCTTCAAGTCAGCTTTCCCTGTCTCAGGATTGCCGGGGCACATTCCCAGTAGGTGCCGTGAACCACCGAGTGCAAGTGGATGCCATCTGCGTTTCCGCAGATGTCTTGAATACGACGCTGCCACTGCGCAGAGTGCTGTCTGTCCGACTGCAAGTAATCGAATTCGATGTGGCCAGAACTTTTGGAGGTCTCCTGGGGGAAATGGCGGCATTGGCCCAGAGAGTCGCAGACTCCGTGGACGTGCGCCCAGTGCCGCACCATCATCTCCACCAATGCTGGGTCCTTTGCAAGGGGGTGGTTGCTCTGGCTCCTCCCCTGTTTTTCAAACTTTGGACGCTTGGTCAATCTCCCGATGTTGTTCCTCAGGACATCATACGGGGCTTGCACCAGTGGAGTGGCCAACTCCAATGACTTTGTGCCAGCCACATGCGACAGCTTGAGGAGATTCGCCAGCATCTCGCTCGCGATGAGGACCGACTTCAGCGGCATTCGTTCAATGCTTTCCAGTGCCCTGTGTGATGGCCGCTGTGTTGCCACAGCGGCTTGGTTCACTCTGTCCAGGAAGTCTGCAAGCGGAGCCTGCAAAGGTCATAGAGGTCGCGATATCTCAGCATCGTGTTGACCTTCACCCACTTGTGCCCGGAATTCTGGTCGAGCGGCTTTGTTGAGACCCCATCCACATTGGCCATCCCGTGTGGCAGGAGCTCGGGTTTGCCAATGCGTTGAGGGCCATGGATCTCTAGTGTATCGTGGCAGAAAGACGGCAAGACGAAGCCGAAATTGATGTGGTTTACGTTTGGGCATTGCTTGAACAGTGTTTGCAATGGCTAGAACAAACGTACAGGGACATGCAGCTTTTCACACGCCCCAACCCCATGCACTTTCCCAAACCTGTCCTGAAATTTCTGGTTTATCAGCGTCGTGTCTTTTGCCAGCATGAAAAAGTGGCCCGCGACGCTGGAGTCCAGATGCAACCCAGCCTTTTCTAGCAGTTCCCTCAAGGCGGCATTCTTGGCCGCATCTTCCTGCCAGTTTCCACCATGCCTGTAGACAAGATCTGCTGAAACTATGCTTCCAGCAGGTGTAGCAAGAAACCCAATGTCGCGGCATGTCCTGCTGTGTTGCCAAAGCAGTCTTCAATCTGCCTTGCCCTTGCTTGAAGCCAAGGCTGGCGCGCAAGCAGTGTGAGATGCAGTTGTGTTTCATGATCACTGAACGGCAACAACATTTGAGAGCTGTTTTTTTTCCACTAGCAGCCTGAGTAAGTAAGTTTGAACAACCAAGGCAAGGAGCTCCAACAAATAGATCATTCGACAGCAACTGTTCAACTGCGGGTGCAGAGCTGGTTCTAGATGCAGTTTTGTCAACAATGTGGTGCGCATGGAGTTGCGGAAGCTTTATGTTGAAGAGGCGAAGGGCAATTCCTGCTGTCGCCAACGACAACACAACCGAAAAAACAAAGTCGTGCAGTGTTACCAGATGCCTGCATACCCTACTCGAAGAGCTGCACAGCCAACCCAGGGCGGGCCCTTGCTCATGGATTGACAAAGCATTGCGCTGCGTTTTTTTTCTGGCTGCAAAATGTGCGAAGAGACTGTTGCGGCAGCAATTCAAGTGAAACACTGGCAAGACTGCGTGGCCGCAGTTTGCGTCTAGCGATGCTCGAAGACTGTCTCCTTGGGCTGTCTGTGTCTAGCAATGCTTGATTGTCTCCTTGGACTCATTCTTCTGATTCAGCAGCTTAATAATCATCATCTCTATCTTGTTGACACGGCCTTGCACCCCTGTCAGCTCGTCCAAGATATCCTTAAGCACTTCCTCGGGCGGGAGCGGCGGCGGACTCAGCCACGGCGGCGGCGGGGAGGTGCTGGTCCACGCCGAGGATGCCTGCGATGATGGCGGCAAGCGATCATACACGGCGCCCACCCAGTTAGTACACATCGGCGGTTCGCAATTTTCGGACCGAACTTTGAAGGCCTCATCCCTGGTGTAGCGCCAGCTGTGCTGCAGGCCAGCCTCAGCCTTTCCCTCCAGCAGGCACACGCAGCAAATCACCTCAAAGTTCCAACCGCAAACCATCACACCGCTGTCTTTGAAGGCCTTCTTCTTGAACAACGGGGTCTTGCATTTCCATCCGCAGGCATCGCACACGGCCTGCCAGTCAGAATTCCACGGCATTGTCTGACTGACAGCTGCGTTTCCGCAGATGTTCCACAGATGTTCCTTAACAGCTGCGGCGGGCAATTCAACCATCACGACATGAACACAGCATCCCTGACACATGTTTCAAACTGTTCACAGGCGCGCCCGAGCAAACACAGGCACGAATCGAAGACTGCAGCTCTACCACCATTAGCCTTGCGTAAGAGGGTCTTTTTCTTGTTCCGACCTTGCGCCCGAAACGTGTAAAGTCAAGACTAAGCTACTGTTGGAATTTGCAGAGGTGTTGGCCATTAACAAGAACCAACTGCGGGCACGCAGTTGGTTTTCGCGGCAGCAGCGCTGCGTGGAACTCCGGCAGTATAAACATGGGACATCTATCGCCGGCGCAACTCAGACTCTAACTTCTCCAGCTCCTGCGTGCGTTGCCACAATTTGTGATCGATGACCTCCGTGGTGTCCATTGCCGTCTGCCACATGCGGAGCGACATCCTGCACATAGACTCAACCTGAAAAGTCTCTCTCTGCCCCTCTCAGAATCAATAAACAGCTGCTGCCTGCCATTGCGCGTGTTTTGGAACTCCTCGATGAGGTCCAGCGCCGAATCCAGATTGTGGTACTCCTGCCTCATCAGGATCTCAACAGCTACCACCATCTGCAACTCTTCCTCTAGGTGTTCCATTTGCGTTTTCAATGCCTCGATCTTCCGTCGTCGAGCCCCAGCCTCGGTCATGGCGCGCGACGCAGGTGACTGTTCCATCATGTGGACCAGAGCGCTGCAAAGTAAATTGCACAAAAAGCATCTCAAATTGACAAATATTGCCCCAGGTGCTATTTTTCTTGCCTGCAAACAAGCATGCGGCAGCAAACACATCGTTTCTCAGGCTGCAGCAGCCCCTCAAGCTCAGCCCAAACACTCACTGTGTTGCCGCAGTGTGTTCGTATATGAACTCTCGAAGCACCGGCTGCAAGTCCTGTATCAGGACATGGACTGGCCAGAGTATGGCCAGAAACACACACTCTGCGTCGTGGCCAGCGGCAAGACCGCCCCACACATCCAGGGCCTCGCTCACCTGCAACATTTGGTCATGGAGAGTGCGCAGCTCGTCAAGCTTAACCTTGTTCAGCTTCCCCTTCATCGGCCGCAGCATCTCGTACTCATCAAACATCCACAAGCCGTCCTTGTAGCGCACATCAGTCACCGGTGTCTTGTGGCGGAAGAAGTGTTCAAGCACAGCGCATGTGGCGCAGCACTTGCTGATGATCTTGGAGTTCATCCGGTTGTCTTTGTACAGAGGGCCCAGAGTCTCGCAGACCTTGATGAGCATCGAGAAAGGGATCTTGTCTGGTTGTCCGCAAGTGATTCGTTGGATGTCTTCCGCCAACTTGTATAGGCAATCCCCCCGCACAATGCCAGCTGAGCCCTCCTCCAAGTACCTGGATGCCATGGCTTCGCCAGCTTGGACATTTCAACGAGTTGAGGCCGAACCGAAGCTGAGCCAGTTGAACCGAATGGCGGGCGGCGGGCGAAAACTCACTGCCGCACGAACGCTGGCAGCAAAAAACACTCTCCTTGTGCTTTGTAAAACTCAGGAGTTGCCAAACTTCTCAGGCAAAGGGAAAGGCGTTTCCGCGCTTTTCTGATGCAAGTAGTCAGAGTCAAGGGTCAGAAGCTTCAAAGTAAATATTGTCACACATTTTAATGGTGTAAAAGGTTCGTTAATGTCGGCCAGTTCGTTCAAGAAGTGCAGAACCTGGGTCGACTCTTCCACAAAGGCCCGCTCTTCAGCAGTGACGCGTGGAAGTTGCGTTGGTCCTGGAGAGCCTGGAGAGCACAAATCCCGCACAAGAGGCTCCCTGGCCATATCATCAGAAGGCAATGGCGAAATCAGCACGCGCTCCATACCAGCAAGAACGACTGCGAAAGGAAACATCGCGGCTCTTCGCCCAGTTCTTTCCATGATCAACCGCAGGACCCGGCTGCATTTCCTGACAATAATCTCGTCAATCTTCATTTCAATGACATGCAGCGCCACGCAACGCGCGAGCTCGTCAGCGTCAACCCCGTAAATGTCCATGGCAGCACGTGCGCCAAGTTTCACTACCAGCTGACATAGCAAAAACAACTCTCTGAGCCACCGGATTGTCCAAACATCAAGGCCCCCCTCCCTCCCCAAGATGGATTGCTAGTGCTTGCACTCGCGGCGTTATACGGGTGCCCTTGGGGGGGGGAGGCCGGGATTTTCACATTTTCACCTTCCGTTTGGGGGGGAGGCCGGGATTTTGAGGCCACATTTTCACCTTCCGTTTGGGGGGGGGGGGGGGCGGGATTTTAACTTTTTCACCTTCCGTTTGGGGGGGATTTTCACATTTTCACATTCCGTTTGGGGGGGGGGGGGCGGGAAAAAAGAATCCCCCCAGACCCGCTGGGCAAACCAGTACTTAAAAAATCCGAAACCCCTCCAGACCCGTTGGGCGAACCAGTACTTAAAAACACAACGAAATCCCTCCCGTCCAGATTCGTTGGGCGAACCAGTACTTAAAAAAATCCGAAACCCCTCCAGACCCGTTGGGCGAGTCAGTGCTTAAAAAAGACGCACTCCCTACCCGTTGGGCGAGTCAGTACTTGAAAAAACGCACCCTTGGGCGAGTCAGCGCCTAAAAACTTGCCCCCGAGCCGTTGGGTGAGTCAGTACCTAAAAAACTCGCATCCTGCCAGTTTTGAACGATACCCAAGGATGTAGGGAATTTGGGGTGGACTTGGGGGACTCTTCATGCCCGCAACTCCGCACCATCCAAAAACGGCGAAGCGGACAACTGAACCCTAGGAGGGGTAGTGCCCAGGAGCACCATCACCGGCATCAGATTGACAGGAATCCCACATCACGGCATCACCCAAACCGGCGAAAAGGGCGAAAATCGAAAACCCGAAAACGACAGAAAGTAAGGGAGGGGTGGTGCCTGGGAGCACCGCTGGGGCTCGGAAAAAAACAGCCTCCGGGAACCCTGGAAACGAAAAAGCTCAGAAAATTTGGGTGCGGCGTTACGCCCTAGGGGGTTTTCCCCGAAGGGTCGGGAGTTATAGCCACCCGGGGGCTATCCAAAAAAAAACATCACCAGTGCGCCAGCACCAGCACTTACGAGCACCAGCACCCCTACCACCAACCCCAAGGGCGACACTTGACAAACACACATGGCTCGCACCGCGTTCTCTCAGGGCCCTGGCCAGTCGATGTAAAGGTCCCCCAGCAATAGTCTTGGACGGGAACAGGTCGACCACCTGCAATCCAGCAAACTTCAAACACCCGTTCAACCTCAAGAGAAACGGTGTCCCTCGCAAGGGCCACTTCCAAACCAAAAAAAGCAGTCCACTCAAGGCCCAGGCAGCTGATTTTGAGGTCGAGCAGAGCCTAGCACGGGTGGCGGCAAAACAAGGAAAAACATTCTCAACTCCACATGGCCTCACCAAGTCGGATTGGGCCAAGCCTGAATCGCTGCTCGAAGGCGAGTCCAGCCCTGGCACAAACTGTGGATCCACTTGCGAGTGACCAAAAAAGTGGCAAAAGACAGCTCCAGAGGGCCGCACCGAGGGTGATGAAGACCTGAAGCTTTCGATCTCCTTGTCTGATGAGCCCATCGTTGTGCCAGCAGAGGCGCCCAGCTACAAGGCACAGATCGAGCACATCAATTGGAAGTCTGTTCTTGCAGCTCTCCAGCTTGAGGCAGTCAGACACACCCCCTTGTTTGACCAACTTGCAAATAGGGCAGAGAGCCTATGGCGAGACGCCGGCCGGCCATGGAAGGCGCAAGGTCGACCCTGGATTGGAGCCGTGAGGCATCCGTGAAGTGGCATGACTTCTTGAAGTTGAAGCAGCAGTGCCGCGAGTCTGTCAGGGGCACGGCCTGTTCTGTGACTATGTGGTGACCTGCATGGAGAGCATGTGTGAGGTCTACCTGCCGGACCTGGGCATGTGGAAGGTCATGAAGCGGAAGCGCATGACCGAGCGCGTCCGTGTGATGTTGGAGACACAGCGTTGCTGCAGGGAATGATGAACAGGCTCTCGCAACGCCCGCGCATGGCCAAGCTTGGGGAAGACAAGGGCATTGTCTTGTTCCAGAATGCAATGATGTGGGATGCTCAAACCAACCGCACCTGCGCCGCCCTGAACACCGGCTGTCTGCCAGAGCTGGCTGCGATTGGCAGCTTTGGCAGCCTCCTTCTGGCACTGACAACCTGTTCGGCATGATTAGGCGCTGGCTGCTTGCACCAACCTCGGTGGTTGGAGACTTGGCCGTCTTAGTTCTGGTTGACTTGAGCTGTTGTTTGTTTGAGATGTCGGGTCAAACCGAGGAACAAAGTCCTGTTCGTCCTGCGAGGCTGGGCCTTGACTGCCGCTCCGGTGTACGGCTTGCAGGCAATCTTCTACCTGAGGGCCGTCAACTCGAAAGGGAGCACGAAGACCTTCCAAATGATGGTCAACGAACAGGGGTGGACAAATATCGAAGAGAGATCATACTATGGGTCGAGTGAGCAAGTCTCCTCGCCCAATGACACAATGAGTATTATCTCCCGATTGCAGAAACTGGATAAGCTCATCATCGAACGACGGAGGCGAGACATGGATGACTCACCTGTGTCGGTGCACATTTGGATGTCGCTCTATGGTTGGGTGTGCATGAGAGGATGTGGGTGGCAGGTGACCGCCAATCCCATCATTGACTCCTTGCAAAAGGCGATATGTGACCTCGTCAACACATGCAAGGGCCTGGTCGTGGTGTGCGTGAATCGCGATGTTGCTTTCCATGGAGGAAGAGGGGACTTGGGGACGATCGCCAACAAGGTCAGCGAGATCTGCAAGGCAGCAGGCGCGTTGGTGACCGAGAACGATCGCCTGTGGCGCGTGGTCCACGCGCTCACAGGTAAGAACTACAAGATCCCTGGGAGCTCGAACCTGCAACATTTCCTCCTGAAGCGATTGTTGGTGGAGAAATCCATCGATGTTGTCGCACCAAGCAACGCGTTTGTGCGTGAGCTGGAGGAGACGTGCATAAACGAGCCCGACCTTCGATTCAACATCCCGAAGAACATGGAGGAGTCGAAGGTGAAATTTGAGTACAAGCCGACCTTCACTGCACAGTCAAAGCGAAAACAAGAACGGCAGGACGAAGGACACGGCGGACAAGATGCGTTTGGGAACACCGATGTCAGTGATCAACGTCTTCGATGGTACTCGGTCACGGAGCTCAGCGGGTTGATCTGCGAACTTTGCGTCAGAGAAATGCAGGTGAACAAGTCGAAGGTGCTCGGACCAAACTCGAAGTTCAATCCCACTTCTTGCGTGAACTGTTGCGCGAACTGGAATGCGGACACGAACGGTGTTGCGAGGTCTGTCGAAGGGAAGAAGCTGTATACGCGACTCTTCGCGGAATGCGTGGTAGCAATCCCTGACCTTCAAAACCTCATGGTGGACGTCAACAACGTTCAGGCCATGATCACGATTAAACGGGAGCTCGCATATTCCAAGCTGAAGAAGGAGCTTTCCCACGTGGGTTTCGTGAGCATGACAGTGGATCAGGCAGCACAGTTCTACAACAACGGTCACGGGAAACAATTGTGTGCATCCCGGGATGTGATCATGTGCAAGAATTCCGAGGGAGTCGAGGAGAGAATGTCCATCTTCATGATAGACAAGGATCTTGGCAACGTGGCCTATTCATCCTGGATCAAGAGCGTGCTCGATCAGGGGACGATGTATGACCTCCTGGGACAGACTTCAAATGAGGAATCCTTGGGGGACGTCGTCGAGATGGTATTGGGATTCTTTGAGGTGATGTCGTACTTTCAGCACGAACTACCGCTGTGGAAGGATGTATGGAAGATCAAGAGGGAGTTCGAGCAGTCAATCGTACGACACCTCGCCGGGAACGTGACCCACACGACGGGCCAGAACCGAAAGCGGAACAAACCTTCCGCACAACTCGGGGCGCCCACGAAAGAAGTGCTGGACATCATGAACAAGATCAAGCCCAGACACCCGCGATCCCTGATAGCTGAGCCTACTGCCCAAGGATCCAAGAGAAAGGCAACGGAGGGCGAAGGCGACGGTCTTGGTCAAGCACCAGACCCAAGCCGAAGCTCTCAGCCCAACGCAGAGAAGGAAGAAAAGAAGCAGCGAGTGATCGATGGGCGGAGAGCGGCACTCGGATTCCTGGAATCAATGGAGAAGTGCATGGGAGAAATGGGAATCTGCATGAAGTGCGCGAACCTGGCCCACGACGCCGACTGCAAGGACTATGAGGAGGCTGCTGGGAATGAGAGGGCGATGAAGAAGATCCGTGAGCTACTCAGCAGTGATCCTGTTACCTCGGATGAAGAAATGGGGGATACGGAGGAGCCGTCCTCATCAACGTCCAAGGAACGCAAGAGAGGAGGACAAGCAGGGAAAGAAACAATTGAAATGTATAGCTATACCATCAACTTGGTGGAGATGGCTGACACGGCTGAGGGAGGAGAGCTACAATGCGGTGGCGTGGACCTCACTCACAACCCGTGCGGGGACAACAGAACGTTCAAGAAGACGCTGGAGCTGGGATGCGACACCATTCCGTGCTACATCCCGAAGTATGGCGACGTGAGCAACGTGTATATGCCATGGGCGTATGCGTCTAGCGTTGACCCCAGTTACTTTCCCAAAGGTGCCAACCTTGAACAGGTGGATGTGATGCAGCTTGGCAAGAGCGTCAATTTCTGCGTTGCTCCTTTTGACGGTGCTCCACTATGCAGGATTGGCGATGATCGCTCGGTATTTGCTAGAGTCCTTCGGCACAAAATCGGCAATTGCCGAGGAAGTGCTTTCAGGTGCGACGAAGGTGGATGGGTCGACATTGATGCAGTCATTGACGACCGGAACAACGACATATTCCCACCTAACACCTCGAGAGCGAAACGATACATGGGCATCATGGAGGTGATCAAGTGGCAGGAATCTGGACACAAGAAATCGAGATTTCAGGTCCTGGCAGCAAGGTTTCCTAGCATCATGAACCCGAATGACACGAGGGAGGCCAGGGAGGAAATGACCAAAGCTGGCCTGGATCGGGACGACATCGACAGGATGTTCAACAGATGCGATGGATGGTACAGACCTTGGTGCATCCGAGTCACAACTGGTCACAGTGATTTTGGATTCATGAGCTCATCCGCACTGGCAAATAGGTATTCCGCAAGGATGGGTGATTCTCTCGGAGGAGCATTCCATGTGACGTATGTGGAAAATCTGCCAAGCATCGTACGCTGTGGGTTAGTCCCCGGCGGAATCGATGGCGGTAACAGGCTAGCACTGCACTTCGGAGCGTTTGCTCCATGGGATGAGATGAACGTGGCAACGAAGGTGACGCTACGGAACGTAAGGAAGGGGGATCCGATTGCGATCATCTACATTCCCAGTGCAACCCTCGCGCGGTATGGAGCTGGAGTCGCGGCAAATGGGACATTCATGGTCTTTGACGTGATCCCGTTCTATGAGGTCAAGTCCATTTGGATTGGCAAAAGCAACGGAGGGAAACGCCTGGAGTACGTTGACATCAAGAGAGCGTACTCGAAATGTGTGGAGAACGAGATCTGTCCTGGTTTCGTCAACTCATCCCAAGAGTCGGCTGCGATGTTCCTCCAAAACGTCGCAAAGATCAACGAGAGGATGCCTGAAACCGAGGCAGGTGCCGACAATCTGCACTACATCAAAGGCATGGTTGAACGTGCATGCGATCTCCATCGGGACAACAAGATGGAGGAGTTCGATGCGCAGGTCAACGAGGTCAGGGACGAAGTCAGCAAAGTCGTCATCCTGAACGACGAGACATGGGAAGGACTGAGGTGCCGGATATGTCCGTCATGCGCGACCGCAATCCCCACGTGCTTCTGCTTATGCCTGGAATGTGAAGCGCAACTGATCTCCACCGGGAGGTTCTACATCCACATCAACCCCGATGACGAGGAGGACAACCAAAAGCCCAATGTCTCGGGTGATGCCAGGCGTGCACAAGAAGAAGCCAACCATGATGCGGCAGCACAGGAGGATGATGACGAGGCGGAGGAAGTTCCTGAAGAAGAAGACGACATGGACACGCAAGGATATACATCCGGCTACGTGTCTGAAGAGGAAGATGGCGGTTGGCATTACCGCGACACTGACTTGGCATCACGGGATATTATAAATTCCCAGCGGATGGCGATTTGCCTTGATGAGCCGCGCGAGGCTCAGTACATGGCGGGATTCATCGCACTGCAGATGTCCAAGATGTGGGGGATGTTCGAGGGTGGTGAGGAGAGAACGTTGAATGCCGGACTCGAGGGGAGGACGGGCTGCCCTTACCACAACGACTTCAAGAGGTACCCCAACATCACCGAGCGCGATCAGGAAGGGATCCTTTTGCCATCAACGGCACTGAAGATTTCTCAATCAGAGAATGTTCGGACAAGGGTCTTCCGATCTGTTGAGGAGCGTGAAGAGTATATTCGTATGATGGTGTGCAAATGCGAGGGACTATATACATTCTACAAGCTAACAGAGAAAGGGTTTACGAACGCTTCTATATTATGTTGTATAATAGTTCCAATGTCTTATTAAGAAGCACTGCTGTTGATGTATCCGGCGAAATTTATTGTGCTAATCAATTATCATACAAAATACAAACGGAATTAAACGCGGCATTCAACCATATTACACCTGACTTATTCTTAACAGTGTATGGACAAAGCGAACGCAACATGGATCTTAAATTGAATGACCCTCTAAATTACAAAATCAAAATACCTACAGATGAAGAACTAGAAACTTATGTAAATGGCGAATGGAACAGAGGACAGTTTGAATATGACAACTTGAGACCAAAAGCTATCAATCATGTACTAAGTAATTATATTGCCTACGAACCTGCGACATGTTGGCTAAGTGGCTATTTTAATTTAGTTCCTTTTGCCAACGTCTTCATAAATTGCAGTCAGTTAAGCGATTACAAATATTCAGCGCCTAATAATTTCAGTAGTGCAGTAATCAAAAAAGTTCATATTAATCAACAACTTGAGGGAGTTTTAACAGACTTTCAAACGCCAGTTTATGCAGACTTCATTGATGTAGGTGGTAAAAATATTAAGAGACTACACTTTAGAATAACAACTTCAAGAAACGAATTAATTGATTTTCACGGCGTTCCTATTTCTTTATCCTTGCTCTTTCAATTAGATAATTGAATAAACCCCTAAATATGAATATTCATATCAAATTATTAATATTTCTCAATGTTGTCCATATAGACAAAATATATAAAAATATAGACAAAATATATTAGATATTATATATGTCAGAAGTTGAACCGGAAATTACTAACACAATTGAAGCAGACGAACCAGTAAATGAATCACCACCAATTGAAGAAGAAGCACCAAGTACAGAACCAATAATAGAACCAACACAAGAAATAAAACCTGTAGAACCACTTAAAAACAACTCAAAAACTCAAGCACGCAATGAAAAGAAAATAGCATGTCCAAAATGCGCCAAAACTTTAACACTAAAATCATACAGATACAGCCACGAAAAAACTGTCAAGGACCATTAGAAACTAAACCAAACAAATCAATTAAACCAAAAGCAGTTCCAATAGCAAAACCCCAAAAGGTAGAATCTCGCGAAGAAGAAGAGCCATATGTTCCACCACAACAACAGCAAAAAAATAACATAATAGCGAACACCCCACCCCCAAGAAGAACGCAACCGCAACCGCCTCCAAACCCGCTACAAAATACAGCACAGCATTACCAATTATTGCAAAATGAATATATGAGACAGAAGCAAGAAAACTACAATGCATTAAATAAAGGTATATTTGGTTCAAGAGGAAAAAAGATAGAATATAGTTTTTTTAAAACCTACTATATAATAATTATGTTTTCAACATTATCATTGGATGGCTCAAGCAGAATTATAGCAAGTGAGTTAGCATTGATAAAATTCAACAGAACCATCAACCTTAAGCAGTGTGTATGCTACAAAGCAAGAATTAGCAGATACAGCAGGTTCATTAGGCGGAGGTTATACAATTGAAGAAGTTGATGCTCTTATGAACACAAAAAAATAAGATAGATGCAAACATATCAGCAATATCAGGGATTAACACAACATCAACAACAATGTTTAACGAGCAAGTAAATCAAAACACAACACTTACAAGCAACCTTAATAATATAACAGCACACGGATTAACCATAACTTCAATACTACCAACTATATCAGCAAATAGAATTAAACTTGACACAAACTCTAATAATATTAGTTCTAATACATTTTTAATCAGTGGTTTTAACAACAGTATTAGTTCCAATTCGTTTTTAATCACAGGACATAATTACACATCAACATCACATTTAGCAGTATTGACAACACACGATAGCAACATAGCAACAAACACAAACGGAATAGCAATATTAAATAACACTGTAGGCAGTAATATGACATTTGTTAATAATCAGCAAACTACAATAACCTCTCATATATCATTAATTGACACAAACCTTAATAATATAACAGGACACGGAAACACAATGACAACGACTTTAACAGATATAGCAAATTTACAAGCAGGAGCGGGTGCTTCTTGGACTACAACTGAAAAAACAACTATTCAAGCAGATGTGTCAACATTATATACAAATGATACTAATTTATTCAATACAAAGACCGCATACAGTAATACATTTGCCTCAGTCATATCAGACAACACGACGCAAGATTTATTAATAGCTCAAAATTCAATTACGATATCAGCTAAAATAGATACTAACCTACAATCGGTAGCAGGTGCTGTTAATTTTACTACTGCTTCAACTTTTCAAGATACTATTACAATGATTACTGGCAACACTTTATTTTGTAATAATTATAGGGCGCCGAGTAATGGATTGCACATTCAATTCGTAATGTTTAACAGAGAATTGAATATTAATAGAGATGGCAGAATGTGGATGAGTAGCTCGGGCGGTCAATGGGAAACTCAAATAGGAGACGATTCTGTTGGTCGCGTTTGGGTTAAGGATAGGTTTGGTTTAGGTGCTGTTGGTGTTACTGGTTATGTTTTAAACTGTGCTGGTCAAGCGAGACTTACCGGTGCTGTTCAGTTTGTAGGAACTGACAACGCAATAAGTCTTAATAATTGTTCATTTTTGCATTTTAATAATAATGGTTCAATACGAAGTTATACACCAGATGCTATAGAAGGTTTATATATGGCACATAATAATTTTGTTGTTGTTAGTGTTGGTGATGTTAGTAATTATTCTAATCAATACTTTATGTGCGACGGCGCTGTATCTAAAACTATTTTCAATCAACCAGTTGATGTATTAGGTGATGTATATACAAATGACGATTTAACAATGGCTTCTGGTAAAAAGGTCGAAGTCAATCAAGTTCAGTCAGTATCAGGAAATATTTTATTATATTATCACAAAATTCACCGAGTGGCAATGTTCAATTTGGCGATACTTCAAAACTTATAATTAATAATGCTGAAATGTATCTCGACACATGATTTAATAATCAGGAATAGCAACGCTTCAAACTCTATTAATTTGGTTGTTGGATTATCTGCAACATAGGCTGATAATAGAATTATTTTGAATAGTGGAAGTAATAGCGAATTACGAGGCGACTGGCCTGTTGACGGTGATATGACTTTTGGAATTGCTCATAGAATCAATTTGAGACATTGGAATAGCGATGCTGTTTTGAGAACAGAAGCATCAACATCTATTGATAGTTATATTAAGGGCACTAAATATTTAGAGTTAAACAGTAGTCAGTTTGTTGCATATAACAGTTTTTTTATGCAGTGACGAAGGATTAAAAAGAGACATTCAAAATATTGAAGATGACACTATGGAAATGGTGAAAAATATTGATGTTAAAACATGTATGAAAACAAATGATATGAAGAAACACGAGATAGGCTTTATCGCTCAACAAGTTAAAGCAAATACACCTGAAAAACACGGTGTTGTAAATGATGAGGGCGAATATTTAACAATGAGTTATGACAAAATGACTTGTATTAGCTGGGGCGCATTACAGTCCTTAATTAAAAGGGTTGAATATTTGGAAACTAAATTATTGAAGAAGAAAAAGTCTAAATAATTAATAATATTAAACAACATAATATTATTAAGTATTTCATTTTGTGAGCTTGTCAAGTAGTTCTTGAGGGTGTTTTATTTCATCAATATCTATATGTTGTTTTTCTATGTATTCCTTTATGGCTTTTTGACGATATGCCTTTTTGTTTTGTT
The DNA here is from genome assembly GCA_963377175.1 of Effrenium voratum. NCBI lineage: Eukaryota > Dinophyceae > Suessiales > Symbiodiniaceae > Effrenium > Effrenium voratum. The sequence continues at coordinate 54,755 of CAUJNA010001082.1, forward strand.
CAATTTTGCTTTCCATCCATCCTTCTTTTTGTAGGTTCTTAAGAGAATACAAGCGGTTGTATATCGTCATGTGTTTTTGTATCTCTTCCATTGTGTAGTCATCGGGGTTCAAATCCTTAATAACATCATGGTATTTTGATAATCTGGGCATTATGTTACTATATTATTAACGCAGTATTTCTTTAAATGAGTTTTACATTAGAATTATATACTACAAATAATCATGGATACACTAACTATCATTTCAAGAAAAAACGCATTTAAAGAAATATTGACACTATAAAATATATATATAATATAAGTATTATTATGACATCAAAAGCTGTAAAAAGAAATATCAACTCTTTAGAAAGCAAACTCGAAAGGAACAATGGGAATTTATCAACACAACAAAGGCAAAGGTTAGAGACATTATAGGATTATACACCGACAGGAAAATATCACAATACACAACAGCGGAGAAGATAGTTAATGATTTCATAAAGGCAAAATCAGAGGACGAAAAGAGCAAGGCAAATCAAAAATACGACAAGGTTATGAACACATATGAAGAGAGAGAACCACTAAACGAAAGAATGAAAAAGAACAAACAAGAGAACATAACAAGAGGGCACAAAACGAAACCCAGAGATTACACAATCAGTTTTCGGTTTTATACTATGAGTGGATATGGAGCACATAAGGTGAAAGCATCGTTTAAAGACATTGAATCATTGAAGGCAGGACATATTATCCCATGCATTTTGAACACAAATACGCGGGCGTGAAGACAAGAGGATGGATAGAGGATTTAGTCAAGAAGAGAATTTTTAAACTGCATGACAAAAACCTTTTTGAGAAGGTTATTAAAACACTGGCGCAAGATGACGACATCGCCGAGCATGACAAGAGACAGAAGCACTATATAGATGCAGTAGTCATTTCTGAGGCCGACACGGTAGAAGGAGATATTAAAGATTATGACCCTAAAAAGAAGAACTTAAAAAACGCCAATAATATTGGTATTTTTCATAGATATATAGAAACAGAACTCGACCCAGAATATTGCACTTTTGAGGAAGCCATTAAGGTAAAGCATTATGTTGAAAACGAATGTTGGATTACAGCATTGAATGATTTTTACGGACAAGATAAGAACATGAAGAAGATGACCAGAGAAAGTATTTTGAAACTCATAGACAAAACAGACGAGGAATTCAAAAGCCATGGGGCTTCAATAGAAGACATGAACAAGGTATTTAGAGAGTATGCCATTGCCGCCAGAATTTTCGATATTGTAGGTAATTTGATTTTTACATTTGACCCGCCAAAAAGAAACCATAACATTAAAACATTCTATGCATTAATAAAGAATGACCATATATATATACATTAAATAAGGACTTGAAACAATTGAAATCAAAGTTAGGAATAAGGAAAGAGTATAATATCAATGTTAATGTTTCTACCGACTTTTATTTAAATCATAGAGAGGAACCCATTAAATGCATCATGATTGAAAATCTGGACGACATATTCAACCACACTGAGCAGGATAAATACACAATGGTTTACACACGTAATGATTTGTCAAAATTGTATTATCAAGCAAAGCAGGCGGGATATGACCCGAAAATTAAATTTTGTGCGTGTATCATTTCGGAGCTGATGTTTCAATTCAAGATTAAGAAGAGAATAATTACATACAGGATAAAAACACAAAATTTGATTGACGCCATCAATGCAAGTATAACAGTAGAAACTGAAGACACTTAGAATAGGATGTCAAGGGCGATGTTTGAATTCAATAAATCATTATTTAATCCACTGCATAAATCTTATTATAGTCACATTGATGTAGAAATTTTACACAGATGCAGGACAGTAGCACCCGCTGGTAAATTTCATTACTTTTATCATAGTAATGAATTACATATAGAGATTGACCAGAACAAGGCATACACACATAATTTAACTAACATCGTAAATATTCCAGTGTTTAAACAATTTGACATTTGGACGCCTTATGATTGTGGTAAACATGATTTTAATATCATGGGGAAATTATGTTTGTTCTTAGTTAAGTTTACTGGAAAACAAACATCATTATTTTTTAATAAACAGTATAATTTAATATATGGCTTGTTTTTAGGAGAGTTTATTGACGAAGTCGAAATTTTATATTTTAAAAAGCCTTCTTCGATTTATGAAGTAGATTATAAAAGTATAGTTGAGAACCTATGGAAGACTAACATATCAAATAATTTTGGTGAAGACATCAAGGTTAAAAAGTTGATTTCGAATGTAAATATCGGATTGTTAGAAAAGGGAGCTAACAAGTCTCAGAAGAGTTTAGTATTTGATACATTAAGTGAAGCGTTGTATCAACAAAATCTGTATGGGGGAAGAATTAATAAGATTAGTGGATTTTATGATGATGAGGTCTTGACAGAGATGACAGATGAATATATTAAAGAATTAGAACGGGAAAGAGGCGAGGGAATGGTTTTAGAATTTGAGCCTGATGATGATAGCAAAAATGGTAAATATGTATTTCGGTATACATATAATAATTTGTGTTGTCAGTTTGATACCGGAAAGTATACAATTAAATTATAGATGGTAAATATTACGACATCAAACAAGCCGAGAAGGAAACAGAAGTCAAATATTACACATTGACAATGACACATAAAAAAGATTTAACCAATGGCTTTAGGTATATTAAGGAACTACTCATGCAACGACATAATTTTAAAATGCATAAAAATTATAAAGCATTGAAAGACAACAATATCAATGTGCATAGTGTAAAAACAGATGCCTTCATTATTGATAGGAAAAATATTGACAAGGCTAAAAAATTGATTAAGTTTTCAACCAAAAGGGGAGGATGGAGAGCTGAAGATAATAAACAAGTATCACTACCGAGCGATATATACAAAATTCAGGCTAATGAGTTATCAGAAATTCCGACTTACAATATTGTAAAAGTTCATGTTAAAGACGAATACGACACCAAAAGCATTTGTGAGCAAATTGTGGCGTGTCATCCGGTTTTGATAAAAGCAAGACTGGCTGGAAGTGGCAAGAGTTATATGAATATATGAAAAATTTAGGTTATAATGTGTTATTCGTATGTCCTAACAACAAGCAGAAGCAAGAAACCGAAGCTGACGCCATAACATTAAACAATTTTGTTAGTATCCCAATAGAAGCTGGAGAAAGACTACCGACATTTGACCATTCTGATTATAATTGTATTGCGTTTGATGAGCTAGGTATGGCGGGTAATTATATTTTGAACAGAGTTAGGGAGTTTAAGGATACGCACCCAGAGAAGATAATTATAGGAACTGCTGACGGGAAGCAGTTGAAATCTGTAGCTGATTTAACTAACACCCAAGACCATGAGACATATTTAAACAACTGTCTTAATCAAATATTTAAATATAAGATTTATCTTAAGATATCTAAGAGACTTAAGACAGAAGAAGATAAAATTAAACTGAATGATGTATATAATGACATTTGGAAAAGTAAACTGCCCACTAAGGAAATAGTAAATACACATTTTGAAACTACAAGCGACATCATGCAAGGAGAGCATAACATAGCCTATACTAATGCTAGGTGCAAATGGGTAAGCAAGACCGTAAGAAGTAAATCGGAGAGCATGTGATATGCAGAGTTTATAAAAAAAGAAATGGGGCAGGTGTTTAATGAAAATATTACTTATGAAATTACTAGCATTGATGATTGGAAGTAGAAATCCAAGATATCAAAAGTAAAACTATATTCATGACAAACACCACGACTTTAGACAAGCATTTTATACATGCGTATTGTGCTACATGTCATTCGTCTCGAGGGGCTTCTGTAGATAAACACATTACTATACACGAATGGGATAAATTACATTTGGTCAGCCGTGAGTGGATTTACACAGCGATTACAAGGTGCAGAGATATCAACAAAGTCAAGTTTTTCAAAGCAGACATAGACGATACTGATTTAAATGAAGCACAAGTAACCAGATATTTAGAACATAAGATTAAACAGTATAGATTACAAGACATGAAATCTCAAAGGGAGATAAATGAAAATACATATATAGATGTTGAATGGTTATTTGACAGGCTTAATACCAGATGTAATAAATGCAGTTCAGAGTTTGACATAGAAACAAATAATGGAGTAATAAATAGTAATATGACAGCCCAAAGAATAAACAACGATTATGCCCATCATAAGGAAAACTGTATATCTTACTGTTTAAACTGTAGTCGCCGGGAAAAATAATATCTATCTTATTATATATGGCATCTAAGCAAGATATTCTTAATAATGTTTATTATGATAAGGGAGGCTTCGAGTCAAAGAACCGCACTTTACAAGAAGCAAGGAAAAAGGACAACACAATAACTATAAACGACACTAATGAGTTTTTTAGGAAGAATGTAGAACAGAAAGCTAAACCGAGAGGGCAGAATTCATTTGTAGCTCCTAACGCATATTATGAGTTTCAAATTGATATATATATTTTTTTATTAATGATATCCCTAAACAAAAATGAAAGTTGGTACGATGTGTGTTGACATATTTTCTAAGCATATGGTTGTTGTCCCGCTTATGGCAAAACAGCCAGCGGACATTTTAGCAGGACTGATGGAATGTATTAAAAAAATGGATGGAAAGCCCAAGCTAGTTTATATTGACGATGAAGGAGCTTATAATAATCAAAGTGTTACAGATTTCTTGAAGGGTGATAAAATAGAGTTGCACAGAACCAGAGGACACCCAGCATTCGCGGAGAGGGCGATACGGACGTTTAAAGATAGCTTGTATCAGAGGGTTGAAAACGATGAGAAGAAAGGAAAGGCTATTCAATGGACAGACTACATACACGAAATTATATTAACTTATAACAATGGAATAAAGCACACTTCACACGGCTTAACACCGTCAGAAGCAAGAAAGCCTAAACATCAATTAGAAGTGAGTTTAAACTTAGGTATGAAAGCTAAAAGAAATAGAGTTTATCCAGATTTAAATGTAGGAAATGAAGTTAAGATATTCAGGAAAAGGAGACCAAATGAAAAGGAGAGAGTAGGAGTATGGACTAAACAAACCTACAAAATAGCAAAGATTGAAAAGAAGTTAGGACAAGAGTATTATTATATTGAAAATTATGACAGGGCATTTTTGAGACATGAGTTATTCAAGGTATAAATATATTTCTTGGAAAAAAGTATTTACAGAAATAACAACTATATATAGTATAATAGAAATGGTGGAAACCGAAATCAAGAATTATATCGATAAGAAATGCTACGACTGTTGCCACTTCAAAAAGGAAAATATGGAGTTATACAAATTCAATTTGCCTAATGGTATAGCAAACAATATTACTGATCATGCTTTGGGTAAAGAAGATTTATGTAAGAATTGTAGAAATTGGAGGTTGTATCAAGAATTAATCAAATGTCATTTGAACCATAAATGGTTTCTTAAAACAAATGTTGAAGACGACATTATAGTATTTCTAACTGTGTATGAAAGACCACCTTATAGTTATGTTAGGGCATTTCTTAAAATCAGTAAGAAAAGTATGAAATAATTGACCATATATTATGGATGTTGTTATATCGGAGAGAGAAGGGTTTGATGTAAAAGATGACATTAAATCATATATTGAAAGTAAAAAGTTTAATGTTAAAAATACAATAAAAGATTTTAATATTATTTTTAAAATGATGTGTGAAAGAAGCAAGATGTATCAATTAACTTATTATCCTGATTTTAAATTATAACCATACTATAATAATAACATGTAAAATAGTATATGTTATAGTTTTATTTCAATATTTAATTTCAATTCTTGGAAAAAGTTTTTAAAGAAATATTAACTTAATATATTGTATAGATAAAACAAGTGAATATAATGTATATTGCTATCAATGCTGTATAACAAGAGACCTAGAAAAGGGTTTTGTTGAAGAACATAAGGATAAAGGATATACAAAGTTTCAATTACAATTAAAATTATTTAAACAATACCAAGCAAGATTTCTTATACACTTTTACCATAAGATCTCCAGAAAGCCAGTTGAAAAAGAATTGATAAATTCTTTAGCAATGAAGATTTAATTAGACGGTTTTGAGGGACAAACGCAATTAAACCATATAAATCATTTGCTAAAAGAATTCGAGACATGTTTGAAGCGATTGATTGGCATTTATTAAGTAAAGATAAAATAAACGAGGTCTTGAATGAATTTAGAACAACTAAATATAGTATATGGTATTACTACAACACTAAATATAAAGTATGTCTACGAGTTAATTTGTTTTTCTTAGAATATATTTATTCAATAATAGGAAAAGACAATATCAAATATATAGATAAAGATGATATAGATAAATATGTAGATTACATATTTGAAGACATATTGCCTGACTATTATTTTACCCCATAATGATTAAAACCATACTATGATTATAACATGTATACCCTTACATGTTATAATTATAATGTCAGTGAGCGTTTTTTTCTATTGAAGATAAAATCCGCACCACGCCTTAAAAAATGTATGATGAAGCTGATGAAACGAAGGAGGAGAGTGATGTTGTTGCTGTTCTATTTTTTGTCCGAGAAATGGAAAAATCGTTTTTAGACAGTTCAATATTTTTTTATGACAAATATTTTTGCAATGTATTTTGCAATATATTTTTTGACATGGATGAGGCGAGGAGATTGACGAAATGATATTTTGGAGGGTAGTTGGTGAAATGAAATGAGGCGAGGAGGAAGGAGAAAGGATTGCGAAAACAAATGGAAAATGATGAGAAAAACGGATGAGATGGACAGAAAGGAATGTAGAAAAATGATGAAAACGAATAAGGGTAGAAGATGGAAGATGAAAAAAGTTGTAGGGGGGGGGGCGGACTTATGAAGCAATTATTTGCTAGGCAAGGCCCTCGACTACTGCCTGACCCCAGAATTCAAGCGACTGGCTGCTTGAGTTGCATGCTGCCGGCCATGAGGTTCTATGATGGTCGACTTCAAAAAGGCCTGGGCTTTAGTTGGTTCATTTGGATTCATTTGGTTCATTTGATGCATGTCATTACCACTTCTGCCTGCCAAGACGGATTTTTGGAGTGGAGAATATATCAAGATGCCACACACATTTTTGATCCATGACTCTTGGCACACAAATTGCGGGATCCACTAGTCTTGATGGTGAAGAGGACTTGAACCTCTGCGCAATGTCTCACCATTGTCACCATTGTAATGTTTAAAGTTGAAGCTTCAGTCCCAGCAAGGGGTACGAGCTATTTTCTCTTCGGGAGACTGGCAGCTTTGGCCTACAAATCATGACAGGGTAAGCAAAGCAAGGACGCCCTGCAGAAGATATGGTAGGGTCATGTACTGCGTTTGATGCTGACACCACTCCAAATATGGTGCCATGAACAAGTTTCCCACTCTGAAAGAGGACTATGGTAAATCATGACTTCAGGACAGATGGCTCTGAGTCAGAAGCAAAATTTGTTCAAATGGTTGGACCCTACTTTTGAAACGGCCCATCTCAGTGTTGAATCACACCGCCACACACAACAAATTATAAACACGGAATCCATTTCAAGTTCCCAATAAAGAGTGAGGCCATTCATGTAGATCTTTGAAAGTCAACTGCAGTCAATTGCAGTAGATCCTGACGGATAGCCAAGTTGACCCCAAAAGACGCCTCCACAGGCCAAGATCATGTCCATCATGTCCATAGCAGGCGCGGGGGAGTCTCGTCCAAGATGGGGGTGTTGAAGGTGATATCTATTGTATTTGTCTATCTATGTTGCCCATTTTTCTGGTCCATAAACAAGTCATCCACTGCCACCACCAAATTTATAGGCTGGGGCTTCTTGTACGTGGTGTGCATGATCCACTTTACGCTGCTCTTGTACACTGGCACACTTGCAGTCGAAGACCATGACCAGCTAACCCACGCTACATTGCCGCCTGCAATGTACTGGTCAGTAGTGGAATCTCCCTCCTTCAAGGCCTCCATCATGGACTGCAACTTGCGATTGTCGAAGGGGTCTTGACGACCGCCCTCCTCGATCGTTAAGGGCTTCATTGACTCAAGGTCCCTGAAAAGATCCGTCCTGAGCAGCAGCGCAGTACTGACTGATGGCATCTCTATTACTGAGGCCCGCGCCCCACAATGAGTTCCCAAGCCTTCCTCACGTCATCGTAGTGGGAAGTGCTTATGTTCCGGCATTGCACCGGGGTTGAGCTTGCCGAGGATGTTGATTGAACCATAGCAGTCTGCACCTCGCTGCGGTTACGCAGCTGGCACCGGGGGCCTCAAATAAAAAACACTGCGGATGAACCTTAATCTGAAAACTGCGGATGAGCCTTAATCTGAAAGCACGGGTCACGCTCTGTGAAAAGTCGAATTTGATCCGCGTCAGCAACGCTTCCGTTTTTTGTTTACCCCGGTCAATTGTTGCAGTCGCGGAGCACCAACCCAAAGCAGGGCCATCGTCCCAGCAAATTAAACAGGAGCAGCTCTTGTCTTAATAACTGTGGCTCCACAATTCAGCGTGTGATGGATGGGCTTTTTTCCGTCTGATGATGGAGGTCATAGGTTGCCCATGAGAGAACCTGTTTTCGGCACAGTTGGTGCGCCCCTCACATCTGCCCTTCTTTAACTTTGAAAGGAGGTGGTTTCAGTGCCAAATGGATAGGCAGGCTTGCAGCATTGCGCCAACGGGCAGTGCTTACAGCCATGGTTTGTGTGACCGCGTCAGACCGGCGTTGATCGCAGCCCTGTTTTTTCTTGCGCGTCGAATCAGAGGGCGCAACTCAACTTGCCAGCTGTCTGCCCTTCATTGGAGCGTTGCGTGTTGCAAGAGTCGCCACAGTTTAGCTGTGAAAGGAGGTTTTGGTTTCAGTGCCAAATGGAGAGGCAGGCTTGCAGCATTGCGCCAACAGGCAGTGCTTACAGCCATGGTTTGTGTGACCGCACCAGATTGGCGTTGATCGCAGCCATGCTTTTTTTGCACGTCGAATCAGAGGGCGCAACTCAACTTGCCAGCTGGAAGCTGTTCTGATTATTTGTTGACGATGCGCAGCACGAACAGTTCTTGTGAAAAACAGACGCTTTTGAGTGCGGGTGTTTCCGAGCCACTGGTCCCCCCCGCCCCGGCGTCCTTCACGGCGGCAGTGGAGCGACCACTTCGAGCGAGTTGCGGGGGCCTACAACGCCAGGCCACACGAGACGGTGTACGGCGCGCCCGAGGACGTGGAGAAGCAGCCGGCCACCGAGTTCCGGCTGCTGCAGGACAACGCCGACAAGTTCCAGCACAACAAGGAGATCACGGACCGGCGCATCAAGCACCCTTGCGGGCCACGCGCGTGGCCAGGTCCTTCTTCAGCGTCTGGACGCCCCGGTCCACCACGGCCGTGGCGTTGCGATCCTCGGGGCGCTTCGTGCGGTGCACGGCCTCCGCCGGCAGCTCCCGTCCAGCGTGGCGAACTTGTTGCCCAGGTCGGTCGTGACCACGAAGTTCTTGTCGTCCCCCACCAGCTCCTGCGTGGCTGGCCTGGCCGACCGTCTTGGCGTTCTTGTTCTGTAGAGGCACTGTCCTCGAGCGAAATATACCGCCCGCCCTTGGCGTTCGACTGCACGTCCCAGGGCAAGCTTCGTGGTTCGAAGCGGAAGATCGGGCTTTTTCACTCGAACGGAGCGGCTTCCGAGGGACCGCTGCGGGGACGGGAGGTGCGCGGGACGCTTCAAAGAAATATGCCCGCGCTGCTGGAGCTCTTCAAGGGCTCAATTGGAAGGGGCTTTGAGGCCAGGGGCTGGGAGGTGGTCAGCCTGGACCTCCTGCCCAAACTCACACCCCACCATCTGCTGCGACATTCTGCGCTGGGACTACCGCACCGCCTTCCCGCCCGGGCGCTTCGACTTTGTGCGGGCGTCACCCGTTTGCACCGAATACTCCCAGGGGGATGCGCTGGTGCTTCGGGCCATCGAGATCATCACCTACTTCACGCCGCGACTCTGGGCCATCGAGAACCCGCAGACGGGACTGCTCAAGACGAGGCCCTTCACTCGGCTTCGTCGACGCCACGTACTGCTTGTACGGTACGCCCTTCAAGAAGCAGACACACTTCTGGACGAACACGCGCTGGGCGCCCAGCTGCGGACTCTGCGGGCCCGGCAACCGCTGCGAGGCCTGGGAGAATGGCAGGCACGCCCGCGCCGCACAAAGGGGTCCCCGGAGGATCGGCCAGCGCTACGAGAACGTTCGCAGGCAGTCCCGTGAGCTGCTGTACAGCATTCCGGCGGCGATCTGTGACGAGATTGCGGCGGCGGCAGAGGCAAGCGAGGCTTGAGGACCGGAAAGCCGCGAGGAAGTGTTTTTATCAAAAAATGTTTTTCTTTTGCACAAAAAACTAAACGCGCGCACTCCTTGACAGACTGCCTGCTAGAGGGTTTGAAGCATTTAGCTTTTTAGAACAAAATCCAGGGCCCGGCCCGGAGGAGTCCAAGCTGCGGCACAGAAAGCACGCGGAAGACTGCCACATCCGAGGAGTCCAACCTGCGGCGCAGACTGCCTGCGCATTTAGATTTTTATGTAAAAAAATCCAGGGCCCGGGCCAGAGGAGTCCAACCTGCGGCACAGAAAGCACGCGGAAGACTGCTTGCCAGGGATGGAAGCTCTCTATGCACAAGGGTTGCCTACTCCAACAATATTGCAGTTACGGACCCAGCAGAGCTTGCGCAGGAATTCGCGCAGCCTCACTTCTGCACGCCGAGCAGGCAGCGTGCAGAAGTACAGTTTCTTCATCTCCAACTTCTTGGACGCCTCCGTGATCTTGCGCTGCTGCTGGATGATGCGGCGCAGTGCCGGCTCGTCCCACTCGTCCCAGTAGGCCTGTTCACGCTCCGTGTTCACCCCCAGGTCCTCCTCGATGTACTTCTTGACGGGGATCCAGCCGTCGTCGATGTTAACGCTCGGGCTGAAGACGAAGATTCTCTCGAAGACGCCTCGATTTTAAAAGGACGAATGGGGAAGATCAAGCTTTTCCCCACGACCGAGTACACCAGCAAGCAAGCCTCGGACCCCGTGGTGCCACTGGTGCCGTGCACCGGCATCTTCCTCGGGCAAGACCGTGGCGCTGATCAGCCTGATTCTGGAACACACCCTGGTTTGAGTCCCATCCGGTGATTGAATGAGAACCTTGGTTTTCCGGCGTGCAGACAAAAAGATGAATATTCCATATCACCAATATCAGAATGTGGAAAATATAAAGACATGCATTAGTTAAAGAGACAGAGTCAAACACTCAGGATAGAGGAATTAACAAGACGAGGAGACGTTTTACTGGCCCCTGAAGATCTGGACCGCGCGCAATATCCATCGCCACAAAAATCGTAAGTGATACGATTTTCCGATGCGTTGCCCTTGGTTTCAATTGCGACTACATGACCTTCTACCGAACAGATGTGCATATTGGACGCAAGTTCTTGAAGATCGATCTTGCTGCCACGATTTGCGCGCAATGGCGCCAAAGAGGTTGATAATCCTCTTTTTCAATGGTGCTAGCACCGCAATATACATCTGCCCTCGCTACATCGAGAAGATCAATCGGACTGAGGAGACGCCAAAATCTTTGCTAGAAAGGTTCCGGCGGAGGGCAAGTAGAAAGGCGATCACGACGTCGTCGCACTGGTGATCAAGCATGTCCAACACAATCTCTACTATTTGGGGATTAACTGGAGATTGCATTTTCACAATGGGATTGTGGTACTCATCGTGCATGGTACCATGATCAAAACTAAAGTATTTGCATGAGACTTGCATTTGTCACCACAGAACCTTTTCATTTCCGTACAGCGTCGTCATCGGCGACTGCTATTCTGGAGATGCCAGGCATTTGGCAGTCAGATTTGTACTTTTACCTGATTGATCGTTTCAATGCGCATGAGGTCCGGTGTGCGACCTGTAGCATTCTCGTTTCTGGTTAAGTGTACAGAACCTGGTCAAACTCGTGCAGAGACGTTTCACAGACTTGGATAAGAAAAGCCGCGCGTCCATGCGTGTCGGCGCGTGGGTGTGAATGGTTCATGACCCCAGGAAGAATCTCCGGGCCACAGGCCAAAATCCCATGGGCAGGTTCTGAGGGTCACCCTGTTCTCTTCCCCTCTTTAAGGTCCCTCGAGCCTTTGTGGGGATGTTGTTGTGTGAACAGCCGACGCATGCATATGGATGCTTTGGCTCAAAACTAATATCCAACGGAGCGCTGTAAAAAAGCAAAAGGGCCGTGCTCCGCTGTTGCAGGCGGTTGTGAGACAACGCAGACCATATTATCCTTACACCCCTATTTACACCGACCCCTACTACACGGCCTTGCAACCGAGGGTAGTGGTCACCCTCGGGGGATTCGAGCCCCAACTGCCTTGTCACTGACTTCGTGGTTGGCTCGCCTCCTGGCAGCGGAAAACATGAGAGCCGAGTGAATCAAGTGAGCTGGGTGCGAGTGATCTTCAGCGACATGAGTTGGTCATCTCTCATGGTTTGGTTAAGACTTCCGTTTTCCAGAGTGTTTCGCTTTTCGTGCAGTCCTGACTTGATTGCCTTGGCTTCAGTGCGGTGCTGACCTTTTGCGACTTTGTCTGGTTGAGACTTTCGTCTCCTAGATTCTGCTTGTCTTTCTTTTGCATTGATCGATGCAGTTGAGGCTCAACTATGCCATATTGCGTCGGGATGCTCAATGCTCCCTTTTGCCGCCGAAGGATTGTTGTGTTGTTGCGTGTTTGGTTGTCTTGGATTTGGTTCTGTTTGTTCCGTGTTTGCTTTTCCTTCTTCGGCTTGTTCATTTTTTGTCTTTCTGCGCTGAAACTGCGGACTGGCGTGATTGCAATGGCCGCTCGGTTCGAGAAACAAAGTTGCAGGGCAGCAATTTCAATCACGAAGCCGCAGTCAAAACTTCCATTTTAGCAAAGTGGAGCGTGATTCTTGTCGAGTGGTTCAATGTTCTCACCAGCTCAGCTGCCCAGACAAAATACGGCAAATTCTGCATGAGCACGCAATCGCAACTTGCAAAACGCGTTTTCATGTGAAAACGATGTCATGAACATGATGTTCTTGAGATAGCCGTGTGTTTGAGCATGCAACGCATTTGAGGGTAGGCGATGTGGATGCCATCGGAGGCTAATGCGATTTCACATAGTTTCGCATTGGATGAGCAAACGTATTTTGGAAGTCATGATGATCCATCCACCACTTAAGTCTTGGCTGTTGTGGTGGTTTGATGCTGGCCGAGAAGTCACGCTTCATGAATTGTTGGAGGACGCTTGGGTCAAGGAGTTTGTGCCGCCTATGCCCCCCATATTCACAGGGCAAGGCGGGTGTGAGTCAAGTCACTCAACAAACACCATCCCAACCAAATGTGTGACATAGCTGATAAGGACCCCAAGTATTTTCCCCGAATAGCTGGTTTCATTTGCTTTTGTTTTCACATCGCCAACGAAACGGCAACGCGTGCGGGGCGCCGCAATGGACGATGGCAGGGACCCTGGGTCAGACAGTTGACCCACAGGTTTCAGTAAAACTAATTGTTCCATTTCCTCCCTTCCACCTTCCCTTTTTCAAGGATATGTTTGTGTTTTTGGGACCCTGCGGACATCATTTACATCAAACGAGTGAATGCCCTAATGCGAGACGGAGCCAAGTCTGAAGCTTTGAATTCTGACAAACTGTTCCATGTTTGTCAAGCTGTCAAGCACCTCGGCCTCCCCGCAATTTTGTTGGGTCAGCAAGTTCCCGTGACCTGGGCGTCGCTGTCAGGTGGCCATGTGCAAGCCATGCGAGAGGCGAAGTCGAGTTGCGAATGGCAGAATCCCCCCCCCCACAGGCTCCAAACTTGACTCTGGGTTCCCTTCAGGCATTATTTGTTCTCCGGGAGTGGCGAACCCTTTTTGCGCTTCAAGCAACTTTTATTTTTCTCCCCCGGGTTTCATATCAGACAAAATCGGCGATCGAACTTCATTTTGGCAGTGGGGACGTTTATCCTGGAGAACTTAGGACCCTGGCGCATTTTTTTTTCGAGCGGAGCCGCAGGGATTCCACATCAATTGGATGAACATGCGCGACGCATCCACGGGGCAAGGCGCCGAGTGCCTTGCCAGGCCCTAGTCTTTGAGGGCTTCCCCAGGACAGGTGACACCCACTGGAAAATGGCACCATTTTGTGGTATGTCCAGATCACTTGGGTTTTTGTCGGGGTACTTTCTCAGCTTGTAAGAGAGGATCTGAAGTCTTGACATGGGTCCTTGGTTGGTGGCAGTTAGTTGGAAAAGGGTGTTGTCCTTTTTGGGAGCCTCCTTGTCCGTGGGTCCCTTGAGAGCGCCATCATTTGGTTGCAGTGGTGGAGAATAGAGGACATCCAGAAGAAGACAAACAGCTGGACGTTCCAAAGCGAATGCCAAAGGGAAGCCGATATTTTCAGGGATGCCAATGTCCAAAAAAGCGCCCGCACAAGCTTTGTCTTTCCACTCTCTCATTTTTCATATGGCCGCCGACCCTTCCGCGAAGTGCCCGGCTTCTGCTACAAAGGAAATGAACTGCCCGCCTCCTTTCGGACCGAGCGGTGTGTCCAAATGCTTCTTCATGCACCGATTCATCTGATTTCTCAGTGTGGGATCTTCGTCACCGACACCAAACAGAGAGTTGACCGAGGTGACTTTGTAGAGATATCAAGTCTTGCTCTCAAAGTCATGCAGTCGTCTCTTGAGTTCTGGAAAGAGCTAGACGGGTCGAAGCGGATTTTGGCCATCGGTATCTCTTTGGGTTGGCGGAACTCGGGGCCGGTTCACACGCCTGGACGCTGCTCCATTCGCCAGTCATGTGGGAGAGCGGCGAATGGGATTGCGACCAAGAGGAGATGGAGGCTGCGGCGTGGCCATGCCCAATTTTGATTAACGCGGATCCTTTTTAGGAAATCCACCAGGTTGATTCGGGGATGGACGTTATCAAGACTTTCCCTTTTGAAAGTAAACAAACACAGGAAAGGGAGTCAACCACATCGGATCACAGGTTGATTTTCCGCAGCAGCTTTCCAACCTACGTGTAATTCAGGTGTTTCTCGACAATGCCTCCTTTTCGGAAGTGATTTTCCATGACTGTGGAAGCATAAACATAGAACCCGAGCCGTGGATTTGTGGCCTTCAAGCTCTGCGGCGCGGTTTGCCACTAAATCAACTTCGTGGACAAAGCAAAAAGGGTTTCAACTTCAACAATGAACTATCACGCGTGTATGTGTGTTTATAATATATATATATATATATATATATATATTTATAAATCTCCACGCAAGGATGTTGTGGACATGTTTTAGAAGCAAATATGGCCCATGCACAAGCCCCTGGTTGCAACACGCAACCACGGATTTTGGGGTGTGACCATTTCGGGTACCCTTCATCTGGTTTTTCTTGGTTTCCACTCAACAACAAAGGTTGCTACCCATATTTTTCCGAAAATGGGGAATCCCCAACATGACTGGTGTCATTTCCCCCTTTGGTGTCAACCTGCAAAGCCGCATATGTCAATATATATATATATATATAGATAGCAATGCTCTTAAAACTAAACAAGTGCGCCAACTTCAAGAAAGGAGGCACACTTCTGTGTATATACAAAACATATATAGGCTGGACCATGTATAATAGGTCACAACAGGGGGGTCGATCTCAGCTTTGGGGATATGTGCCTGTTGTGTTTGAACGCTTTTGAACACAGGTCAAACATATCATCGGCAGAAGGTTGTTGCCCAGGCCGTCTTCCCAAATGGTCGGCCAAAATATGCCAAACCAATAGAATATGCGACCAGACCTTTATGAAGGATGTTGACCTTTGCTGAGCTTCTTGTAGCTTTGTTTCGGGAACATTCCACACGAAGGCCCTAGTTTGAACCCGTCGGACCTTTTGCGCGGGATGATTTTCAAAGACAACCAACAGGGGTTGCAAACTATGTGAAAATGCAGCATGTGTAACGCAGCATGTGATCCTTATATGATACATAGCCTCCAAGCCTCCAAACACGCACCTGAAAGTTCCCTTTCCTAGGTCGTTTCCTTTTGGTGCACCTGCAAAACCACCCAACAATTCTTGGTGCGTGTCCACCATGAGATCAGGCGCAAATTCCGTGCGAGATCCTGAGATGCAGACAGGCGGGGGGAATATCTTTGGCAGGCCCTCAGGTTGTCTGCTCATTCAGGATCGTTGCACTTTCCGGTGTGCCATATCAGTTTTTCCATAGGTTGGCGGTTTGGATTAGGAAGCCGCCTAACCTCCAAACCACCAATCCAAGACAGTGTCTGAGAAATGCACTCGACTCAGGACCTTTGAGGATCTTGCTCCTTTTGTGGCATGATCAATGCCAGGCACTTGTCACATGGTTGATTTTGTTGGCTTGTCTGGCCAGCCTTTAAGGTCTTGCCCTGGTCCTTGCCTCGTCCTGCCTTGCCTCAGCTTTCCAACAAGCGGCCTGGGGAGGAGTTCCATTTGACTGAAGTCCCACTCCGTTTCTTCTTCTTTTTTTGCCTAGGCATCAAGCGCGGGGGGGGGGGGGGGACACTTTATGCACCGACAGCATGTGCTGGGTGCTGGCTTTCGAGTGCCAGGTGTCACGGGAGCTGAACTTCTCCTCCGTGGAGGTGATAACGAGCCTAAGACTCGTCCAGTCTGTCTGGATCTCGGCATGAGGAAATGGGGGTTCAATATTCCATAGGCCCCCAGTTTTGACCAGGGGTATTTGTTTGTGGAAAATATCTCTGGTTTTTGTGGCTTTCCAACCAATGGTCATCCCATGGAATGGACCTTTTGATCAACCCTCAAATCACAGAGCCCTATGAAGCATCCAAAGCTAGGACCGAGTTTCTGAGTCCTGCATGAGAGATGCAGTATCCACCCCACAAAGGCCCCGACCAGTTCAACCCCTTTCTTTTGTCAGAAAGCCAATCGCGCTTCTTTTTGGCTCTTACACAAGATGTTGCTGGGTGTGAGGCTTCTTGCTTTCCACACCCCTAAGCCTTGACCCGTTGTGGTGGGCTTTTGCTTCTTTTCCGAGGGGTTTTGAGCTGAGAGGGGCGTCCAATTTGTCACGCCGCGCTCGGATATTGTTGCTAGTTTGCTGTTTCGTGTCGCAACGCACGGGCAACCCTCAAAGCAACCCGTGTGCTTTTCCTTTTTCGTTGGCACGCATCTCTGGCGCGGTGTCTCAAGGGACTCAAGGGACTCAAAGCTACTTGCTTTCCCTGCTTGTCTCCCTGAGCCACATCCCAACCAACAAACACCCAAATCTTGGGCCCTTTGTGGGTCTCGAGTTTTCCGAGGTGATTTTCAAGGGCGAGCTTTTGGAGGCTGGGAACATGCGAGCTTCGTGCTTTTCTATCATGCGGGTGGCACCCCTTAGGCTCTGTACCCTTGCGGTTGCAAGAAAGTATAGGGAAGCCAAAGGGGCTATTTGGAGACAGAGCCAAACTATAGAATTGTCGTGTTGTACATGTATGTAATATATAGTTATATATATATATATATATATGTATGTCTATATATATATATATGTCGAGGCATGTTTTATCATTATTGTTATTATTATCATTTTCATTCTCATAATCCTTCTTACTAGTATTGCTGTTAGCGTTATGATTATTATTATTATTGTTATTATTATTATTATTATTATTATTATTATTATTATTATTATTATTATCATTGTTATTGTTATTGTTATTATTATTATTATTATTATTATTATTATTATTATTATTATTATTATTATTATTATTATTATTATTATTATTATTTATTATTTATTATTATTATTATTATTATTATTATTATTATTATTATTATTATTATTATTATTATTATTATTATTATTATTGGTATTATTATTATTATTATTAATATTACTATTACTATTACTATTACTATTACTATTATTATTATTATTATTATTATTATTATTATTATTATTATTATCCTTATCCTTATCCTTATCATTATTATTATTATTATTATTATTATTGTTTTTTTAGTGTTAGTTGTCAATAGAGCATCAGCTCTGTAGAGTTTTTGAGCCGCTGGCTTCAAGGCAGCTAGGCACCTAGGCACCTAGGCACCTAGGCACCTAGGCACCTAGGCACCTAGGCACCTAGGCACCTAGGCCTCCAAGCCGACGTACGTGGCAGTAAAGGTTGGCTACGCTGCCCAAACCATTTTGGAAGGGACTATCCGTTTTTGACTGCTATCGAATGAGCTTTCTCTCGGAAGGATCGGGTGGCCTCCCGAGG
The DNA here is from genome assembly GCA_963377175.1 of Effrenium voratum. Taxonomy (NCBI): domain Eukaryota; class Dinophyceae; order Suessiales; family Symbiodiniaceae; genus Effrenium; species Effrenium voratum. Next base: position 73,101 of record CAUJNA010001082.1, read on the forward strand.
AATGGAACTTCCACTTCGGCTTCGTCATTCCGAATTCGACCAACACCTGGCAGCAGACCATTGAGGCGAGTGGTTGATTCCGGACTCCCAATTGGGCCAGGAAACATTCGAAAATAGTCGCCAGAAGGGGCCGCAACTTGTTCGGGAGGGACAACACATGGCATGTTCCTGTGCAAGTTGAACCCAGGCGGCGGAAGAAGAGGAGATGCTGCCTGCTGAGCTGCTGTTCGATGCTCAGAGAGGCAACTGACAATTCAGCTCGTAACCTGGAGATGAATCATGCGCAAGCTGGTGCTCTCCTGAACCCCTGTGTCTTGGCAAGAGGGGCCTTTTGGCAATCCGGCAGATGACGCAACCTCCCTCCCAACTCCGTTTCCATTTGTCTGAGAGACTTCTTCTTTACCGCCACTCCTTTACATCGAGCCGAGTTCGGACTTCCGCAAGTGGGCGAGTTTCGGGGACGGTGTGCTTGGTGTCCCGCCTGTTTTGAGCAGCCCAGGTCAGGCAATGTGGTCATAGAGACGACCTTCTTTGATGGCCCTGGCCCCAGCGTGCCGAGGTCGCGAGATGCCTTAGATGAGTGGCCAAAAGTCATGACGCATGGCCAGCCGTTAGCGAGTGACCAGTTTTGGAAGGAGTTGTCCTTAAAGCAGCTCCACTTTTTATTACCCGCATGCCAAGGGGAGTATCCCATCATGACTCAGCGTGCCCGGATCTCAGTGTCCCAATGTCTGGGGCTTAATGCCAAGTGACATCTTTGTGAAGCCTACCAGACCCATTTGTTCGCGACCGAGGTGCGGATTTGGTACCTGTGAATTGGCCCGGGATGGCAACCATCTCGGTCGGCAAACCGAAGCCAGCGGCTTTCCAGACGAAGACGTGTTTTTTTCTCCTTTCTGCCCAGTCGTTCTTGGCATCAATATTCATACCCTGAGTTGGTGGCTTGGACCGGGGATTGAACCTCAGGTTTTTGAATGGGACAGCTTATCAAGCTGCAAATCACCAATGGGAGTAGCTGAAACGTGAGCTGACTGCTGGCCATCGGTTGGAGATGTGATAGCTTGTCGGGGAGCAACTCGCCTCCCAGATGAAACGTTCGAGCGACAAAAGGGGACGGGCGTCGCAAAGAGTTCTGATTTGAATCTTGTGGCGACTGCTTTGCAGATGCTTTGCCTGCATATCAGGCATGATATTGTAGGATGGGACGAATTGTTTGCTCGAAGTGAAGCTTGGCTCCAGATCATAGATAGATGTGAATCTAGACGAATTCAGTTTCAGGACTGATTGCACACTCTGTGATTGTCATTTGCCTCGCTGTGCAGGAGGCACCATGAGGGTTCCACTCCAGTCAGCAAACGTAGCATATCGTGTTGAAAGTAGCTGCCCGGGGCTGAATACCAGGGTAGATGGACGAAATCTGCATCACTTGAAAACCATGGAAAATCATTGTTGGTTGGTATTTACAGGGAATCAGCATTCCAGGGTTTCTTAGGTAGTTCAGGATGTCCCCCATCCACAGACTATGGACAAGCATGTCTATTCCCTGATGGGGCATGCTCTTCCCTTGGAACCTACGAGCTGAGGATGGTACTTGGTACTTGGCCCGAGAACCCCCGGCAGGATGATTGCAGATGAATCTGTGGCGGAGTTCATTTCGATGACGTCTGCGGGCGACGATGAGGCGGGCCATCCCGCAGGTTCGTTCCCTAAACGTTGCAGGGGAACAGGACGAGGAAAACTAGAAAGACGGTTTGGTCTTGGACCCTGCACCAAAGACCTCTTTCTTGGTGGCGGGGGTGTCGCTCTCGCACTGATCCAAGCAACCATGGCCATATGGGCTTGTCTCAAACACACGAACCCTCAGCATCAGAGATTTTGCTTTGGTTCAATTGACCCGAAGCTCACACCTTTTGAAGGCGACTCTTGGCTTGGCCCTTTTTCGAGGGCTTCTTACGGTAAGGTAAGGCAAAATGTTCGTCCATTAAGGTGCACCCTTGCGGACTTTGGGTGTGCGTTGGAGCGCCCTTGCGGTGCCGTGGCACGAATTTGTATCATCAAAATCAGCTCTTTGTGGGCTTTGGATGCGTGAAATCGTTGTCGCTGTTGCGCGGCGCGCATTTGAGCATCGGAAGTGAACCCCCTGCGAACTTTGATTGGTACAAATAACAAAGATCGAAGCACAGGACCTGCAAAGATATTCTTGCAAGAGATCTTGGAGACCCCGGACAGTGCTTCAATACATAGAGGATCCTCTCACAAATCCTGCGCACAAATCCTGCCAAGAGAGCCTATCAAGAGATCCTGTTCAGAGATGCTGCGCACAGCACTTGCCAAGAGACCCTATCAAGAGATCTTGCGCAGAGATCTTGTAAAAGTCCGCCCAAAGACATCTTGCGCTGGCCTTCACAGGTATGCTTTAAAGAGCTCTTGCACAGGACCTGACAAGATTTGCCTCCAAGCGATGTTGTAGAGGACGCTTCCTACAGATCTTGAACAGAGAAACTCTATATATCCGATCCTCTCATGGGCCCCCTTCCCCAGACATCTTTCGAGTTCCAGCTCTGTAAACCTGGTCCTTAAGATCCTCTCAAGTCTCGCGCCCCTCAGGCCCAGAGATGCGCGCTGCCAAGAGTTCCTTTCAAGAGCCCAGAGATCCGTCACAAGTCATGGCTCGGGGTTCTCTGCCAAAGACATCCCCGGTTCAGCCAACCACTTGGTGTTTACCATGGACTGCAGGCCAGAGGGTACCTGGAGATGGCCGGCGGAGATCTCCACCAGGCGCTGTTAGAGAACGTGAGGAGCTGTCGCATACCCCGATGGCAGCTTCTCATTGGAGGGTAGGGAATGGGAGTTGTGAACCTGACGCAATTCCACTAGAAGAACTACCGCACGACTCAGAAGACATGAGGGCCTGTGTGAACATGGTTTTGACATTTGCTGCGGGGAGAGCCTCTAAGATGGTTGGTGGACAAAGATCCAATTTACATGATGTCCACCAAAGATTCCCCACTTAAACATTTTGACCGTATTCCCAACCCCAAAAAGGTTCTTCAATCAGAACCGCTTCGATCAGAATGTTAATGTATCCTTTCCTGGAGTTTCGGGTGAAATTTCTCCTGGTTTCCCTACTCACAAAACGTCTTAGTTCTGAAGGGGGTTCAGAGGGACACCAGCTGAACACGGAGGCATGCCCACGAACCGTTTGAGGGCAAAGGATCCAGTAGTCTATGGTCGTGGGAGGGGCATGAAGGGGCGCTTTAATTCTGGCGCAACAACAATTGGGGCCTCGATTTCTGCCATGTCCAGAAGGGTAGTAAGCTTGTTAAAATCGGATTCTGGGAACCTGTGGAACGGGCTACTTCCAAAATGGTTAGACATACATTTCCCCATATCCATTTCCAATGCGCGATGATTTTCAATAAGGAGCCGCCTCAAATGGTTGGTGGACCTTGTTTCCCTACCGAATTCTGATGTCCGGTAAAGGGTCCCCTAAGATTCGTACCCAATTGAAGCTCATTCCCTTGGCAAACTTCCAGGCAGTTGGCCTCTTCTTCGAGATGGGCGGCGGCACGCCGGCTCCGGCGCACGCCTTGGATTGTTTTTTCTTCTTCGAAACGATGGCCAAAGGGTTTCTATCAGTTTTTCCAATTTCGAGAGGCCCAAAGGGCAGGCTCAACCTTGAGAGTTCTCCGGTTTTGCTTTGCTACCCCCGGAAGGTGCCAATGAAAAAGCAATCGTTAAAATGTGATTCGGTTTCCGAACCCAGGCAAAGTTTGGTGCGTGGTTTCAAGCTTGAACATTCCGCCCCAAAAAGGCGTAGTTACCCTCACTAAGAGACGTTTGCAGTGGTTTGAATTGTTTGGGACCAGGCGGGGCATGGGTCAAATCCTACTATCCGCTTGTGCAGAGGGTCTAGAGTACAGTGTCATGATAGAATGCTGGTCATCGGCTGAAGCAATCTTTCTTTTTTGGCTGAAGTTTCGTATTTCCAGAAAGTTGGATTACACGGCAAGAAGGTATGACTCACTTTTCAGCTGCATGAAGATGTCTTCGACAAGATTGCCTGCTTGCCTTGGCCATATCATCGCTTTAGTTTCATAGCTTGCTTTCAACAGTCAGAGTGCTTGTTTTTACGCGCTGCCCTTTGTTCAATACAAGTCGCATGCAGCCGTTTTGCTCTGTAAAGGCTCTGTGTTTGAGGCTGCGCCCTTTTCCAAAGCCTTGAGGTTGGGCAAAGACCTGGATTTCCGGGGCCGAGATGGCCGCCGGCCGGTACGGAAGGACCAAAAAAACACTTCCGAAATGCTCCAGGGCTGACATGGAGCTAAGTGAGGGAGCTTCCATTGCCGAAGGGTTTCTTCCCGTTTCAGGGGGTGGTTGGAATGGGTTCCGTGGCCTTCAAAGGGCCATCCGAGAACTCGGTTGGAATATTTTTTCTTGGGTCACGTTGCGATGCCAACCCCAGGTCATCCTTGTTGGAAAAGACATATGCGACTTGTACTCTGTGCCCTTCAGGGCTTTCGTAAGCCTTAGTTTTGGCCGGAGATGGTGCCATGCTCTGTGAGGTTTCGGTTGATTTGAGGTGCTCGGAAAAGGGAGTATATTGCTCAGCTAGCTCTACAGAGTTGGCCGCCATTTTGGGTGTCGAGAAAGGGGGTGCCGACCTTGAATCCTTGGCATTCGAGGGGCGATTCTTTTCCCGAACCCATGACTTGAAAGTGGGCGAACAAATGCTAACTCTATGGCACCCAGACGCACACCTACTTGTGCCAAGCAGAGTCATTAAATCAGAGAGCTTGGCAAAGAGTCAACTGGCTTCACAATCGAGTGGTAATCAAATTTGAGCCCCTTTGAACTCATTTTGGTCGGGCTACGCTCTCTCCCGGGTTTTTGGCAGGGGTTGCAGTACGATGTACGGCCGAGGCTCACAGATCTTCTGCGTCTCCTTCACCGGCCATTCGGCAAAATCGATGGGGCTCCTTGAGGGTCCGTGATACGGGGAGAACCGTGAGTCATAGCTCTGGAAAAGCTTTTCACATTCTTTTGTCGGGCTTGTGATCCCCGGTTTGGCGCCACATCGAAGGCAGAGCGGCAAAGGGTTGACAACGGCAGGTGGGAAAACCCTGAGTGTCATGCGCTTGAAAGGGCCGGGAGTGGGGGAGGGGCTCAGCCCCCAAGTCATCTTACCTGGTTAGGCCAGTCTTTCAGTTTCCTCCTCAGTGGGCTTGTTTGAAGGTCCAATGACAAACATTGAACATATGCCAGCCTCAGATCGCTTGACCTCTTGCATGGTTCGTGAGTGCCAGTGTCACAACATTTGTTTTCTTGACCGCAGCCCTTTCAGAGATGTCAGCGAGGTTCGCCGAGCCAACCCATACCTTTGCACTATTTTTCCAGATTTGAGGTTGTATCGACATATTCTTCATTCGATGGCTACAAATGAAGTCTGACTTGTAAATTCTAGCACTCAAAACCATTCTGCCTGCCAGAAGATCGCTTGTGTGCTGTTTTGAGGGCACCCTTGTGTTGGATGTCTGAAAGGCAACGCCTGACTCAGAGCGTGTGCTCAGACGAGTCCCTTCAGCACTAGACTCCTGTGCTCGATGTCTACGAAGTCAGTTCCTGCCCTAAAGTATACTCGGATGTGCAAATATTGGCGCTCTGGTCGCTGCGTGATGGGGAAGGCTTGCAACTTTGCCCACGCAGATCAGGAGTTGCGCGAACGCCCTGACTTGTCTTTTTCAAAGCTCTGCTTCCAGTTTTCTGCCACTGGCGCATGCAAGCAAGGAGAGTCATGCACCTTTGCCCATGGCGAGCATGAGCTACAGAAGTTGGAGGAACCAGTGCGCGGCGGCGCCAAGAAACCTGCCGAATCCAAGGAGTTGCCTAGCCCGAGGTCGTTTCACCGCATGGAACCGGGATTTCAATCTACATCCGCAAGCTCGAGGCAGTGCCCGAACAGCGAGCAACCCCAACCAAACCGTTGGGTATTCTGGCTATAGCTGAGGCAGGCTACGGCAAGTGAGATGAGAGGATTGATCGCTTATTTTAGCACTCTCTTTTGTTGTACAACGCCTTGCTGGAATCACAGCAAGCGTGGCGGCAAGGGTCGTCATGCACACGAGCTGCCTGGCCAAGGGGTTCGGCAGCCGAGGCTGCGCAGCTGCCTCTCTGCTTAAAATCTATGGCTTGTAATGTTCCTTAAGGGGTCACGCAGCGTGGGAGCGACGGGTCGGGCATGATCATTTGCTGACACCTCAAGCTATTGGCCAGTTGCTAGAAGCTTTTGCATTTCGTCCTCCTTCCGCGCGCCACGCAGACACTGTTTCCAAATCACGGCATTGCGCATTCACACGCACACTGCACACGCACACGCGTAATTGTTCACAAGCGGCTTGCTCACTCAGGGTAGCAGGCAGCATGAATCACAACTACCAGCTCTTGGATCGCTTTCGTCTTTATACCGTATAAGAGCACCACCATGATTGAGTGCAACTACTTGGTGGATTGCTTGTGTCTTTTTGCAGGAAGTAGATAATATCAGAAACACCGATAAGAGCAGCAAAAGGCGTTTTGCGCAACCTCTTTAGCTCGAATCAACTTCGAGAATGCTCTGACAGCCCGATGGCCGACTCTGGACAGGCCTTGCAGGGCACAGTCCAGAGTTTTTTTCCAGGCCGCCGGCAATCCTCTCATAGAGTGACGTGGGTGCCTCCAAAGGGGGATATCCCCAACAGGCGGGGGGGGTCCTTGATGTGGCCAAGCTGGAAGTCTGACCTGCATTCTCAGTTCCAATTGTGATTTGACTCGGTCATCACTTGAACTTCCGCTGCTCTCATTTGGCCCTTGCCCCCCCCCGAGCCAAGTGCAAAGTTTTGTGGAAGATCTCGTTGAGTGCATCTTTGCGCCACTTTGAAGGACTTTCTGATCCTTCATCAAGTCAAGTTGAAAGTGAAGGCCTCAAAATTGTGATAGTTGTTGTTTGTTTGGGCACAACACAGTGTTGTGTGCACCAAGTTGAGGCCTTCGAAATGTTTATACAACGACCGATACCCAGGTGTCTTTTCCAGTGAATGTGCACAAAGATGCGGGCGCGCTGTTTGTTGGGTTCAGGCTTTTGCTCCAGTAATTGAAGAATCATTTCCACTTTCCGAGGAATTTTGCCGAAACCGCGTGCTTCACTTGTAAGCTTGTCAATGTCAGACCAGCGTATAGATCACATACTTGCCAAGGACTGGCTTTTTTTAGGCCTGGTCCTCGCTTGCTGGGTTGCTTGGTTGGTTGGCCTTGTCCCAGCCTGGGGCTGGTTTAATTTCTGGTGTTTTCAGGCTGGCTTAGATTGGTGTGGGGTTCACTTTAGGTTGACTCTGGGTTTGGGATTGGCTTGGAGCTGACTTGCGTTAACTGGGCTGCTGATTTAGCAGCGGCCTCGGATTGCTTTAGGGTGTGATTGAGTTTTGTGCTGGTTTAGGATTGAAGCCACCAAACTAGTCCAAAATTCATGTAAACACACCCTAAAGCAACCCAAAGCCACCGCTACACAAGCAGCACACCAAACACAACTCAGCTCCAAGCCACACCCAATCCCGCTCAAAGTCATCCCTAACGCCACCCAGCAGCCTGGATGTCAGCCCTTTGCTGGTCCTAACCGAACCCCCAAACAAAGCCAAGACCCACCCTCCTAGTCAAACCAGCCCCGAGCAACAACTAAAACCAATTGGAGCAGGCAGCCCTAGGTCCATGTGCTAAAAAGTTTCCATTGTTGCAGTTGTGACAAGGTCTGAACATGCGCTTGGTCGCAGTTCTGCAAATTGCGCGGGCGCTATATAAACCCCTAGTTCACCTTTGCCCCCTCGCGGGAAATACTGAGATAACCCCATCACGCCTCCTTGGCATTCTGAGAAATGGGACCCCTTCAAACCTTGGGTGCTCTGCTTCTCTTCCTCACGATGAGAAGGCCCAGGAAACAGGATGTGTTCTGTGGCTGGCTTCACGTAGCTGTGAACGCGTTGCAGCGAAAGCAATGTAAGCACCTTGAGCGCCGAGCCAGTTTCCAATTCTTCAAACAAGCAGATGGCAACTTAGCGGTCACTCTGCTACCGTGTTGTGTGGTTGTGTGGTTGTGTGTGTGTTGGCCAAGGAAGGTCGGGGCGCATTCACTGCCTCATTTGATGACGTCTCAGCACCGAAATCTGTTCTACCACTCAAATGTCCAAATCCGGCGTCCAAATTGGGTCGCAGATGCTTTGGAATCCTGGGTCCTTTGGTGTGTGCCTAGAGTAGAAGAAGCGTGAAGTGTGCTGGTTTCAGTTAGAATCTAGCAAGCAGGGCTTGATGGTCTGAAAGGCTCCGATTGCTTTGCTTGGCTGCAACACGGTCTTTCTCTTGTTGTCAGCGATGAAAATCAATTTTGGGTTCCGGCTGACAGTCTCCAAGCTCAGATGTCTGTCATCGAACGGGGTTATGTCGTCACTCCCAAAGTATGAAGTGCAACAGTTACGAAGTTTTTGAGAGTTCCAACTGGGCGCACTTCTTTCCTCGGAGGGCTTCTTTTGTTTCCTCGTGCTTCCAAACCATCTGTGCGGGGTTTGCAACTTGATCGTTTTCTTGGTCTTTGGATTTCTGAGACGACGCTTTGCCGGTCTTTCTCAGCATAGTTCCCAATTATCTTTTCTCTATTGGTGAAACGGGGTGCATTTTGAGAGTCCGTGTCGTGGCCCCCTCGCTTACCCCAAACAGGGCGCCCCACTCGGCGAGGTCGACCACTCGGGTGACGTGGCCGCGGAGGTGAGAGCCGCGGCGCTGGCTGCCGGCCTAGGCGAGGCAAGCGCGCTGAACAGCCGGCGGTTTGGTGTCGATTTTTGGGAAGGTTGCTTTTGGGAGCCCAAACGGTGGGTGCAGGGTAAGAAATCTACTAAAAGATAAAGCTAAAGACTAAACACAGAAAAGGCATAGCCGAGTTGTACATATAACAACCACAACACAGACATTGAGAGGTGAGTTATACATAGCAACATGTAAGGAGAAGACACATAACCATTGATATTACTTTCAGACTCTATTTCTTTCTTCCTCATTTAGTCATCTTCTAATTGACTCTGCTTTTGGAATCTTCAATGTTAATGTTTCCATCCTATAAGTCTTCTCTATTGAATTTCTATTTGGGAACCCCAACAGTGGGTCGGCAAGCGCCGCCATTTCTAGGCCAGGGCTCCCTTTTTGGGATGGTTGACAGAGGAAACCAAATGTACACGAAAAAGAGAAGAAAAGAAGGGAAACAATAAGAAACCAACACAGCAAAAGAAGATTCCCGCAAAAATATATTTAAAAAAAACACAAAACCCCCAGCAAAAGGAAGCCAAATGAAGGGGTCCAACATTGCAAAAGAACCCATTCCCGCCCGCCTCGATTTTTTTTCTTCGATGCGAGGTCCGGACGACACGCCCATGGCGCGGGCCCTGGTTCGGGGCATTTATTTTTTTTGCTCCCGGTTCTCAGTTTCGTAATTTTTTGTTCCGTTGGGAAGAGCAGTAGGAGTTCTTTTCTTCCCGCACTTTCCCCCACTTCTCCGGCTCTTTTGCCGCATTTTACCGCGGCTCATCTAGAGGGGCGCGTCTGAGTGAAGGCCACACAAACTTTCTGAAGGAAAGCACAAGAACCACACGGGTCGGGAAAAACACACACACACACACACGCGCGGGGGGGGGGGGGGGTGAATTTCAGATGTCGCCAGATGCAATGTGAATGTTACTGTTGATTAGTTTTAAAGGCAAGCCAAGTTTCCTATCCTGAGACAAACCCATTTAGGTACTCATGCCGTGGCTTGTCAGGAGCCATCTAGCTCATCATGCCAGGCCATTGGTGCGATGTTATGTGTTTTTCCCGGATGCACTCAGGAGGAAGAAGTGAGGGCGCCTTTGCCCGCGTACCAGGAGCGGACTTTGGCACGGAGTCAAGGGAATTGTCGGGTGGGGGGAGGGGTGGGGCGAGGGTACCCCTCTGAGATTGGAAGCCTGCCGCTTTTTGGTAAGACTTGCACATTCCTATGGAAGATGCGACGACTTTACATGACACATTTTTTGCAGCCAGTCTGGGCCCACTTTGACTGTTAGAGAACTGGATGGTTTCCCTTTGGGCTGCTTAAGGAGAACAAAAGGAAACTCTAGAAGCCAACTCTTAGTGGTAGCTAGTAACTCGGGGGGGGTGGAGGCTGGGCGGTCCTTTTAATTTTGAGACACGTGTTGCATGGCGAACAATCCATACAGGATCAGATCATCGACCCAGAGCACGATCGACGGATGCAGGACCCGAAAGGTGGCACGGTATTGTTCTCGCGTAGCACGGCAGCGGTGCAGCAAGGGCACTCATGGGTGAGTAAAGCCATGGTCTTGCTTCTGGTTTGGCCAAATGCAAATTCCTGCTGCCCATATTTTGGGAATGGCGCCGCGCAGCATGTCACTGCATGCAGCAAGGAGGGCAGTTCTGCAGGCACAAAACACACATATGCACTCGTTGGCATGCATGCGTGGCAAGTCCAGATGCGGGGCGAAGCACATGGCATGCATGCTTGCATGAAGGAAGGCTACATGCATGTACGCATGCACACACACACAGACAGCAACACAAACACAAGCAGACACCCACATTTCCCAGCACCCACACACCCCACACCCCCACACCCCCACAGGCAAACAGGCACAAAGGCACACAGGCACGCAGGCACACAGGCACACAGGCACACAGGCACACAGGCACACAGACACACAGACACGCAGACACGCAGACACGCAGACACGCAGTCACGCAGACACGCAGCCACGCAGACACGCAGACACGCAGACACGCAGACACGCAGACACGCAGACACGCAGACAAGCAGACACGCAGGCAGCAAGCACGTATGGACACACACACACACACACACCCACACACACACACACGCACACAAGCCAACACACCCACACAACACACACAAACGGAAACACACACACACACACACACGTACACGCACACACACACACACACCTTCCCACCCACCCACCCACCCACCCACGCACGC
>CAUJNA010001082.1:84259-91759 GCA_963377175.1 Effrenium voratum
CACACACACACACACCAACACTCAGCTACATTCACACCACACTCACCCGCATCCATGCGCACGCATACATGTGAGCCTTTAGCTGTGCACCAAGCAAGGGTTGCATGTTTAGGCTTGCCAGCTAGTCTGTTCCTCTGTTTGGGACACTGGCAACAGTCAGTGGTTTTTGGGCCTGTGGACATAGGGTATGTGCTTGTTTGAGGGTCACCTTTCCACCTTGGCTTAGGAAATCAACGGACAACCGCCATTTTTGGTGTCCCATTTGACATGTCTTCGTCAGCGAACGACAGGAAGCCATGGCAGCGGACTCGGCGGCCATGTATCAGAGGATGTCCTTCGATCGGAATGGGGCGCCAGGCTTAGCCCTGCCGATGTGTTTTCTCTGCACGGGTGTGTCCATGGGTTTGGAATCAAGCTCTTACCCTCCTGTCCGCTAACATGGAACTTATCAGAGGGTCTCTTTTAAAGGAAAATCGTCTTACGGGACCCTCAGTCAGGTTCCATATTAGTTATTTGTAGTGTGTAGGAGGTCAATTGATGGTTTGGATTGGTGCAATTCCTTTGAACACCCGGAGGACACCCGCACCCTTTTACAGCAGGGTAGGCTGAAGGAACTGGGGGAGAGCTGGCGTTATCTCGTTACAAAGCCGCCACCAATCAAGTGTCCATCCTATTTTGACCAATCTGGTCCCCCCCCCCTCAGTTTGCTTGAAGCAAACAGCACCCCACATTTCCACTCACTCGTCAACCCGCACGGAGGCGGGCACGGGCGAGGAGGACGAGCAGATGGGCGAGGGAAAGGCGGAAGTTGCTGGCGGTTTTTCGAGTTTCCCGGAGCGAAATGGAGTAAAGAGCAGCGAGTGCCTTTTTTCGCGGGTGCCTTTTTTGGGGCTGGTTCATAGGGACACCAAACAGAGGCCACTCATTTGGGGGGCACTATTTTGGCACCGCTTGATGTGTGAAGCTTCCCTTGGGCTTGGGTGCTTCCGTGCGTGACAAGTCGTCATGTCAAGCACGGGTTTGCAGCGTTGTGCCAGCCCTAGACGCTTGTTTTGGCGGACAGACCCCGCTGAGCCGGATTCGAAGCCTGGGTCCTGGGTAAGTGAGGTTTCATGCGCTTATTTTATTCGAGGGGGTAGACTCCGGGTAGACGCCTAAGAAAACCAGGTCTTGATTCTGCCTCCACGTTTTCGCGCGTCCGCGCTCAAGAGCCCCAGGCCATCAATAGATTATTCGCTCCGCCAGAGTACAACGAGGCCTGGGCTTTGGGGGCGGGGGGAGGCCCTTTTTGTGGTTCGTTTAAAGAGACACCGAAGGGGGAAAGCCACAGTTTGGAGATCCCCCCCATCTTTGAAGCATGCCCTACATAATTCTCCAGACGTGATTCTGGATGTAAGCTCGTCAAGGATTCGGGAAAAAGGGTCGCACGGTGTGTTCTTTTTTTTCTTGCATTTCCCGCGCTGACAGGGTGTCAGCTACTACCAGGCCATTCAAAAAGCCGGGGCCCGAGCAAGGCTTGCTCTGGGTTCGAGAAGTACCACTTACCATGGCCAACAAAAAGACATGGGCCTCTCCTGAGACGTTTCAATGGTGTGCTCTTTTTCAGGTATGTCCAGGGTCGAGCCCATGTCGCGGTTGGAAACAACGGACTTCCGGTTGCGACTGGGAAGTCGCGGGCAGGAAGGCCCTGGGAACATTCCGTGGTGAGCTACTTGGAGAACAGGGATGCAGCACCTACCAACAGGGTTTTGTCCATGTTTCTCAGCCCAGGATTCCGATGTCACTTGAAGCTGCTCGGTTTTCTTGAGCACCTCCCCGCTAGGGACCTCGCAAAATCCGAGGCCAAGGAGGAGGCCAAGTGGCTCTTGGCTGGGCAGCCCATCGCATTTGAAGCGGGACGAAATCGGGGATCGCTTGGGACGGAAACCGGATTACCTGATTCGGTTGGTCGGGAAGGCAACTGGAGGAAAATAAGTTTTCATTTTCGGCTTGAAGCAAAGGTGAACAGGGTACCCTTCAAGGCCAACTGAGTCATTCGCCCCAGAAAACTGGCGACTCTTTTCATGGCACTCATCAGGGATGGCAATGAACAGGTTCGGAGTAGCAACCTCTACGATTGGGGTCCTCAATCTTATTGGACCAACGTAGACAGATCGACCCCGTAGGAGCCTTTGGCCGTCCGGGGAACATCGGCTTTCACAGGTAGGGCTTTTTCGGGGGTGTCGCAGATGAGTCAGCCTTCAAGGCTTGGTTGCCCTTTGGGGGACTTGAAAAAGCTCTTCGACCTTGGATCAAGCTTACCGATGGTATCGAGGGCCAACCAGGCTCAGTGCAGTGCGGTTGTTGTAGGTTCTTTGCGCAGATTCTGTCTCTCAACACAAGATTCGACGGTTTTTTCGAGCCAGAAGGCAACCCTGCAAAGAAGAAGGCTTTTGGAAGGTTTGTGGCCATGCGGGACGATGTGACTACAGCCCCAAGTTTGCTCTTTGTTTTTCGTGCTTGTAGCTCTCCTTTATGATGCCTGGGTCTTAATCACATGGTTTTCCATGGGTTTCACGTTGGTTTCCCTCAAGTCGTTTCCGTTTTTAGGTGGGATACCCGGAGAAAAAGCGGGGCGAACTGCGCGAATTGGACGAATCCGTTGATGTTTCTAAGGTGAATATCCAGCAGGCAGAGGTCTTTGCCTCCCACACGCTGAACAGGGACGTAGGGACCTCGGTGATTTGACCGTTGACGAGTCGGGGGCAGAAGATGTTTTTTTCCTTGGGGGTGGCAACGGGAGCTGTTGCGCAAAAACTGATGACTCTTTCTGACTCGCGATGTGTTTTTTCGGGTGGGCCAATATGAGCCAGACCCCTCCCATGGCATTTTTTGGAGTGACTTTGAGTCAGTGCTTTTTGTTCTTGGGGGAGTGTTGGGCGACCGGGGTGAGAAAATAAAAATCCTACTGGCGGCGCGGCAGAGGCGAAGGTCTGTTTTCCTTCTCACTCAAAATGCTCAGGTGTGACGGGACCGACGCTAGGCTTCCTTTTTGCCTTGCGCCTCGTAGTGCCCTCACGAATTGACGCCTTCTTGGCGATGGCCTCCTCACCAGACGCCATTCTCCATAGCCTCGAGCAACATCTAGCGCTCGCAGCCGATCTTGGCAGCAACAACTGCCAGGAGTACGCCAGTACAGGATCTCAACATCTCGTTGCAACAGAGGGCACACCGCGTTTGAAGAATGGAAGCGCAGCGCAAGATGGCAGCAGTTGTGGGGTGCAGAAGGTCAGATTTTGGCCACCAAACGACTTATGTCCTCGAAATAATATGGGAAGAGACAACCTTAGTATTGGGTGTTCTACCTTTAGTATTGGGCAATACTGCTTTTGACGTGGGAAAGAGGATTCCAGAGTTTCAAAAAGGTTGCCAGCCAGCCAAATAGATTAAACATGGGCGGGGGGAGGGATACACCTTTGCGAGTTTTTGGGGGTTGGGGGGAGAGCCGGACTAGTTCAGGGGCAACTTATTATTCTGGGGGGTGGGGGGTGGGTTTAGCAACTTTTTCAAATCGGCAGCCTTGGAATGGTTTCGCGCAGCTGCACCACAACCGGGGGTTATTACTCCTATGTTGGCCTTACCTTGGACATACCTTGGACTACAAGACCCTGCGTACAAATTATTGAGACAGGCAGAACAAGGGCAACCGGCAGTTACAATTGGCCGACTGGAACAAGCGGCGCCGAGCCAAGCAGCAGAGCAGTCGATGCAACTAAGCGCAATGGACCGAGCAATGCGCAAGGCAGCAGATCTAAAGCATGCTCCGATACTCAACGCCGCTTGGGTCGCGAAACATTCGGTTACAATGTCACGCGAACCTGAGCCTGATGAGAGCAAGTTTGAGGAGTGCTTTCCACCATGGGAGTTCCAACTCGCCAAGTACGCACAAGACAACAACACGCTCACCAGCGGTAGCACAGAACTCTTGTATCAAAATGGCCAGAAAAAAGAAGAAGAATCAAGATCTGCTCTAAACATAGGCTGCCATCGTATCGTTCACTCGAAAGTGACCCTTTGCTCGAAAGCACCGTTGCAATGCAGCCTTTGAATCCTCTCGCGTGATTTTTCGGATGGCTGTCCGCCAGCTTCGCCTTCCTTGTCAACTTGGGCACGCGGGTTTGCTTTCTGGGAAGCAGCCGATTCGCCGGCGAGGTGTGGAGCGACGACACTGTCAAGGACATCATTCAAGGTTCGTTTCTTTTTTGGTCCAAAGCTCAGGTTGAACGTGTGTGCCACAAAGACGTGCTTCCTTGGGGTCACTAGGAATGGATCCTTGCCGGCAGGATGGGCATTGCAAAGATTGCAAGGGAACCAAGGGAGTTGTGTCAATGACTCATGTGTGTATCCTGGATGTTTCCATGCGGGTGCACGGTTCTCCAAGCGATGGGGTCACTGGCTCACGCGGATTTCAGCGGAAAATAGTGGACGCCCACCTCGTTCCAGCTGCCAGCATTTGGGGATGTTTGCTTTAGTGACTTGGGGGTAGTGGAGGCCCCTTGCATAGCCGCATCATGGATATGCCCGTGCTCGATTCAAGGCAGCGTGATGATAAGTCGACGGAGGGCGACCAGTTCTGCCACCTCCATCAGTGTGGGTCTGTGGCTCAACAAATTCTGTCGAAAGATCCGTAGCCGGGAAAAGACAACATTCAAGCGGCCAGCCGTTTCTGATCCCCTATTTGAAGAGACACCTTCAGGAAACCATCATAAACTTTGATAATTGCACTTTGAGGCACCAGCTGCCGCACATCTGCGTCATTGATCCTCGGACCGGCCGGAGGGTGAAGGAGCGCTGCCTGCATGCGAGCCCGCGGAAGGGATTGAACCAATGGGTGGTGTGTGTGTCTGTGTGTGTGTGTGTGTGGGCGTGTGGGTGTGTGGGCGTGTATGTGTGGGTGTGTGCGTTCCGAGTGACAGTATACCCTGTCTTACCGCACGCAACGAAGCTGTGGGCGAGAGTGGGAAGCAAGGCCGGAAGGCATTGTGTACCTGCAAGTGCTATTACAGAGCTTGGTTTCCCGTAAGGCTGTGTGTGCTTCGCCCTGTCTAATCCAACTGCAGGCGGGCCATCCGCATACCTTGACTGATGGTCCATCGAATGGGGTCAACGCAATGTGCTGAAATCGACGCTTTTGGACGCAACTGCAATAATGCAATGTGTTTTTCAGCTGTTTTCATGAAAGCCAGGTCTTGAGTCTTGGCAGGATTCGGTTAAACGTGCATCGCTGTGTTTCTCTGGGTGTATGGATTAGATTGTTTCGCTCTATTTCTTGGAGCTCTCTCGTTATATTCCTTCAAGCAGAGAAAGAAAGCCACAGATGTGGAAGCCTCTGTCACCATGTCCTGAATTTGGGGACCCCTTTACAAAGTGCTGGAAGGACCTTGCATTACCTTTCAGCTCA
The DNA here is from genome assembly GCA_963377175.1 of Effrenium voratum. Lineage (NCBI taxonomy): Eukaryota > Dinophyceae > Suessiales > Symbiodiniaceae > Effrenium > Effrenium voratum. Next base: position 89,700 of record CAUJNA010001082.1, read on the forward strand.
GCAGGGTTCCGAGCTGCGCCAGAACTGGGACGGCCGCAAGTGGGTGGAGTCCCATGCCGCGGCGGAGTGCCGGCCCCGGTTTCTCGCGGCGCGCGCCGCGCGCGCGGCGCGCGCGTCACGAGAATTTCGGGGCGCGGGGTGGTTCTCAGTGCAAAGACGTGGGGGGGTTTCCTTTGTTCCGTTTGTTTCGAAGATTCGAGGCATAAGACATGTCCAAGAAGCCCATTGGGGCTGTGAGTTTCTGATTGGTACGTTTCCCTTTTGGCGGTGACCAAAAATCAAGCACACCGCTTCCACTTCCAAGCGCGTGCAAATGCTCCATTTGAAGAAAGGCACTTTTGGTGCAAAGAGAAACCAGAAAGAAACAAATATGTTTGGGTTGACACATTCAAATGCAGCATTCGTCCACTGTGCGAGCTGCGACCTGAGAGGGCTGCTGCAAGATGGACCAGTGACATCGGTGGAAGGCATCCTTCGCAACGAATGAGCATGTGTTTGCTGTAGGGCGCAGAGCCATGGCTTGGCAAAGCTGGAGTACGTACAACCCTTGGAGGGAATTCATCGGGTTTTCACTGCAAGCACCGATTCCGAAAGCAAATGAATCTCATGGGTTTGTCTCGTGGACCCAGAAAGGATTGTTTTCTTTTGGTTTCCACGGTGTGTCTTTTGGGGGGAACCTTTGGCTGGTCCCCCAAAGAAGGACAAACCAAAACCAAAATCTTCGGGAGACGTCTCAGTCCGAGGTATCTCCTTGGCTTCCTGGATGAGTTTTCCATGTCTCGGCGCGGGCCCCGGGGGAAGGGTACTTTGAGAAAAGCGGAACGCCATCAAAGCAGGTCCTGCTTTGGCGAAAAATCGGATATTGGCCTGTGGGATGTTTGAAGGGTGTCACTTGGTCTCTTTACTTTGAAGGAATTGGATGTCAACATCCAACCTGCCGACCCCAAAAAGTCCGCTCTGGCCCGGACGAGCTTGCCAGATTAAGGGAAGGAACACGCAACCTAAATTCAACTGGACAGCCTTTCCCACTGGGCAAATTAAATCGCGACCTCACTTTGCGCGGGAAACCGACCTCATAAGGTGCTTGACTTGGAGAGTCCTCATGCGTACCGTGCTTATGTTGGGTTTGGCTTGAAACACGCTTTCTACAGTTGCGACCCCAAGTGCACAGGGTCGAACATTGGTACAGTAGATGGACAAATTAATCTACCGCCCAACACCTTTGCAAACGGGGAATAATCTTGAAATTGGGGGCGAGGGGGGGGGGGGTTACATTTGTAAGGGTTTGCCCGGAGGTCGCCGCCTCCGCAGTCTCCCGCGGCGAGCCCTACGGCACGCCCGCAGGCCTGGGCGCCGAGGGCGGAGTCCTTTTTTTCCTCCGCGTTTCGGACCATAGATTCAAAATGATCCAAAGATGGATCACCTGAAGAGGGGGTTATGTTGAGAAAGCCTTTGAGGCATAATGGATCACTTCAAAAGGAAAACAAGCGGGGATTAATCCAGCTGTCCGGCATCGACGGATCGATCACTGGATGTGTTTCGTGATTGTATAGATGGGATGCCTTGGGTAAAGTTGAAGCCTTGGCAAATCTTGGCAATCTCTTTTTGTAACTAGTGGCCAGGTTCTGTTTGCTCCCTTGAGTCGAGACTCCAGAAATCAGCCCTTGGCCTGCTTGGTCGGGCTGCGATTGTTCGTGTCAATGAGAAAGATACAACGTGGACCGGTTATGTGTTTTGATTTACAACCGCACGAAGCCCTCCAGAATTTCGTTTTCTTTGATAGGCTGACCTTTGCAAGGCTGCCTGCCGAGTTTTCAGGTCTTTTTGGCAGCTTCTCAAAGCTTCCACTTGGGCCACTTGACTCTTGCAATTCCAGAAATGGGTGGCCCTTTTGTGTCGAGCTTTTGCCCAGGAAACGCTTCTCCCCGGCAAATTCGGCGTGTTCTACTTTTCTTTTCTCTCAAACAAGTATTGAGGATGCATGGCTTACAATAATTGAATACAGCAAGTACATAGTTATTTGTTTCTAGTCAGTGGTTCAACTATTCCATCAATGGTAG
>CAUJNA010001082.1:96759-104259 GCA_963377175.1 Effrenium voratum
AAGGGGGGGTTGGTGGGTTGGGGAGGATTTTTCGATGATTTTTCGAAGATTTTTTGAAAAAAACAGGAGGGTTTTGCAACTTTTTGCTTTCCTGACCACTGTGAAGCGGGTTTGGTCCAGAAAATGTGGGTTGGGGATGATTTTTCGAAGATTGTTCGATGATTTTTCGAGAAAAAAAAAAAAAAAAAACAGGAGGGTTTTGCAACTTTTTGCTTTTCCTGTCAGTCTCAGGAAGAGGAAGAGTGAAAAGGGAAAGAAGGAACAGGGCAGGGCAAAGAGAATTGGAGAGGACAAGGAAGAGAAAATAGAGAAAGGAGATGGAACATGGAAACAAGAAGAGGGAAATTGAAAAGGGTAAGGAACGAGAAGGAACGGGAAGGAAAGGAAAATGGAAACGCAGAGAATAGAAGCGATGTGGAGGAGGGATGAAGGAGGAGGGAGAGGATTATTTTTCGATGATGTTTTTTGCAGAGGATGATTGTAGGATGATTTTTGGATAGGTTTGAGGATAACCAAATCGATGATTTTTTGAAAAAGTAAATATTTCAAGATTTCCAGTCTCTGGCTGGCTAAAAAAAACATAACAATAACTGTGACCAAATTTGAACCCCGAACTACTTCCATAGAAGTTGAGAACTGGGTCTTAGTCCTGTGCCATTTGTCCAATGGCGGTCATTTGTTGGTAGCCTGCGTCTTGACCTCCCAACCACCCCCTGTCATACTTAAGCTGCCCTGTCGCGCGGCCTTGTTTGCACCTGCGTTTTGGGAGTTTTCACAAGAGACTCATCTTTTTTTGGGAACCCCCCTGTTTGGCTTAAAAGGCAAACTAGAATGAGATCGCTGCCATTTGGGCGTCGCTTAGGTGGAGAGACCAGGCGAAGTTCAGGCGGAGGCAGAGGACTGCAACTCCAGAAAACCAGACACCATTTGTATTCGGAGGCTTCTCTTTCTCTCTCTCTCCCTCTCTCTTTCCCTCTCTCTTTCCCTCTCTCCCTCGCTCTCTCCCTCTCTCCCTCACTCCCTCTCTCCCTCTCTCCCTCTCTCCCTCTTTCCCTCTCTCCCTCTCTCCCTCTCTCCCTCTCTCCCTCTCTCCCTTCTCTCCCTTTCTCCTTCTCTCCCTCTCTCCCTCTCTCTCTCCCTCTCTCCCTCTCTCCCTCTCTCCCTCTCTCCCTCTCTCCCTCTCTCCCTCTCTCCCTCTCTCCCTCTCTCCCTCTCTCCCTCTCTCTCTCTCCCTCTCTCCTCTCTCCCTCTCTCCCTCTCTCCCTCTCTCTCTCCCTCTCTCTCTCTCCCTCTCTCCTCTCTCCCTCTCTCCCTCTCTCCCTCTCTCCCTCTCTCCCTCTCTCCCTCTCTCTCCCTCTCTCCCTCTCTCCCTCTCTCTCCCTCTCTCCCTCTCTCTCTCTCTCCCTCTCCCTCTCTCCCTCTCTCGAGGGAGAGAGGGAGAGGAGAGAGAAGAGAGGGAGTAGTACTCGTTGCAGCCAAGGGTCATTGTCTGAGTTTCGTGACATGGAGGAACAAGGGGCCAGCTTGCTGCATTGGCAAACACGTTCGGGAGGTTTTGCGCTACCAAGCAATGAAAGGTTTCTGCCGGGCAATCAAGGTACGTAATTTACTAATGCTTTTCGTGAAGGTTCTGTGGAGGGTTCCGCGACACAGACTGCAGACTTTGTTCAGATTTCCCAGGAGTTTCCTTAATTTTTCTTTGAATGGCACCTTCAGTTTGCAAGCTTGGGTGATTTTTTTTTGCGGAGACCCTTTTTGCATGGTGGGAGACCGAAAAGAAACCAACCATTTTGGGGTCCCCTAATTTTTAGACCTGCCTTGCTCATGTTTGTTTCCCTAAGATTAGACTGACATTGGAGACATTTGCTTGGGAGCATGGTGTGGACAGAAATGCCGAAGTACATGATGGCCACCAAAGAATTCCCCATTAGAACTGCACCCGAAAGCGTCAACGGCTTCTTCACATCAGTCATCATCATAATCATTCGCACTTGTTTCAGCGTTGGAAGGAGCCAGTTCCTGCCATGCCTGAAGAGCCAGCGGCCGACGCCGAGCATCTGAAGGTAACTTGTCTCAGCATTGGGAGGGTCTCAACAGCGATCCAAAATCTTTGAGTTGCTTGATGCAACCTGGGTGTGTCTTTTGTTAGGGAACCCCTTTGCGGCACATTGTAAAAAGGAAGCCAAAAGGAAACCGGCCTTTTTGGTTCCTCCACGCAAAACATAAACATGTTTTGGCAAAAACAACCAATGAGGCAGCATAAGTTCAATACATGGCACGGCAAATGTTGATGAGGCAAAACCTAGGACCTAGGAGATAGGCAGCATACCGCCTTATGGTAAGTTTATAGCACTTTTTGTTGAGCTGTCTCAAACAAGTGCCGCTACCTGTCCTGTCAGCAACTTGATGAGGTTGTTGGGTTGTTTGGACACAAACTGTCTGACATCCGTGCAAGCAAGAAAAAATGGATGCGCAGCCGCAGAGACCGCTCAGACCCAGGCGAATCGCTGGCGTTTTTAAAGCACCACACAAGTCAACAAATGGGTCTTTTTCTGGTATTTGGACCCCCCCAAAACAAAAGGCACAAAAAAAGGGAAGCAAAAAGAAGAGAACGAGACCATAAACATAGTTTGCCTTTTGGTGTCCATTTAAAAACACTTTGTTTGTTTGGGAGGACGTAGGACAATTGCTTGCAGCGTCGGCGGATTCCTTTAAGCATTGTCACCGCACTTCGGCATTTTTTTCATCGAAGAAGCAAAAAGCACATTGCCACTTTATACCACTTGCAGCAAGTGTTATTTCCAGAATGTTGCGGCATTTCAGGGTGTTGCGGCGACACAACTAGACTCTTGCATAATGTGCAGTTGCATGAATACTGTCAGCCGCGTGTTACAAGGCATTGCCGGCAAGGCTTTGCTCGTTGGGCTAAAACACGCATGGCCTGCTCTCTTGGTGATTTGTTGCACACGTCTTCAGCGAAACCTGCCTTGCCTCTGCAAGCACGTCGCACTCTTGGGACATCTTCGCAGATGTTCTTGCAAACAAGCATCAGCTTGCATATCGAGAGCTCACGGCAGCAACGCCTGCAAGATTGAAAGAACCAAGTTGGCAAGTCGAAATTACAAGCTTCGCAACTCATTCAATTTGGCGCAGGCAACCATCAGGTGAAAAGGAAAGGTGATCCCCAAGCCCCGCGAGCGCAGGTGTCCATCCGGCTTCCTTCGGGCCAGCGGGTCACGCGGAGATTTCGGCCGGAGGAGCCGCTGGAGCAAATGGCCCGGGGCCCAAAGCGGAGTTGGCGAGTTGGGGGGTGGAGTTGGCTGGGGTGGTCCCAAACAAGGTGGAAAGGGTACACACAACCCATACATTTGGGCCTTTACCAAAAACAAGACCTTTGCCAGCTGAGAAGAATCCTTGCAACGCAGGTTTTCGGATTCCTTTCAAAACCCGGAAGGCTTTGGGGTTGGAGTGCGTTCGGGTGGCCTACGCTGCATTTTGCTGGAAGATTTTTCGCTGGATGTGAGAAGCCCTCGGTGTTTTCCTCTCTTTCCCAGGCGTAAAGCGTTTGGCATCCGTCGCCTGTTGCGAATTGCATAGAAACGATTCAAGTCTGATATGTCAAGGGCTGAAGACTGAAGGGGCCCTTCAACTCTTTCCATGCTGGCTTCACGGCATGAACTCACCTGTTGGGTTGATCCGTCATTGAAGGGGTACTGGTCCTTTGTTGTTGACGTGAATATCGTGGGAGATGTATTGATTGCTGTGCTAAGGCCACATGTTATACGCAAGGTTCAGAGCGCTGGCGTTTGGCGTACTTTCTATATCGAGGACAACAGTGTGTAACTTTTTGCCCAGGTCTCCGCAGCCTGGTTTGCTTCTGAGGATTTTTGTCCGAGACTTTGACAGTGCGGCTAATGTTGAACCACAAGGAACGCTCCAGAGAAGGACTTTGCCACCCTTCCAAGCCTGTGCCGCCAGTTCGTGGTCGCAGCAGCTCTGACCGAGAAGCCCACTAGATTGGTGGACTTGTCTACGCAGGCTGGGGAGGGACCGGTCGGCGAGTTGGTGAGTCCCTGAGTCGCCGCTCGAGCGTTGGACCTGAAAGGAAGGCTGTTAGCCCATCTTTGGGTCGCCTAGGAATTGCCCACTTTCTTGGACAGTGTGAGGCGCTGCCAGCAATTTCAGCGATTCTAGCAAAGGGTTTTCCCCATTCGAAAGCAGCACCTACCTCCGAGTCATAGGTCATCATCCAGTTGCCCAATTGCACCCAGTTTTCCTTCGTTTCGCGTAGGTTCCCCTTTAAAATCAATCAACCAACCTGGTATTTGCATTTTCCATGGCTGGGCAAGTCAGCAAAAGCAGTGTGTCCGCCCGGCGGTTTTCTCTGCTTGGGGTTGTTGGCCGCCAGTTCCCAACAAGAGCGCTGCGGGACATCGAGGGCGGCCTCTCCGTGCCGCTGAAAGATTGTCAGGCGAGCGGATCCATTTTTGCCTTGAAAAAGGGAGCTAAGGAGCTACCAGGAGTCCTGTAAGGACGTGGTAATTTGTTTTCTTTGGGACAGATCACAAATGAGCAGGGTTCATCTATTTCCCCCAAAAATGGAAACAAAGGAGGTTTCCAATCACCAGCCTGCATTATTGGTGCACGGCATCGGACAGGGCTGGGGAACCCACCCCCCGACTGTTTCGCCGTGTTTCGCGGTTTGAAGTGTAGGAACTCTCAAGGCGCCTTTGTTTCGCCAACATTGGGACTGGCTGTATACGGAAGATGACCCAGCAAAAAAAGCGCAGGCGCAAGACCCTGGCTTCGATGTTGGCGTTGCAAGGGTTGCTTGCTCCAACGCCTACTTGCTCCACTGATTTGATTTCAACCATAAGATAAGATTCGCATTCTCGTGTGACCACAAAGCGAACACTCTTGCGCTTTTGTCTGCTTCCCTTCGGTCAATGAGTTGAACTTACCCAAAGAGTGCATGTTTCAGATCGACCAGTGCCCTCGGCATGGCCTCACGCAGGCCATATCATGGGACAACCGTCCAAGAGGTACAAGCTGTGGACCAAAAAGCAGCATGCATTTTTCCGAGTTCAACTTGCGACAGACCCATTGCGCGCAGGTGGCTGGAAACATGATCACGGTCAATGTCCGCACTTGCCCGCGGCCTAGTGTCTTGCGTCTTAGCGCTGGCACCGGGTGGATGGCTAGATGATTCTGGTGGTAATCCGACCCTATGCCCCAAAAAGTAACAGCGACGTTCCATTCGGATTCACAAAGAGGTTCCTTGCGCCTGGGAGGAAGTTTCTCTCAGATTTGTGTTTGCCTGACGACTGTCATTGACATTGATATTGAGCTTGACAAACATCACTATAATTCGGAAACAGGGGCCTTCGCATGTTTGCACCGTTGAACTCCTGAGGGAGGGCTTCGGTGGGAGTCCATTTCGGGAAGAGCTCGCCGCATTGCGCGGGATAGCATGAAACTAGATATCCGAGCATCCACAATGGTGGACACAAATCCCCAACTGTGACGTAAGGGTCCAACCCCTCAACCTCGATGCCACCACTTGGTTTTGCAACGCCGAGTCTCGGGAAACCACCAGGTTCTCCAAAGCTGGTGGTTTCATGCAGCATTCAGCCCTTGTGCACCGCGCCAGGAGGTATTCCCCCGGTTTTCCGCCGGAGGTGTCTCCGGCGCCTGCATGCGTTCCGCGGAATCAAGAGAGAGTCATAGTTTCCCAGTCACAGCCATGGTAAGCAGACGAAACCCTGCCAGAAGAATCACCATGGTTGTAAGCTGCTTAAGTTGGTTGAACATCCAAGAGCTGAATGCGCCACATCCCAATGGAGCATTGCCCTTTTCTCTCTGGTATCACTTTGCGCCATAATGTGCAGAGCGGAGCTAAAGCTCTCCCTAAGTTGAAGACTAAGCCGGAGGTAAACCGGACTATGTAAACCGGACTATGTTGGCACCAGATGTTCGCCGGTCCCGACTAACTGAAGCGGGACGGAAATGGGTCTTCTGACAACACGCAGAAGGCCTGTTTCTGACTAGAACGCAGAGTGGTACGAGCCTCTGTCGGAAAGCGACGTATGCTTCCATTCCGGGCGGCAACTCCATTGCCGGAGGCAAATCGACAGTTTTGATTCTTTGGTTCCCAGCTTGATTTTCTTGCTGTGATCTTTGTATCTAGCCGGATTTTTGCAGGGTACATATTCCCTTGGAAGGAACAAAACACATTGGGACTCGCGGTGTGGCCCAGAGGCTCGGGACCGCGCGTCCGAAAAAGCGCACTGTACAGAGCCTCGGGCGCTGGCGCAACGGCAAAAAGGGGGTGGGCGGGAGGGGTGCCAGGAGCATGGACTGCATGAACCAAGACCTTCATGTCTTTCGACGTCTTGGCTGGGTCAGAAATTGAGGGTGTCAATTCCGTGTCAAGATCTGTTGAGCAAACGTGAAATTGCATCGTAGCTTGGTGGTTTGGGTCCCCCAAATTTCTGGTGCCCGTTGCCTTTCGTTTTCGGCCTTTGAATTGGTCGTCGGCCTTTTCTTTTCGGAGACGGATTTGGATTTGTCCTATGCCAAGGTCTTTCGAACGGCACATCACGGGATGATCTCGCGAAGAGAGCCATCAATCTCCTCGATGTGGGTGCCTTTTTCAGGCACCGAGGCGTCCTCTTTTGTCCCATGTTTTCATTTGGCCGCAGCCTGGGTGCCGACTGCAAACGAGGAACGCTCGCAGTGATAGGAGGAGCCGAGGCGACCGGGCAAGTTGCGGAGGGATCCCTGCCAGTGGCAGATGCCGAGGAGCGCCCCTTCTTTTTTTAATCAGCAAGCCATGGCCCGATTTCACGTTGTGACCACCATGCCTGCCACCAGCTTCAAGCCGCAAGCTGCAGGCCTCCATGCAACCCGAGCTGCACCATGGAGACGCACACAAATCTAGCACCCATGCTCAAGCAGCGAATCTCTGTGTGTGTTCCGCCGGTTCAGCAGATAGCCATCCTATTGTGTTAGCTTTGGTCGGCCAACCAGCTAATGTTGGTCTAAAGAGTGGCAACAGGCCTTTGCCCGCACTTACCAAACCAGGACCCTTCAGCTCAAACCATCAATCCGGCACTCCCAAGCATGCTGAGTAAGCATGCTGAGTATGTCTACAGAACAACAACTCTTCAACCAACATCACAGAGAGAGAGAGAGAGAGAGTTCGCAGCAACCACCAAACCCAACACAAACAATCGGCTCGGGGACAAACCGCGATGGATGCTTTGGACAAGCTGGAGGCGGGGATTCAGCGCTCTTCTGTTTTTCCCCAACAGCTGAAAGCTTTGGGGTCTCAGCCCAGATAGGCTCTGGGGTGGTCAGGGTGGCCCTGAGGTAAGGTTCCACGAGGTTCCACCAGGGTTCCACCAGGGTTCCACCAGGGTTTTACCAGGGTTCCACCAGGGTTTTACCAGGGTTCCACCAGAGTTCCACCAGGGTTCCACCAGGGTTCCACCAAGGTTC
>CAUJNA010001083.1:0-38619 GCA_963377175.1 Effrenium voratum
TTTTTTTCAATGGTCCGCCCAACGGGCCCGGGGGGTTTCGGATTTTTTTTTTCAATGGTCCGCCCAACGGGTCTGCGGGGTAGGGGTCGGGTTTTTTTCAATGGTCCGCCCAACGGGCCCGGGAGGGGTTTCGTTTTTTTTTTTTCAATGGTCCGCCCAACGGGCCCGGGGGGTTTCGGATTTTTTTTTTCAATGGTCCGCCCAACGGGTCTGCGGGGTAGGGGTCGGGTTTTTTTCAATGGTCCGCCCAACGGGCCCGGGAGGGGTTTCGGTTCTTTTTTTTCAATGGTCCGCCCAACGGGCCCGGGGGGTTTCGGATTTTTTTTTTCAATGGTCCGCCCAACGGGTCTGCGGGGTAGGGGTCGGGTTTTTTTCAATGGTCCGCCCAACGGGCCCGGGAGGGGTTTCGGTTTTTTTTTTTCAATGGTCCGCCCAACGGGCCCGGGGGGTTTCGGATTTTTTTTTCAATGCAACGGGCCCGGGGGGTTTCGGAATTTTTTTTTTCAATGGTCCGCCCAACGGGTCTGGAGAGGTTTCGATTTTCAATGGTTCGCCCAACGGGCCCGGGGGGTTTCGGATTTTTTTTTCAATGGTCCGCCCAACGGGTCTGGAGAGGTTTCGATTTTCAATGGTTCGCCCAACGGGCCCGGGGGGTTTCGGATTTTTTTTTTCAATGGTCCGCCCAACGGGTCTGGAGAGGTTTCGATTTTCAATGGTTCGCCCAACGGGTCTGGAGGGGTTTCGTTTTTCAATGGTTCGCCCAACGGGTCTGGAGGGGTTTCGTTTTTCAATGGTTCGCCCAACGGGTCTGGAGGGGTTTCGTTTTTCAATGGTCTGCCCAACGGGTCTGGAGGGGTTTCGTTTTTCAATGGTTCGCCCAACGTCACAATTTTCGACAGGCTGCCTTGAGAGAGGAAGATCACCGCCAAGGCGGGTCAAACAATGCTAGTCGTGCACATGTTGCTTGTGACTCGAGCGCCTGCTTGCCTTGGTGCGTTCAACAAGCCAGCATGTAGCTGATTTGCTCAGTAAAAGAGACAGCCTTCACGAAACCTCCGCGATGTCCCGCTCCGAGTGCGAACGCGAGGCGCGCGATGCGGCAGCGGACCTGGTGCTGTCCGCCAGCCTTCCGCGACTTGTGAGAATGGGGAGCCGAGTGCTGGACTCGGACAAGATGCGGAAGCTGTTGGACTACAACAGCATCGGATGCAAGCAGGCTCTGCGCATCTTCGATGAGCTCGTCGACGCCGAGTCGGAGCCCGTGGAGCCGGACTTCCCGCAGCAATGCTTGGAGAAGCGCCTGGATGAGTGGATGGGTCGCTGGCAAAACGCCCCGGCCACTCCACCTGTGAAGCCTCAGTCTCCGCGCCAGCCCATCCACCTGAACTTGAAGAGGAAGGCCGACCACCAGCCCGACCAGCAGCCCGAGCAGCAGGCCGAGCAGGAGGCGACCACCGTGCTCTTGCTGCCGAGGGCAGCCCGCTGTGCGCCAGAACCCGCCGCCTCGGCAGAGGACTTCATGAACAACGCCGGCGAGCTCATCTTTGAGAGCGCCGCCCACGTTGTGCTGGTCTGCGAGGAGTTCCGCCACACAGGCCCGGGCGTGCGCGAGGCAGACCTCTTGGACTGCCTGTACGAGGTGGGCGAGGAGAAGTACCAGTGCAAAGGCTGCGCTTGGGCGGCGTGGCGCCTCATGGGCCAAGCTCAGCAGATCCCTTCCGTCACGCACGCCACGCTTCAACCCGAAGAAGGGGCAAGCACGTGGGTCTTCTTCCACAAGACTGTCATGAAGCTGCTGCCCCGTCCTCCTCCGTTCACCCGCCTGTACAAGCTCGGCAAGGGCAAGTTGCTGCCGGGCGCAAAGGGGGACCATGAGGAGCATGACGCGGTCCGAGTACGATGCCATTGTCGGAACAAAAGCGGTCGAGTTCTCGCCGCGCCGGGTCCTGAAGAAGTACGAGGAGATGACGCTGGCCGAGTTCCAGAGCCATATCATCAAGCTTGACACGATCTACCGAGGCGACAAGGCCTTGAACACCGGCAAGCGCCCGCCGACAACCGAGGAAGAGTTCACGCACTTGCAGAGCAGGGGCCTCATGCAGCTCCGCAAGCAACTCCAGGAAGACCAGGTGCAGGTGGAGAGCCTGTTGGTGTCGTGCGACCGCCAGCTTTGGATGACCGACTTTGTCATCGGCGAGGGCACCGTGAACTGCTGGTGGTACAACGCCGAGGTCCACCAGAAGCAGACGATGGACTTCTTCGAGGCCTACGGGCGATCGCGACGAGCGGAGGACCCTGATCTTCTACGGAGACAGCGGCAAGGGCAAAACTCCTCTGGCAAGCTGCCTGGCCGCCGTGGTAGCCCGCGAGATGGGCCTGGACGAGTTCGTTATGGTGTCCAGCCCGGACATGCTGCGATCCGCGGTGGAGCGCAACCTCCTGCGAGACGAGCGGCCTTTGCTCCTGGACGAGCTTCAGATCAGCGGCAGCAGCATCGGCGCCCAGGGCGGGGGAGTGGACACTTTGAAGCATCTGCTCGGCCTGTCACCCGATCTGGCAGCGACCATCAAATGTCGCTACCACGACGTGAAAGTGCCAGCGGAGACCTTCAGGATCATCACGGTCCAGGACCTCGCGAAACTGCACTACCCCTTGGACGACATGGCGAAGGTTCAACCTCCGGACCTCATGCTGGACGCTGGGATGACGTGGACCCCTCGCCCACTCGACAAGCTCTTCGACGCGGACACGCGCGCGGTGCTGAAGCGCTGCATCCTCGTGGAAGTGACGGCGCAGTGCGTGAAGGACGAGGTTCGCGACAAGCGAAAGATCAGATCCGAGAAGGCGGTTTCCCTGGCGGAGAGTTTGAAGACAATGTACAGCGGCCAGTAATTCCCGGACTGCAAGCGGCAGGTACAGGCCCGGTGACACAGCGGGGGCGGCCTGCCCTTTCCAGTACCAAATACCACGCAGAAGCCCGATTGAACGCACAGAAAAAAAAACGCTTTGACACGAGCCCGGTTTCATTGCTTTGCATTTTGCATCGTTTCCTCAACGTAGAGCCGTGCCAGGTCTGCCGAGGATGGACCTTGCAGGAGGCGTGGGAGCGCTTTTCAATGCTATTACTGCAGGCCGTACATAAATGTACACCCTAGAGTAATAGCTTTTGCACGGTTTTGCACGGTTTTGCAAGGTTCCCCATGCCAGCCCCGTTGGAGTTTGATACTGGTCCGCCCAACCCGTTTGGTTTGCCGAGGACCCCAAACCCTAAAGGGACATTTGCACGGTTTTGCGCCACAAAAATGCTATCTTCCAGGGTGTACATGTATGCCTGTAAGAATAGCTCGTTTTGCACGGTTTTGCACGGTTTGCCCACGCCAGCCCCCGCTCATTTGATTGGTTCGCCCAACCCGTTGGTTTCCCGAGCACCCCAAACCCTAACCCAAAAAAAGGAGCTGAGCAGGCTCCGGGAATTCCCCCCCAGCCTGCGCAATGTCTCAAAACCTTTTTTCTCCCAGTTTTTTCGCTCGACCAGGATCAGGCAATTCCAACTTGAGTGTGATCAGCCTCTTTTTGCGCCAAAAGGGGCTTGCTTCAAGCGTCCCTGGAGGGAGGCCTGAAGAGTGCCTCAAACAACAGTTTTTGAAAGCTAGTCGAGGGTCCTGGGCCTCGGAGGCGCCAGGAAGTCGTCCAGCTGCCTCACAGCCGCCGGCCTGCGTCTCGTCAGCCGGCCCGCCGCGTTGCCGCTGCCCTGCGGCGCCGGCAGCGCCAGCTTCAGCAGGGTCTCGCGCCCCTCCGTGCTGCGGACGGTCATGGAGTCCACGGCCCCCAGCCGCTGCACGTCGCCGTACTGAGGGTTGAAGCTCCTCGCCGCGTTCGTCGGCGCTCGGAAGGCGCCCGCGTCCTCCACCGCCTTCACGCGCCGGTCGGTGAGGTCCTTGTTGTGCTGGAACTTGTCGGCGTTGTCTTGGAGGACCCTGAACTCCGTGGCCGGCTGCTTCTCCACGTCCTCGGGCGCGCCGTGCACCGTCTCGTGGGGCCGCGCGTTGTAGGCCCCGGCCGCCCGCTCAAGTGGTCGCTCCACTGCCCGCCCTTGCGCGCCACCCTCGTGGCCAGGTCCTTCTTCAGCGTCTGGATGCCCCGGTCCACCACGGCAATGGCGTTGCGGTCCTCGGGCCGCTTCGTGCGGTGCACGGCTTCCGCGGCAGCTCCCGGTCCAGCGTGGCGAACTCGTTGCCCAGGTCTGTCGTGACCACAAAGTTCCCGTCGTCCCCCGTCAGCTCCTTTGCGGCGCGCTTGGTGGCGCGGCCCACCGTCTCGGCGTTCTTGTTCTGCAGAGGTTCCACGGCGGCCTCCCGGGTGAAGACGTCCATCACCACCAGGCCGTACTTCGTCTTCCCCCGCGTGTTCTGGCTGAAGTCGATGAGGTCGGCCTGCAGCCGGTCGTTCGGCCCTCGGCGGCCGACTTGCCCAGCGCGCGCGGCCGGGGCGCCTGCACCTGCCGGCCCACGTCGGCCTTCAGCGCCTCGAAGGCCATGGCCTGCGTCACGTCGAGGTCGCGCTGCCTGGCGAGTCGGTACAGCTTCCGCGGGTCCCGCACGTTGAAGTCGTCGGCCAGGTCCCTCAGCGCCTCCATTTAGCTTTGTTGCCCCAAAAAGGAGCTTGCTCAAGGTTCCCGGGATGCTGGGAGGCCTGAAGACACCTACTTGTTGCCCCAAAAAGGAGCTTGCGCTGGCGTCCCGGGATGCCGGGAGGCCTGCACACACCTACTTCTTAGGGAGCCCTGCGCAGCTACTTGTTCTTCGGCCCCCAGGCTTCAAGTGCGTCCAGCCGGGCCTGGAAGCCCTTGCACACCCCCCCCAGTACGCTGGTGAGGTGAGAGTAGTCGAGGGTGACCATCTCCGTGCCGTCGCTCCACCGCGTGGTCCCCGTCAAATTCTTCCACTTCGTTCCTGCGAAGTCGTCCAAGGCGAAGCCCAGCCTCAGGTCCCCGTTCATGTCCGGGCGCTTGTACTGCTTGGCCTCCACGGAGTCGAAGAGCTGCAGGAGCTCAGCCACGTCGGCCTCCGCCATCTCCGTCTTCACCCGGCTGTCGGACAAGTCCGTGAAGCTCGTGTTGCAGACCACTCGCCCGTGTTGCCCGCAATCACCAGGCAGCCGGGGTTCCTCTGGTTCGTGGTCAGGGACAGCTGCGTGGAGAGGCTCTTCGTCTGCACCAGCGCCTCGTCGTTGATCATGATGAGCTCGCACTGGTGCGCCCCGCCGTCCCGCTCCTGGAAGACCCTGGCGCTCTGGTTGCCCAGCAGCCGCAGCTCCGGACCGCTGTCGGGGGCCGCGCTGTTGTTGGACACCTGCAGCTTGCTCCAGCCCGCCCAGTTCTTCGTCAAGAAGAGATCGTCCGAGAAGTCGGAGGTGTTGGTCACGGTGAGCGTGTTGGACGCGAAGAGCTGCGGCGCGGAGACCGTGCCCGGGCTCGTCACGTCGCCGCGCACCACGCTGCCCGTCAACACTCCGCCGCTCGTGGCCGTGAAGGTGCAGTCCAGGCTCTCGCAGTCCAGCGGGCCCGCGGAGGCCGCCCCGGTGATGGTCAGCGTGGCGCCCGTGAGCGCACCGGTGGCTGCGAAGCTCGCCGCGGTTGCTGCGCCCGAGGCCGTCAGCGTGCCCGTGGACACGTCGCCCACCGTGGTGAAGTTCCCGGCGTTGGCAGTGTTGTTGATGGTGAGTGTGCTGCCCGTGATTCCTGTGGCGGAGCTCAGCAGGCCCACGCTGGCCGCGCCAGTGATGCTCAGCGAGCTGCCTGACACGGCGCCTGTGGACGACAGCGTGGCTCCGGCGACGGTGCCTGTGGCGGTGAGCGCGGCGCAGGAGACTGTGCCCGAGGCGTCCACGCCCGTGGTGAACACGTCGGTGCAGTTCACGTCGTTGCACAGCAGCTGGTCGCAGCCCACGTTGCCCTGCGCGGTGAGCCCGTCCAGCGTGGCCGAGCCCGTGAGGGCCAGCGAGTCCGCCAGCAGGTCCGTTACCGAGACAGACTCTCCCTCGAAGGCGCTGGCCCTGATCTGCATGCTGTACAGGTCCAGCGTGCCCGCCGACTGCTGCACCAGCCCGGGGATAGAGCCGCCGAAGGCTCCGAAGTGCAGCTTCGCGATTCCGCCCGGCGGCACCGAGAAGTCCAGGCGCGCCGTGCTCCAGACGCCCTGCGAGGGCGTGCCGAGGAAGGTGCCGGTGACGCCCACGTAGTCGTTGTCGGCCGCGCTGACGTACATCACCAAGTTGGAGGCCGTGCCCAGCCTGTACCGGCAGCCGAAGGAGTAGCGTCTCCCCGGCGTCAGCGTGTAGGTGCGCACGATGTTCCAGGCGAAGGCGCTCAGGGTCATGGCGTAGCCCTCCAGCTGGAAGCCTCCCACCGTGAAGCTGGCCGAGGCCACGGAGCTCTGGCTGTTGGAGCGCACCAGAAAATTTCCTAGCGTGGTGAGCGTGGGTTCCAGCAGCACCTCGCCCAGGGTGGCCAGCGTGACGTCGTCGGCCCCTCCGTCGAGGAACTCGTGCTTCAGCAGCAGCGCCGAAGCCGCCGTGTCCTCCTCCTCCGCTGTGTTGCCGGCCTCCAGGGTTGCGTCCAGGATCTGGAGGCCGTAGACGTCCACCGTTCCGGCCGTTTGGTTGGGCAGGCCCGGCGCCTGGAAGTGCGCACCGAAGTGCAGCTTCGCCACTCCGTTTGGCGGCACGGTGAAGTACATCTTGGCCGTGCTCCAGGCGCCCTGGTCTCCCGCGAAGCTGCCGTACAATGGGTCGTAGACGTTGTCTGCCTCGGACATGTACACCACGAAGTTGGAGGCCGTGCCGAGCCGGTAGCGGCAGGCGAAGAGCAGCTCTCGGCCGGGCGTCAAGTTGTAGGTGCGCACGATGTTCCACGGGTTCGCCGCCAGGGTCAGGGTGTAGCCGTCCACGCTCACTCCCGCGGTGTGCGTGGCCAGGACCACGCTGCAGCCGCTGCTGGGGCGAACCGTCCAGTTTGACAGTGAGACGTCCGTGGGGGCCAGGATCTGCTCTCCTATGGCGGCCACCACCTCGTCGGCCTCCGTCGTCCGGAAAGCGCACTGCTATTTGCAGCGCCGAGGCCGCCTCCGTGACTCCGAGTTTGTTGGCCAACAAACCGTCCACCTGCGTGATGGTGTAGTAGCTGAGCAGGGCGGCGGCGATGCTTGAGGCCGTTGCCGTGTCCTGGTCTGCGGCTGAGCGGTACGCCACCAGCGCCGAGGTGATTTGGTTGGTGGTGAACACGTCCTGGTCCGGGCCCGTCCGGTAGGCCAGCAGCGCGCCTGCGATGGCGGCCTGCGTCTGCGTGTCCTGCGCGCTCGCCGTGCGGTAGTCTCCCAACAACGCGTCCACTTGCGCCGCGGTGTAGTAGGCCAGCAGTGCGCCCGTGATGGCGCTGGTCGTCTCCGCGTCCTGCGCGGCCCCTGTGCGGTAGTCTCCCAACAGAGTGTCCACTTGGGAGGAGGTGTAGTAGGCCAGCAAGGCTGCTGTTATGGCAGCGTCAGTGCCCGCCGTGGAGTAGCAGTCTGCCGTGATGCTCAGCGTGTCGTCGCCGTTGGCCAGCGCAGCAGAGAGAGGAGCCACGATGTGCAGGTTGCGAACGACGCTGCTTCCGCGAAGGAGCTCCCAAGTTGTGAAGCCCGCCCAGGCCGGCGCGTTAACAACTCCGCTGCCGGAAAGCTGCAGGGTGGCGAGCTCCGCGAGGATTGCGTCGAGGGCGCTCTGGAGCGCGGTCTCGCTGGCGGAGAGCGCGGCGTTCGTGGCGTATGAGGCCAGCAGCGCCGTGTCGGCCTTGGCCCCCTGGAGCGCCGTGATGCTGGCGTCCCGGCTAGCAAGCTGCGCTGCGACGAAGGCCTCGGTGGCGAGGCCAGCAGCGCATTTGCGATTTTGGTGTCTACCTCCAGTGGAAGTCCGTCCACCGTGGAGAGCAGGGAGGCCAGCGCGCTGGCGTCCGCCTTGCCGAGGAGGGCCGCGTCCAGGGCCGCCGTGGTGACTGCGTTTAGGAGGGCCGCTGCTATCTTAGAGTCCACCTCCGAGGAAGTGTCGACGGTAGACTGCAGGGCGTACGCGGTCAGCGCGCCGGCGTCCGCCTTGGAGGCCTGCAGCCCCGAGATGGAGGCGTCTCTGCTCGCGAGCTCGGAGGCCAGCGCCGCGGCGGTGACGGCCCCCAGGAGAGCGTTGGCCACCTTGGTGTCCACCTCCAGCGGCGTGATCCTCGCCGCTATGTCCAGGGAGTGTTGGTCCACCACCGTCTTGAGGCCGTAGTTGGCGGCCACCGTGGCCAGCGTGGCGTTGTTGGCCGAGGCGATGGAACCGTTCATGGCCGCCGTGGTGCTGTAGTTGGACAGCTTCAGGTCCACACCGTCCGGGGTGCTCTTCGTCGCCACCACGCCCTCCAGCACGTCGAAGGCCGACTGGTCTGCCTTGTTGGAGAGGCCCGTGGTCAGCGAGCTCTGCAGCGCTGCGATGCTGCTTCCGTGCGCGGCCACCTGCCCGTCCGTGGTGGCCAGGGCCGCCGCCGTGGCTAGGGGCGCAATTGCCGGCGCCAGCGCGCTGCTGTCCAGCTTTGAGGCCAGCTCTGCGGTGACTCTGTCGTCCAGGGACTGGATGGCCGCTGCGTTGTTGCCGGACGCCGCAGTGTTTACCGCCAGGTCCGTTACTTGAGCGTACGGGGTGAGAGCGAGGGCCAGCTGCCCTGCGGTGACGTGCGTGCCGTCAGTTACCTCTCCGTTGTCCAGGACCTCCGGGATGTTGCCGGTGACAGGTCCTTCAAACATGTTTACATATCGCCGCCTTAGTCCAGTGGATATTCCGCAAAGCGAGGCCGGCTCCGCGGCTTCGGTCTTGGAGCGAGGCCGGCTCCGCGGCTTCGGTCTGAGCGAGGCCGGCTCCGCGGCTTCGGTCTTGGAGCGAGGCCGGCTCCGCGGCTTCGGTCTTGGAGCGAGGCCGGCTCCGCGGCTTCGGTCTTGGAGTGGCATTCCGGCCGTTCGGAGAAGTTTCCTTGTAATCCTCGTGATTCGGGGGTGGTGTGTTTGACACAACAACCCCTCACAGGCTAAGGCGCACCAGGCCCGCACCAGGCCCGCACCAGGGTTTTTCGGAAGTAGCATGGCTGCAATGTGACTCACTCGATTTGACACTCGATTTGACCGATTTCGCCGGTCAAAAGCGAGACCTGCGCACGATGGAGCCAGTGGCCGAAATAATCGGCCACTGCTTCGTAGTTGGTGCGAGACATCAGCTGCGTGCCTCCATGTCGGCGGGCTGGCGCGGCTCTGCCGGGCAGGTTCGCCGAAACTTTAGACAGTTGTCCCCCCACAGGACAACTGGATTTTTTTGTCCCAGTTGTCGGCTTCGACGACCTCGACATTTTTTTCCTGGGATTGGCGCGGGCTTGGCAGGCTGGAGGCTCCGATGCCGGGCAGGTAGCGCGGCAGGAATGTGGCGCGCTAGGTATCGAAGCCTCCGATGCCGGGCAGGAATGCTCGAAAGCACAAGTGGCACTTGTGCTTTTGAAGTGCCTCGGACTGGAAACAGGCACCAACCATTTTTTGGTGGCTGCCCGCGTGGAGTTCGGAACTGGAAACAGGCATGTCCCTTTTTTTCCGAGTTGCCCCGCGTGGAGTTCCGCGTGGAGTTCGGAACTGGAAACTGGCATGTCCCATTTTTTCGGAGTTGCCCCGCGTGGAGTTCCGCGTGGAGTTCCCCTCAATCCTGGGGTGACAACAGGATTGAAGGAGGCAATCCTGGGGTGACAACAGGATTGAAGGAGGCAATCCTTGAATTTTTTTCCTGGGAATACCTTGGCGCGGGCTCGGCAGGGCTTCTATGCCGGGCAGGTGGCGCGGCCGGGGAGGCTTCTATGCCGGGCAAGTGGCGCGCAATTTTGTTGCAATATTGCGGCAACAAGAGTCAACCATGGAGCAATTTTGAATCAAATCGTGGGGGAAGTTCAATGCAGGGATTCTGCAGGGAATCCCTGCATTCCCTGTATCTCTCTCTTTAGAGGGCGCTTCCCAAATCTCTCTCTGTAGAGGGGGTTTCCCAAATGGTTTATATTCTACCTGAGAGGCTCCTAGCACTCGTCCGCCCAGCATTTGACCTCGTCCTGCGAAGGATTCGAAGTCTAAAACGCTGCGTGGAGGCGTGAGGCTGCAAAATAGTGACCCCTAGATATGCGCCGCAAATTGGCTCCAGGTTGCATTTCAAGCGATGTCAAGCTTTGCCAAAGGAAACCCCTTTTCCCTTTTTCGGGGACCCCTTTTTTTGGGACCCCTTGTTTTCTTTTTTTTTGTTTTTCTTAGCCCTGCAAAGGTTGGCTCGCTTGAAATGCAACCTGGAGCCAAATTGCAAGCATATCTAGGGGTCATTATTTTGCAGCCTCACGCCTGCACGCAGCGTTTTAGACTTCGAATCCTTCGCAGGACGAGGTCAAATGCTGGACGGACGAGTGCTAGGAGCCTCTCAGGTAGAATATAAACCATTTGGGAAACCCCCTCTACAGAGAGCACCGACTCCGTGATGGTGCAGATCTTCGAGCTGCAGGACCCGCTCCACGCCATGGCCGAGGCGAACCTGAACGGCGCCACCCTCTTCGACGTGCTCTCTGCAGCGGCGCGGCCAAGGCCATCGAGGTGAGCCAGCTGGGCAAGCTCGGCGACGAGACCTTCCCCGCCAGGATCCTGGAGTACGTGGGCCTGCTCCAAGATGCACAGCATCCTCACGGTCCAGCCGACGGCGCGCGCAAGGAGAAGCGCAAAATCAAGGGCGTGCCGAAGAAGGCGGTGACCAAACGTCCGGCATCTCGAGTACCGGGAGGTGCTGGAGGAAGGCAGCGAGCGTCTTGAATGCCCGCCGCGGTGGTGGTCGCAAGACGGTCCTTCAGCGGCTGGTTCACCCGGCCGTCCAGAAACGCCTTCACCTCCTCTGGAGATGCTGGGGCGCGCACCTGGCCTCTGCAGCGTCTGCGCTATGCTGCCGAAACCGGTGCGGGGATCCTCGTAGACGGCCTTGATGGTTCGCCTTGCGGCGTCGCCATGTTTCTTATGGGTTCTTCGGCCCCCGCTGGGCCTGCCAGGCTTCCACCTCGTCCAGCCGTGCCTGGAAGCCTTGCACACCCCCCAGAGCACGCTGGTGAGGTGAGAGTAGTCGAGGGTGACCATCTCCGTGCCGTCTTCGTTCCTGCGAAGTCGTTTGACGCGAAGCCAGCCTCAGGTCCTCGTTCATGTCCGGGCGCTTGTACCTCCACGGAGTCGAACAGCTGCTGGAGCTCGCCACGTCGGCCTCGGCCATCTCCGTTTTCACCCTGCTGTCAGACAAATTTGTGAAGCTCGTGTTGCAGACCACGTTGCCCGTGTTGCCCGCGATCACGAGGCAGCCGGGGTTCCTCTGGTTCGTGGTCAAGGACAGCTGCGTCGAGAGGCTCTTCGTCTGCACCAGCGCCTCATCGTTGATCATGATGAGCTCGCACTGGTGCGTCCCGCCGTCCCGCTCCAGGAAGACCCTGGCGCTCTGGTTGCCCAGCAGCCGCAGCTCCAGCCGCTGTCGGAGGCCGCGCTGTTGTTGGAAATCTGCAGCTTGCTCCAGCCCGCCCAGTTCTTCGTCAGGAAGAGATCGTCCGAGAAGTCGGAGGTGTTGGTCACGGTGAGCGTGTTGGAGGCGAAGAGCTGCGGCGCGGAGACCGTGCCCGAGCTCGTCACGTCGCCGCAGACCACGCTGCCCGTCGACACTCCGCCGCTCGTGGCCGTGAAGGTGCAGTCCAGGCTCTCGCAGTCCAGCGGGCCCGTGGAGGCCGCCCCGGTGATCGTCAGCGTGGCGCCCGTGAGCGCCCCGGTGGCTGCGAAGCTCGCCGCGGTTGCTGCGCCGAGGCCGTCAGTGTGCCCGTGGACACGTCGCCCACCGTGGTGAAGTTCCCGGCGTTGGCCGTGTTGTTGATGGTGAGAGTGCTGCCCGTGATTCCTGTGGCGGAGCTCAGCAGGCCCACGCTGGCCGCGCCGCTGATGCTCAGCGAGCTGCCTGACACGGCGCCTGTGGACGACAGCGTGGCTCCGGCGACGGTGCCGGTGGCTGTGAGCGCTGCGCAGGAATTGGCGCCCGAGGCGTCCACGCCCGTCGTGAACACGTCCGTGCAGTTCACGTCGTTGCACAGCAGCTGGTCGCAGCCCACGTTGCCCTGCGCGGTGAGCCCGTCCAGCGTGGCCGAGCCCGTGAGGGCCAGCGAGTCCGCCAGCAGGTCCTTCACGGAGACCGACTCTCCCTCGAAGGCCGAGGCCCTGATCTGCATGCTGTACAGGTCCAGCGTGCCCGCCGACTGCTGCACCAGCCCGGGATAGACCCGCCGAAGGCTCCGAAGTGCAGCTTCGCGATTCCGCCCGGCGGCACCGAGAAGTCCAGGCGCGCCGTGCTCCAGACGCCCTGCGAGGGCGTGCCGAGGAAAGTGCCGGTGACGCCCACGTAGTCGTTGTCGGCCGCGCTGACGTACATCACCAAGTTGGAGGCCGTGCCCAGCCTGTACCGGCAGCCGAAGGAGTAGCGTCTCCCCGGCGTCAGCGTGTAGGCGCGCGCGATGTTCGGGTCATGGCGTAGCCCTCCAGCTGGAAGCCTCCCACCGTGAAGCTGGCCGAGGCCACAGACTTGCTAGCCGGGACGCCAGCATCACGGCGCTCCAGGGGGCCAAGGCCGACGCGACGCTGCTGGCCTTCTCGGCCAGCGAGACCACGCTCCAGAGCGCCCTCGACGCAATCCTCGCGGTCGCCGCCCTGCAGCTTTCCGGCAGCGGCGGAGTTGTTAACGCGCCGGCCTGGGCGGGCTTCACGACTTGGGAGCTCGTTCGCGGAAGCAACGTCGTTCGCAACCTGCATCTGGGGGCTCCTCTCTCTGCTGCGCTGGCCAACACGCTGAGCATCACGGCAGACTGCTACTCCACGGCGGACACTGACGCCGCTATAACAGCAGCCTTGCTGGCCTACTACACCTCGGCGCAGGTAGACGCTGTTGGGAGACTACCGCACAGGGGCAGCGCAGGACGCGGAGACGACCAGCGCCATCACAGCCGCGCTGCTGGCCTACTACACCTCGGCGCAGGTAGACGCGCTGTTGGGAGACTACCGCACGGCAAGCGCGCAGGACACGCAGACGCAGGCCGCCATCACGGGCGCGCTGCTGGCCTACCGGACGGGCCCGGACCAGGACGTCTTCACGACCAACCAAATCACCTCGGCGCTGGTGGCGTACCGTTCAGCCGCAGACCAGGACACGGCAACGGCCTCGAGCATCGCAGCTGCTCAGCTACTACACCATCGCACAAGTATATAGACGGCCTCCTTGCCGGCAAGCTCGGAGTCACGGAGGCGGCCTCGGCGCTGCAGATAGCAGTGCGCTTTCCGGACGACGGAGGGGCCGACGAGGTGGTGGCCGCATAGGAGAGCAGATCCTGGCCCCCACGGACGTTTCGCCGCCAGGGTCAGGTGTAGCCGTCCACGCTCACTCCCGCGGCGCGCGTGGCCAGGACCACGCTGCAGCCGCTGCTGGGGCGAACCGTCCAGTTTGACGAAGCTGCACTTCGGTGCGCACTTCCAGGCGCCGGGCCTGCCCAACCAGACGGCTGGAACGGTGGACGTTTACGGCCTCCAGATCCTGGACGCAACCCTGGAGACCGGCAACACGGCGGAGGTGGAGGAGGACACAGCGGCTTCGGCACTGCTGCTGAAGCACGAGTTCCTCGACGGAGGGGCCGACGACGTCACGCTGGCCAATCTGGGCGAGGTGCTGCTGGAGCCCACGCTCACCACGCTAGGCAATTTTCTGGTGCGCTCCAACAGCCAGAGCGCTGCGCTGCGACGAAGGCCTCGGTGGCGAGACCCAGCAGGGCGTTTGCTATCTTGGTGTCTACCTCCAGCGGCGTGTCCAACCCATCCACCGTGGAGAGCAGGGAGGCCAGCTCGCTTGCGTCCGCCTTGCCAAGGAGGGCGGCGTCCAGGGCTGCCGTGGTGACAGCGTCCAAGAGGGCTGTCGCTATCTTAGAGTCCACCGCCGAGGAAGTGTCCACGGCCGACTGCAGGGCGTAAGCAGTCAGGGCGCTGGCGTCTGCCTTGGAGGCCTGCAGCCCCGAGATGGAGGCGTCTCGGCTTGCGAGCTCGGAGGCCAGCGCCGCGGCGGTGACGGCCCCCAGGAGAGCGTTGGCCACCTTGGTGTCCACCTCCAGCGGCGTGATCCTCGCCGCTATGTCTAGGGAGTGCTGGTCCACCACCGTCTTGAGGCCGTAGTTGGCGGCCGCCGTGGCCAGCGTGGCGTTGTTGGCCGAGGCGATGGAGCCGTTCATGGCCGCCGTGGTGCTGTAGTTGGACAGCTTCAGCCACGCCGTCCGGGGTGCTCTTAGGGGCCGCAATGGTGCCTTGGCCGCCGAGCGCGCTGCTGTCCAGCTTTGAGGCCAGCTCGGCGGTGACTCGGTCGTCCAGGGACTGGATGGCAGCGGCGTTGTTGCCGGAGGCTGCCGTGTTCACCGCCAGGTCAGCTACTTGAGCGTAGGGCGTCAGAGCGAGGGCCAGCTGTCCTGCTGTGACGTGCGTGCCGTCAGTTACCTCTCCGTTGTCCAGGACCTCCGGGATGTTGCCCGTGACAGGTCCTTCAAACATGTTTTCTTAGGAGTAGTCGTTACACGAATTCGTAACAATGGGGTGTTGTACTTTCGCAACGCGCCCTCACTTGAGTCGCTATGGGTCATTCGGGGCCTTCGTAGCGCAGGGTGGTATAATTACATATCAACTCGCAACAGCCCCTACCAGTACGCGAAGTGTGGAATGACGCAGTGTCCGATGGCGTCGGACACTGGGCATGAAGCGAGACCTCTGATGAATTGACCGATGGCGTCGGTCAAAACGCTTGGGACACCTCGGCCTCATGACGAGACCGGCAAAGGACACTTGTCTCAGCGGCTATGACCTGTGAAGCATTCATGAGCCAACCTTGTCCATTCATGAACCAACCTTGCCCATTCATGTCCAACCTTGCCCTTTCATGAGTCATTGATGAGTTACCCGGTTCCATTATTGACTCAAACTTGCCAAGAACCGAGTCCTCTTGAGAACTGGGGCGCTTTTGCGCACTTTTCGGCCCAAAGAGAGCGGTGACGAAGCGGTGACATCGCGGTGAGACCGTTTTTGGGCCAAAAAGCGCCGTTTTGGGACGGTAACAAGAGCCGATGGTGAGATGGCTTAGGCGTTGGTCTCCGGAGCGACGTTTCGGAGGTTCGATTCGACCCCGGTACCTCGGCGGGCTGACGTGTTAGACACCGCTGACATCGGCGGTGACTACTTCAGCAGGCTGACGTGTACATGGAAAACCTCGGCAGGCTGTCGGGCTCCGAGCCAGGTCCTCGGCGGGCTGCCGGGCCGCGAAAAACCCTGCGGAGAGAACTGGGCCCGGTTTTGCGCACTTTTGCACCCAAAAAGCGAGCGGTGACAAAGCGGTGACAAGCGGTGACAAGCTCGCTGGAATTCGCAGGCCTTTCGGGCCAGAAAACGGATTTCGGAGCACGGCAAACGCATGGAACCGGTTTTCGGAGGAAAACGAGCGAATTTGGAGGCCCAGGCACCACTTTCGACGCCGGACACGAAAAAACGCACTTTTCGGAGTTCGCCGTTTTCAGCGCTTTTTGCACCAAAAACGGAGTGGTGACAAGACCGGTGACATCGGAAAAACGTTCAGATGGTTGGAGAATTTGGCTGTTTTGCAGGGTTTTGGGACCCAAATCCGAAAATTAATTCGTCCGTCTTTCCTTACTACTAGCGTCCGGCTGGACATTTCTTTGCAATTGCCTTTGCGCTGCTTGGCCCTGCTTCTCCCAATGGAAAAACCCACTTCAAACCAAAAACGGCCCCCCAAACCCTGGAACATGGCCGGGCACCAACTTCCAAGTTGGCAACGTCCCCGCTGCACCAAGAACTCAAACACACAATTTGAGCCAGGCCCGCCTTATCTCCAACTGCTGCACCCTCGTCGCCTAGCAACACTGCAAACGCTTCCGCCTGTCTGGTCAGCTCGAAGCAAGTGCAACTCGTGAGCCTCTGCACCAGCATCCTCCACACCTGGCAAAGCCACGAAGAAGATACCAACCCTTGCAAGTTGCTGAGGTGCTGGGCCAAACCCCAACTGAGGAACCCCGCCACCTCTCGGGCGCGGGAGCGACATCGCAGCAACTTTACAGCGCATGGCGCTCCCCAGCCCGCCTGCAGCGCCATCACCTGCGTGCGCAATTGCGCACACAAGGCGCAGCCAAAAAGCAAGCAGCAACAGGAGCGTCTCCACCTCGGTTCTGAAGTTCCTCAACCGGCTTTGGCTTGCGCTTCCAGCCGGCTCAGTAGGCACGTCCTGCTTTCGGTTTGTTCTTGCTGCCAGGAGGCCGCAGCGTGTGGTGCCTCCTGCGCAGCGTACTCCTGCGCCTCTGGCCCTCTTGTTCGGTCGGCTCCATTTATTAGACGTGATGAAGATATGGACGAACGGCAAAGACGAACCTCAAAGCCGGACGACGTTGCCGTCCAGGTCGGTCAGCCGGAAGCGAAGTCCCGTCGTCGGAGCCCGTCTCCACAATGGTGCCCACGCCGCTCTTCAGCATGATCTTGGAGAGGATGTCGTCGCCCAGGTTGCCCAGCACTCGGCTGGCGTTGCAGCGCAGGTAGACCTCGTTGCGCGCCATCGGTCCCAGCATGTGGTCCACGCTGAAGGGCTTGGTCGGAGAGGCGGCCGGCGCAGAGGGTAGTCCGCTGCGTTAGGAAATTGCTGGCGCAGCTCAGCCGTTGCCGTTGTAGCAACGGTTGGAGCTGAACCAGGCGGCTAGCGGCGCCCGTGTACACGCCCTCTGGCAGGAGCGCCCAGTTCAGCGTGCCCAGCGGGCGTCGACCCAGCAGAGGTAGCGGCCCCGGTCCGTGGACAGGAAACTGTCGGCCAAGCGGATCTTGTAGACGGGCGTTGCTCTGCAGGTGCAGCGACTCTCCCAGGTCAACCTTAAAGTTTTTGGAAGCCACCCGTCCGGCGGACGACGGGCGGTGGACGGCTGCCACTGAGATGTTCTTACTTTGCGTTAATCAGCGTGGAGCTGGCGAAGCGCCGCTCCCATCGGTCTTTTTCAAGTGCGAAGCGCTCTTCGGAGCGCTTGTACCTCGGCTTCAGGTAGTAGACAAAGAGGAAACTGTAAGGTTCCCGCGTCGCCCCTCCAGCAGCAGAGGAACTGCATGTTCACCCGCACGGCGGCGCTGATGAGCCTCAACTTCTGGGAACTCACCCAGGTGCTGATCTGCGTGTGCCGGCCTTGGATGAAGAGATGTCAAGGGCGCCGTGAGGCTTGTGCAACTGCGGCGTGTCAGCAAAGTCGTCGATGACTACAAGCACCTGGTACAGTTTCTTCATTTCCAACTTCTTGGACGCCTCCGTGATCTTGCGCTGCTGGATGATGCGCCGCAGCGCCGCCTCGTCCCACTTGTCCCAATAGGTCTGCTCCCGCTCTGTGTTCACCCCCACAGGTCCTCCTCGATGTACTTCTTGACGGGGATCCAGCCGTCGTCGATGCTGAAGATGTAAATTCTCTCAAAGACGCCGCCCCAGAATCAGGCTGATCAGAGCCACGGTTTTGCCCGATTTTGATGGCCCGAGGAAAATGCCCGTGCATGGCACCAGGGGCACCACGGGGTCAGAGGGCTGCTTACTGCTATACTCTGTCGTAGGAAACAGCTTGATCTTCCCCATTCCTTTGCGTTACTTCCCAAATTTGAAGCCGGGAAGCCGGGCGGCGAGTCCGGGAAAAATGCCATTTACGGCATCGCAGCCGGAGTTTTCAGGGAGACGTGACAATCCTGTTGCCAGCGCAGGATTGAGTGGGGCAATCCTGTGCCCAGCGCAATCCTGTCTTGAGTGGGGCAATCCTGTGCCCAGCGCAGGATTGACGGCAAAGCGAGTAATGGTGAAAAAAAACACTCTGTCAGCGGCTTGGCGAGAAGCAGGCCGCTGACAGACCTTCGGCGCTGGCCCGGTGATGGGTTTTTCGGGCAAAATAGCGAAGTCGGAATTCCGACCAGAGCGAAGTCGGAATTCTGAGCGAAGTCGGAATTCCGACCTCGGGTAGCGCGGGCTCGGCAGGCTGGCTCCGATGCCGGGCAGGTGGCGCGGCCGGGTGGCTTCTATGCCAGGCAGGTGGCCTTGATGCCGGGCCTGAGGGGCTCTTATAGGAAGGAAGTCCATAGTTTCCTATGGGTTTCCTTTAGGTTTCCTATAGGCCTATAAGGGCCTAAAAAACTCCGAGCTGGCCGTGTGAGGCTGCTATGCCGGGCAGGTGCGATCAATGCCGGGCAGGTGGCGCGGCAGGATGGCGCAGTGCCAAGCCGCCGTATCCGACGCCGGGTAGGTGGTGCCGGGCAGGTCTTCAATGCCGGGCAGGTGGCGCGGCAGGGTGAGGCTTCTATGCCAGGCAGGTGGCGCGGCCGGGCTTCAATGCCGGGCTCAATATTGAATCAATTTTGAATCATCTTGAATCAACAATGGATCAATATTGAATCAATTTTGAATCATCTTGAGTCAGCAATGGATCAATATTGACAGGTCCGCCTCTCTCTTTAGAGGGAGTTTCCCAAATGGATTCTATTCCACCTGGTAGGCTCCTAGCACTCGTCCGTCCAGGAAACGACCTCGTCCTGCGAAGGATTCGAAACCTAAAACGCTGCGTGCAGGCGTGTGGCTGCAACATAACGACCCCGAGATATGCGCCGCAATTTGGCTCCAGGTTGCATTTCAAGCGAGGTCAAGCTTTGCGAAAGGAAACCCCTTTTCCCTTTTTTCGGGACCCCTTTTTGGGGGACCCCTTGTTTTCTTTTTTTTTGTTTTTTTCTTAGCCCTGCAAAGGTTGGCTCGCTTGAAATGCAACCTGGAGCCAAATTGCAAGCGTATCTCGGGGTCGTTATGTTGCAGCCACACGCCTGCGCGCAGCGTTTTAGGTTTCGAATCCTTCGCAGGACGAGGTCGTTTCCTGGACGGACGAGTGCTAGGAGCCTACCAGGTGGAATAGAATCCATTTGAGAAACTCCCTCTAAAGAGAGAGCGCCTCAAATGTGGTCAGCCTTCAGAGCATCCTTGAACAAGGATCTCAAAACAAGCCGTAGCCTTCCCAGCCTGTGGATCGCAGTGGGCTCGAAATTTCGGGCCGCCCCATACACTGCCCTCAGGACATCCCGCGTGTGGGTAGCGGATCCCCCTATACTAGCCTTTCCAAGTCGAGCCTGCGTGGCTGGCCTTGTGCTTCCAGCGCTCGCCAGTTCAGCCCTTGGCACGGCCACGCCAGCTGCAAGCACTGGCAGCCGCAGATGCGTGTGCCGAAGACAACTTGGTAGGTATAGGGGGCTGGGCGTTTGCCGAAAACGGAAGCAAGCCTTAACAAATTGTTCACGACATCCTGGCCGTTGCAACTCTTCGTGCAGTTAACAGCCTTCTGGGCTCACGCGCGCAACGTGCTGCTGCAGCCAACACACGTTCCGGGAAGGAGCAATGATTGGGCAGACGACCTCAGCAAAGGTCGGTTGGCCCGATTCAGCCATCGCCCTGAAAGTCGCGTACGCTTCAGCCTTGCGGCTTGCACTGTCAGGCAGAGGCATTCAGCTGTGTCCGATTGATGCGCCCTGGCGCCCGGAACATCTGGCAGCTGCCTCCAGCAGCCAAGCCTTACTGCATCCCAACATGGATTGCGACCCAATAGCCAACATCGCCCTGGCAACCAGAATACCTGGCTGCGTCGGCCAGCAGTTCTTTTTACCGGGATTGCTGAAAGTGGCACTGCTTCCAGGGCACGGGTGCGCCTGGAGCAGGAGGTGCAATGACCCCCCGTGAAACTCTAAGGCAAGACAATGCGTGTCCTTGCAAATGTATGCAGTGCGTGCATGGCGTGGCAAGCGTGCCCACGCCCAACCAGCAGACCGGGTCTGTGGTCAGGAAAGGGCAGGCTGCAGCTCTGCCCAAACCTGCGTGATCCGGAGACCATGAGCGGTCCAGAGACCAAGTGGTCCGGAGACCGTGAGCGGTCGACTGGAGCGCAGAGTGTCTGCAACATCTCTTTGCAGAGCCTTGTAAAAGGCAGAGCAGGGTGGGTGGGTTTCAAATGAAACAGCAAGTTTGGGTCAAGGCTAGGAGAAAAACGGCCACCGCGTAGGTAGATTCACAACATGCCCTAAACACAAGGGAAAAGAAAACCCTAAGCGTTAAGGCAAGTTGCACTGCTTCTAGCTTGAACCCAAACAAGACCACCCAAAAGAACAAGGCATCCGAAGCGGCCGCAGTTCTTTTTACCGGGAAAGTGGCACTGCTTCCAGGGCACGGGTGCGCCTGGAGCAGGAGGTGCGTTGACCCCCCTTCAGTGAGCCAGCTGGGCCGCCGGCCTCATCACCCCCCCTTTAGAGTGGGGTTGTACCTGGCAGGGCAAGTGTCCGCATGACATTGCACGCGCTTGGTTGTGAGCATACTGTTGCTCGGGGACCGCTCTTTTGGTCAAAGCGGCTTGATGTCGGATGCCTTGTTCTTTTGGGTGGTCTTGTTTGGGTTCAAGCTAGGAGCAGTGCAAACTGCATGTACGTGGCCTTGCGGGCCATCAGGCGGTTTAAGCGGCGTGGTGGATACAGCGGACACTTCCAGCATTTGCTGAGCCAGAAGTGCGCAAGTGCAATTGAAAGTTTTGTGACTCTGCTGTGAAGAGCGTTGCAGGCGTGGGCTGGTTTTGGTTCTGCAGCAGCCATGGTGTAAGCTGTCATGTTGCTAGCAGGTTTTTCGGGTTTGTTTTGGCGCCCACCATAAGCTCTTTAGTAGTAGTAGTAGTAGTAGTAGTAGTAGTAGTAGTAGTAGTAGTAGTAGTAGTAGTAGTAGTAGTAGTAGTAGTAGTAGTAGTAGTAGTAGTAGTGGTGGTGGTAGTAGTAGTGGTAGATGCAGTAGTAGTAGAAGTAGTAGTAGTAGTCGTGGTCGCAGTAGAAGAAGAAGAAATTGTTGTTGTAGTAGTATGTAAAGGCAGCGTATAGTATCCTATTTAATTTGCGGGT
This sequence comes from Effrenium voratum, assembly GCA_963377175.1. NCBI lineage: Eukaryota > Dinophyceae > Suessiales > Symbiodiniaceae > Effrenium > Effrenium voratum. The sequence goes on from CAUJNA010001083.1 coordinate 21,099, forward strand.
TTGGGGCCGATTTACGGCACTTTTTTGGGCAGAAGCGTGAGAGGCCCCAGTGGGTTAGATCGAACACGCGTTGTTGACCAGGCGGATTGTCCACAGGCTCCGCATGGCGCAGATGAAATGGGATGGACACGCGTTCTTCCATCAGCACCCCTGACAAAGCAGTTGGCTCTTGTTTGTCACATGTCTCTTTTGGGCTTGAAGCAGCGAACAAAATTCTAACATCACGCTCTGCCACAAACAAAAGGCTTGTGCATAGCTGGGAAGGGGCGGTTTATGACTCGTAAGTCTTGGCTTGGTTTGGCTCAAGTTTACGTACGTGCCCGCTTGCGGGAAGCCACAGTCTTTTGGACGCAAGTTGGTGTGCTAGCTTGCGTCAGTCTGGAATGTTGTACAGGCGGTTTTTGTTTTGTCGAAGTTGGGCTAAACCGTATTTCGGAAAGTGCAAACGCATTGTGTTGTTGTTGATGATGATGATGATGACGATGATGATGTGGGAAGGGAACATAAATAAGCTGTCTGCAGACCCGATTAATGCTTTGGATTCTGGTTGTTCGAGCAACTTTCTGCACGAGTTTGAGGCTGTGCGCAGCATGCGCCATGCAACGTGAAAAACTACATGTGCACCCACCGTCAAACGGCAGCTAGGTTTGCTTCGACATGAAGCACGGACACCAGGCAGTCTGGCGGCATCCTAGTTGGCTGCAGGCTGCAAGTCAGAACGTATCTATTTCATTTGCGCCTGTGAGCCACAAGAATTGCCGCGCTAGAAAATTGGTATTGAGAGATTGCCTTCAGTTTGTTTTTATGTCAGATTTCTATATTTGCTCTTCTGTGATGTGATGGGCGTTTATGACTATGTAAATGTTGGACTTAGGCTTGGCTCGGGCTTACGGGCGTGTCTGCTTGCGGGAATCTCAGTGTTTAACACTTTTTGGCCATTGTTTGATTTCAAACATAAATTTTGCGCGCTGGCTTGCGTCAGGTGTGGAATGTTGTGCGTGTGCGTAAGCAGGCGCTGGCACGCGCGCGGCGCGTTTTTTTTGGTTTTGTTTTGTCGAGTCACAGAAAGGCAAACAGACTGGAAGTGGTTTCACCTGGTTACTTCAAAATGGAAAAGAGAAAAACGACAAGGGTTCAAGCAAAACCAAATAGACTCAGCGTCATGAGCAGGTACAGAAAGTGGCGTTCCAGTTCGACTGTGCGTCCAGCACTAAAGGGTCGCTGACAGAGCAGATGAAGACAACGAATATCACCCAGGATTAATCTGTCCATCAGTGCAAACAAAGTACGTGTAGATGGTTGTGGCATCGTGGTAGCGCGAGCGTCATGCAAATTTTCAATCACCTCAATGTGGGAAGGAGGGCAGGTCGAAGATGCCGCATCAGAAGCATCAAGGCAACGAAACAAAAAGGACTCGTCACGATAAAATTTTGAATTCCACGACGTTGCAAACCTTTCTTTTCCCAAACGGTTTGGGCGTAATCATTGGATTCGTCATCATCACTCGTGGTAGGAGAGATGTAATCAAACAACGCCGCCATTTCCCCCAAGCGTCTCGTGGAGTCGGGTCCGAGGATTCCCCATTCAGTGTCCATTCACCGCAAAGAACAGCCTATTTTCCCACCCATCATGAAAAGCACATCAACCAAATAATGTTTTTGCATTCTTTGAAAGACGGTCCAACCCAAGTTCGTATGTTTCGATTTGAACGCATTGACTGGAATTGCTTGCACAAATTCAGCAGAATTTGACCCTCGGAAGTCTAAGTGTGTGTTCGTGTCTGTCTGTTTGTGTGACCGCCGCGTGGCTGGAATGGCCAATCATTCGGGATACAGCAGCGGCCTGCGAGGCGAATGCGCCGTATCGCAGCGACGGCGAAGACAAATGGTTGCATGCAATTGCATTAATTGCCAATCTCAAGAGTCGGCCGGGAAGCTCTGGATTGAATGATTTCTGCGGTGGGTCCCTAACCAGCAAGTATCGTTCATGCGGCGTGCAGGCGCATGCCACTTAAGGTGCGAAAAGACGAAGTACATGTTTTCAATATTGAGTTAACCGCTATCCGTGAGGAATCCGAACAGCTTGCACCAAAGAAGGCAAAAGTGGAAACAATGCATGATCTTTGCAAACACATTACGTGAGATGTGCCAAAGAATCCTGAACAACATTGGACGGACTGCATTGAAACAAACCATGGGGCCAAATGGCCTAGATGTGCGAAATCCAATGCCAATCGTCGCAGGTTTGCTTTGCTGGGTAAGCTAGAAGACGGGGTGTTGCCAATTTCGGAAAGGTCACATGTTTCCTCAAGTGTGTGAAGGGAGTTCCTGGCTTATTGTTCCTTACATTGGTCATTGTGTTGTTATTATCCTTAGGTTGTTAGTATCCTTAGGTTGTTGCCCACATGCATCAAAAACTCGTTTTGGATGCTTTCCCAGCTGGATTTCTGGGCTGCATGCAAACAGATGTTCAGTCTTTTGGGACTGTGCCGCCAGGAAATTTGGACTGGAGTCGCTGCAATCTGAACGAACCATTTTCGAGCTTTGCTTGATTTAGCTGAAGGCATTCTTGATGCTTGCTGTATGTGATGCGAAGGTCCGCTCAGGATGTCAGCCGGCACTTGGATGATGCAGGTGATGCAGCTGATGCAGGTGATGCTGCTGATGCAGGTGATGATGGCAATGCCGACAGTGCGTGATGCTAGTGATGTAAGCGACGCGGTTGATGCCGGTGTGTGCATTGTGTTTATCTTGGAGCAAAGTTGCCTGCTTGCTGCGCAGCTGATTGTCGGAGCCTTGCTTTCTCGATGTCTGCTTTGGGGCTGCCCCGCTCATTTTCTTTGCTGGTTAGTTCAGGACGGCAGGCTGAAGTTGCCGAGCCAAAGCTTGACTTGAAGTCCATTTATCTGGATGTCAGTGATGCAATGATGTCTGCTGCCATATTGCAAGTAAACCAACGAGACTCGACCACCGAACCACGGTAAAACGTGGCAAATTGGAGGGTTCTGTGTTCCTTTATTTGCGATAGTCGGGGCATCCACCGTATGAATTTGCCACAGATCCAACACCTTTCTAGGTCGCTTTTGGTGAAGTCCTCAGTACCGAATCTGATGCCGGACGCCGAACTACGGATAGAAGGCATGGTGGCGATAGTCTGTCTTGGATCTCAGGCTGTCATGTTCACAAAGTTTGCCAGCCTGCTACCCTTGAAGTGCGGGCAACTTGCTGAGACAGGGTTCCAGTTTTAGTTGCCTAGTAGACGTAAGTCTCAGAGGTTTCCCTGGGCATATGACCCACCCTGTTGGAAGGGAACCCTGAATAGATCACTAAGGCCAGCCGCAATACGCATCTTTTTGTGAGGCTGTTTGACAAGGAACATCACATGTTTTTGGGTCCCCGCGCAGCACATGTTTGCCTGGCGTGCGCGAGGACATCAGTAGGGACGTGGACGTGGGACCTCAACTCTCATGACCTGGAATCGAAGCAGTGTCTGCAAAACTACATCAAGAACCTATTGTTGACACCCTCTAATACCCAGGTTTTGATGGTACTGGTCCTGTCGTCTTGCAAACAAACGTCCAGCAGCCCCCAAAATGACACCGTAGGCCAGGTGGCTACAGCGTACGGATATGCGTGAGCAACGAGTGTGGTTCCCGCTGTGTCCAAACGGACAAATGGCTTTGCAATGCAGGACGCGGCTTCCGGCTGAACCCTGCATTCGCGAGCCTTTAGTTTCCTGCAGCTGTTGCAGCTAGCATGCATGCGCACCAGGCTTCTCGGGAGGAGGAGGGCGGAGGTTTACTTGCGTTGCCTGAGCGCCCCATGTAGCAGGCACAAGACTCCAGCTGCTGGGACGCAGCGAGCTTGCAGAGCCAGCCTGGGTAGCGGACTGGTCCTCGCCCCCAGCCCTGCTCCAGGTGCCGCTGGGCCATCCTGAGTTCGTCGCCGCGTTTGCTCGCGTCGCGACAGCATCGCTGCGCCTGAGGTGGCTCAGCCCGTCGCGACCCGCTGCTGCTTCTTTGGCCACTGCAGGGCGCCCACTTGACGCACAGCGAGCCGGGCACCCCCGGTAGTCGGGTGGGAAGCGCCAACGAACTCGCGAGTCTTCGTGCCGTGGCTGGCCTGGAGGCTGTGACTGCTTGGCAGGCTCACCCAGGTGTGCCCCCCCAGCAAGTTGCCGAAGCCGCTGCCAGCGCAAAACTTCTCGGGCCTCTCGGGCACATGCTTCCAGCAGCTCAGGTGAGCGTGCTACATCCCAGCGGCGGTGCGAGGAGAGTCTACGACTAGCGCGCCTTGCGGGCCCCAGCTGCTTGCGTACGGGACGCGGCGTGGGACTGGCTGCATTGTTTTGCGGACGACCTTGATTTGCGCGCAGTCGATAGCTTTCTGACTGCGGGGCCAGTGTTCATGCTGCGGTCCCTCCGCGAGGTTGGCCGACGGCCCGCAGGCGTGGAACCTATTTCTTGCTCGCGCGGGGCCCCACGCCCCGCCCGCCAAACATTTACGGCGTCGCTCGCCGTGTTGACAACTACCGCCCCGCCGCCTGGCGAGATGCCGCAGGTGGGAGGCCCGGCCAGGTTTGCTCGCCCTTTGGCTGTTACGGGTTGCCAACGCCGCTGCTTCTGGACGTAACCTTGCCTACTGGACGACCTCTCGAGCACTGCTGTGGCTCTTGAACCGCCCCACAAGTTGCGCGTAGCTGTCACCGGAGCACCCGTTGCTTGCCTTCAATTGTTGGGGGTGGCTTGTGGTAGGGTTGATACGCAAGGGTAGTTACCGTGCGCTGCCCTTCGCGCAAACAGCGTGCCGATGGGGAAGTTGGCTTCCGCAAAAAGACAGCTTGCGACGCCCTTGTGCCAGAAGCCTCCCTTGAGGGCATTTGCGGCGGCGGATTTTGCTTGCCCCCAGTGCCTAGGACATCTCTCCAAGGATTCAAAGGCGCCAGGGCGCCGTGGTCCATTGCGACCCAGAGCCAACCTCAACGGGCTGTCCTGCTCGATTTGGACACTTGGTCGCGTGTGACCCAAGTTTTATCGGCGCAGTTGCAACAGGTAGATGTTCCAGATTCGTCCTTGCGAGGGGTCGGCAAAGCCCACCCAGTCAGTGAGGGCAAGCGCAACAGCCAGAGTGGCTTCGTTTGCACCATGTATGGTCGACAGAAGCCGGTCGTGACTCGTGGGCACGAGTGATGGACCGCCGCCTCCACCATTCAATAGGGAAGATGCTGGTCCCGCGCCTCGGCCAATGCGCCTGGGCCGGAATCTGTGTTCGTCCGGCTGTCTTGTGGGCACACTCCACACGTCGGTCAGTTGGTCCGATGTGGCTGAACACTGCCTAGCACAGATGTGCCACCAAGACGGAGTTCCTGTGCCCGACGCGGCGGTTGTTTGTGGGATGGCGCTCGGCCTTTCCATGTTGGCGGCCGTGCTGTGTCCTTTGCATCCTCGCGTTTTGGGGCTGTTGGGCTGGTGTGCTGCCAACCCAGCTTTTCAAACCCAGTTGTATTCGCAAACGGGCCCGTGCAGTAGCCAAGTGTGGCTGCCCAGAACTCGCCAGCTTTCCTGCGCCGTGGTTTTGTTGCGGCGCCTGTTGATCACGTGTGCAGCCTGCCATTTTGAAACGCGTACCCCGAGCTCCTTGGATCTGCGTCGAGGTTGGCGGCCGCTGGAGTGACGAAGCCGCCCCTTTCTATTCTTAGGCGCGTGGCCCCCGCCAGGCTCCGGACCAGCTTGCGTTCCGTGCTTGTCGTGCGGTGGTCCGCGCTCCTGGCACACGCCGCGATGTCGGATCCCCGGCTGGAGCCACGTCAGCGCCTTGTGCAATGAAGGGGGGGACGGCCCCGGCATGATGGCGACCCGCACCATGTCCCCAGATACGGAAGCATTTTTTTCCGCGCGCCCTTTTTTCGCGAAGTGTCACCAGACCATTTATATGCCAGTGGCCTAATGAGGGGTTCCCGGGCGCCAGGAAACGCACTGCTCTCGCAGGTTCCGTCTTCATGCAATTTGGCTGCTTACCGGCGCAGGGTATGCCGAGTCTGCAAGGATTGTGCTGGCCTCACGCATGAGGGGAGGCAAGCGAGGCGACTGGCTCGCCGTTCTACGGGGAGCACGTGGAAGCGCAGCGAACTCGCATGCTATGGCGGGTGGTGAAGCAGCTGACGAGCGCCGCACGCAGACAATTCTAGCGCGCGCGCCAGCTCCTCACTGCTGCGGAGCTGGCGCCGAGGCGTCTTGGGGGGCGCTCACGGACCCCGAGCGTCGGCCCCCTGAGCCACGAGACCACGTGCCCAGCGATCCTGATGCCCTTGCTGCGGCCTTGCGCACCAGCAAGCGCGGCAGCGCGCCTGGCCTGTCAGGCATGCATGCGGAGCATTTACAAGTGCAGCTGCAGGACGCAAAGGGTCTGGAACTGCTCGCGTACGCGGGCACCTGCTTGGCCAGAGCGGAAGTGCTGGCCGAAGTCGTCGCGGCCCTCACGGCCCTCAGAAAACCCAATGGAGGCGTCCGCGGCATTGCATTGCGACCTGGAGATACTTTCCGGAGGCTGGTCTCGCGCGTCCTTGCAACAATGTAGACACATCAGTGTCAGCCAGGCCCACTTCGGACCGGATAAACGCCCTCAGACACGGCGGCAAGGACTACAGCCTGGTCGTTGTGCTGGGGGCGTGCGCCCTCCAGCAAGTCCTGCCAAGATGGAACATTTGCCCAACCTTCTGATTGCAACTGTGCTCGGGCCGCCGCCGCCGCCCGCAGGCTAGGCGGACCTGACCCGTGCGCTGGGGAGCTGCGCTCGGCGACCCGCGCTTCGGCTCCCCGAGCCAGTCACACCCTCCGCACTGCTCGGCTTCGCGGGTTTCTCCAGCGGCGTATTGGGCGGGGTGGGCAGACGCGCTCACCGTCATACAGACGCGCCGGGCCGGCTTCGTGGACGCGCACATGGCCAGCAACAACCACGCGCATTGCAGATCCGGGACGCGGGGCAGCATGTCAAGGAACACGCGTCACGCGGTTCTGGGACCACGTGCGCGCAAAGTCTGAGTGGCCGATGGGCGTGCCCAGAACGACAAGGGCACGCTGCACCAAACGCCATCTCCAAGCTCCGCTATGTTGCTGGGCGCGTGGGTTCTCCTGTGAAGTTGAATGCCCGCGTGTTGCCCAGATTGGCGGCGATGCCGCAATGCGCAGCTATGGCCCCGGTGACCGTGTCCAGCGCCCGCCGCGCTCCCGGCGATGTGGTGACAACGTAAACACCATCGAGGAAGGCGGCCAGCTCTTCATGCGGATGGAGCGAAGCCGCAGCCCCAACCGCATCGTGCTGTCCCAGCGCGAATAAGGCTGGCACAAGCGGATCCCCTTGTTCACACCCCTCACCCTGACGCACCTCCCGGAAGCGCCCCGCATCGTCCCACCAGCAGTACGTGGACGGGTGCCCGTAGAAAAGCCAGACAAAGGGGACGAGCGCTGGCGCGACCTCCCGCAGTTTGTTCAGAAAAACACTGCGAGAGATACAGTCGTACGGAGCAGGAGGAGCCAGGCGCTCTGCAGGTGTGGCACCGTGGGAATGCGACCCAAGAGTTCGTCGTGCTTCTCTCTGACACGTCGCAGCGCCGCGATGTACGCGGCATGCCCCAGCAGCGTGCCCAGGACTGTGATGCCCTGCTGGGCTGGTGGCCTCGCCCAACTCCCTGCCCAAGCGTCAGCGCGCGCGGCGGCGGGGAGCGCATCCAGTAGTGCACTGGGTTCCTCGCCCGCGGCATTCCATGCCCGCGTCTTGCCCAAATGGACGCGGATGGTCGCGCGCTCCCAGAGCGCTGTGCCGAGGGCCGTAAAGGCGGGCCCGGCACGCTCGGGCTGGCAAGTGACATAGATGTCGTCCAAGTACGCGTGCAAGTCCTCCCCCGGGGTTAAAGCCGCGTGCGCTTGGAGCAGTGCGGGATGCTGCCCCAGCGCATATAGGGCGGGCATTAGGGGATCCCCCTGCTCGCCTCCCTCGCCTTGTGCGATCTCGTGCGCGGCACCCTCGGCGTCGTAGAAAACGTAGGCGCTCGGCTCAGCGTAAAACTGGGCCACGAAGGGGAGTAGCGCCGTGAGGCTGGGCGTGTGCTGCAAGCCGCTCAACATGCTCGCGCGCGAGATGTGGTCGTAGGCCCCGACCCCGTCTATGCTGAGGACCGTGGTGCGGGCGTCGAGCTCGGTGGCTGCGCGCACCGCGCGGGCGAGGGACTCAGCCCCCGCTCGGGTCCGCAGGGCATACTGGAATGGCGCGCAAGCGGCTTGGAACGCTCCAGCATACTGCTGGGCCAGCGTGCGGGCCACCAGCCGGCGGAACGCGTCGCTCATGACAAGTCCCCGCACCCCGCCGTCCGGCTTCTGCAAGCCCACCATCCTCCCTAAGCGCACGCCGGCCAGCACGTCGGCCGGCACATCGGCGTTGGCCAGCCGCTCTGCCGCTCGGAGCAGCAAGTCGGCGCTGGCTTCGTCGTCCGCAAGCACACGGAGGTGTTCCGCTGTACATCCGGACGGTCCAGCTGCGGCCCCCCTGCGTCCACTGCGCACGTTGCGCAGGAACCTCTGCGAGTTGAGAGCCAAGGGGTCGCGCGGGTGGCTGGAGCGGAAGTCCGGCGGCAGCGGCGCCTGGCGTGTTGGCGGCCGCCGCTCCGGGTCACGCAGGGCGGCCAAGGTCTCCAGCGACGCAGGTGCCATTGGCATTGCTGTCAGGGCGGCGCTGGCTGCAGAGAGCTCCCCCAAGTGGGCGAGCGCCGCCGCTCTCTCCGCGCGCCGTTGCGCATCGTCGTCCGCTGCGTTGGCGCGTGACGGGCCAGGCACGTCGCTGCCGGCCGCCGCCTCGGCGGCGGCGTCAAGTAGGTCGCGGCACTGCCCCGCGGCGAGCAGCTCTACCCGCTTGTCTAGCTCCGCGCGTGGCACGCGCGTTTCCCCACGCCCGCGATATAACAACATGCGCGGGGCGAGGAGGAAGAGCTTCCAGCCTTCCGCTGAGCTCGGGTCTCGCTGTACCTTGGACTTCTTGAAACTTGTTGGCCTTATGTGCGCAAAACGGATGGAGTGCCTTCATATTGATTCGCAGAGCAAGCATGGCTCCAACAACAAGTTCCACTTCGAGCCTCGAAGAGCTATACCAACCTTCGTGCTCGCGCAGTCAGGTCTTTTCATTGGGCGCACAACACGGACGTCCGGGCCAGCGAGGCATTAAACTTCACGGCAGCAGATCAGCATCCCAAAGATCTCGCAAATCCAAGTCAACTCATCACTGTCGACGTTTCACCGTTTTCCTTGCGAGACGATCCAGGTCTCCGAGAACAAATTGGACACGATGCCGACATCAATGTCAATATCTTCCTCCTGGTCATCGACGATGCCTTGCACCATGCGCCAGACGCAAACCCGAACATGTTCATTGCGGCCGATGATAATTACACTACTACATTCTGGATGGCACTGGAGGCACTTCTCCCGATGAACAGCTTCGCACGACATCTTTGCCGACGCGCTACTGCTGGCAGTTTCGCGACTGGAACACACTTGGTTGGCAACGACTACTACCTCCCACATCACGTCGGCCTCACTCGGGACCAATCTTCCGATTCTTCATCGGCCTCGGATGGTGCCTGGAGAGAACCCTCGCCACCTTGTCGAACATTATCTGACTTAGAGTTTGATTTTGGAATGCGTGAGATTTGACTGAATGATGGTTGTCACGGGCGAAAAGGTATGTCGCATTGCAGTTCTGATGTGCAGGTTGCATTGACTCATTTCATCCGCTTGTTTCAGTTGTCGGTTGCTCATGCATTTCATGTGTCCTCATGCATCAGTTTCCTTGTTTCCCGTATCACTAGACAGTGTGACCGGAACTGCTCGGAGTGTAGTCTTCGGCATGGCGTGGGTGGAGTGGTGTTCAGATCCTCGACAACCTGAACATCAGTGGATTAAGATTTGGGAGCCTGGACCCTGGGAGTTTGTACTCGAAGATAAGCAACCTCCCTCGGGAGTTCAAGTGTGTGTGTGTGTCTGTGTCTGTGTCTGTGTCTGTGTCTGTGTCTGTGTCTGTGTCTGTGTCTGTGTCTGTGTCTGTGTCTGTGTCTGTGTCTGTGTCTGTGTCTGTGTCTGTGTCTGTGTCTGTGTCTGTGTCTGTGTCTGTGTCTGTGTGTGTGTCTGTGTCTGTGTCTGTGTCTGTGTCTGTGTCTGTGTCTGTGTCTGTGTCTGTGTCTGTGTCTGTGTCTGTGTCTGTGTCTGTGTCTGTGTCTGTGTCTGTGTCTGTGTCTGTGTCTGTGTCTGTCTGTGTCTGTGTCTGTGTCTGTGTCTGGTTTGTGTCTGTGTCTGTGTCTGTGTCTGTGTCTGTGTCTGTGTCTGTGTCTGTGTGTGTCTGTGTCCTGTGTCTGTGGTGTGTCTGTTGTGTGTGTGTGTGTGGGTGTGGGTGTTTTTGTTTGTGTTTGTGTTTTTGTTTGTGTTCGTGTTCGTGTTGTGGGTGTGTTGTGGTGTTTCTCGACTTCGTCGTCCGCGTGTGCGTCTTCTGGCTCATCGCCTGTCTAGGGATGGCTTCTGCTTTCTCCCGCTCTCTTCTTCCTGTCTTTCGTGATCCGCGCGTTTGTCTTCTTTGTTTTTTCCCGCTCGTTTTGGGATGGCCTGTTTGTCCTTGCGTTGTTCACCGTTCCCCTCGTCGTCTTCTTCCGGTCTGCCTATCTGCCTACCTGTACTCCTTGTTTTCCGCACGCAGTTTGGCTTGACGCCTTCTTCCCCTTCAGTTGCTTTTTCGTGATCGTCCTCTTGGCCCCTTGCGGGATTCGACGTCTTCTTCCTCGAGCCTTGACCTACATCCTCGGTTTCTGACTGGGCGGGATGCGACGCCCTAAATACGCACACTGCCCCCTACCCACCCCTTCTTTTTCTTTCTTTCTTTCTTTCTTTCTTTCTTTCTTTCTGTCTTTCTTTCTTTCTTTCTTTCTTTCTTTCTTTCTTTCTTTGCTGTTTTTCTTCTTTTCTTTTTTTTTCTCTCTCTCTCTCTCTCTCTCTCTCTCTCTCTCTCTCTCTCTCTCTCTCTCTCTTTCGCCTCCCCCCCCTTTTTTTCCCACTACTTCCTGTTGTTCCTCATCGCCCGTTAAGGGATGGCCTGTTCGTTTTTATGTTCTTCAACGTCGCGGTGTTCTTTGTTGACAAGGTTTAGGAGGGTTTCTGGACTGCTTAGGGTTTTTGCACTTGGCGGTGACCCTAAACTCGGGTTTCTATTTTTCGTGTTTCTTGGTTGGGGTTTTGCTCGCGGAGACCCAACGTGGGACCTTTAAGTTTCTTTTGTTTTCTTGCTCCGTTTGTTTTCTGTTGGGGTCTTCGCCCGGTTTTGGGGCGCGTGTTTCTTCTCGAAAAGGTTTTTTTTTTTGGGTCTTTTTTGATCTCTTCGATTGCATCTTCCATGATGAATCACTGCCCCTCATAGAGGGGCGCGTGTGTGCGGAGTGACAGAATTACCCTGTCACCAAACTTGTCAGCAGGGGGCTTGAGGCTTCTCATCAGGACTCAGGCCAACGAAGACGCCTGATGAGAAGTGTGGTGCAATCCGGGCGCTGGATTGTGTACCTGCAACGGTTGTGCAAAGTCCTTTTGGCCCGCTGTTTCTCTCGCTGTGTGCGCTTCTTGTTGGATGTGGTAACGTTTTCGACACTAAAGAGAAGCCAAGTGTCGTGCAAGCCGAAAATCCACCAACTTGAGGCTCACCAGCTGCACTCGAAAGATGAGACCTGTCCGTCGGGAGTTGAATTGTGTGTGTTTGACAAGAATTGACTCCGGCCAGCCATGTTGTTATTTGAGCTGATTGACGGAGATCAGAAATCTGGTTAATTCCTACGCGCCTCCAACAGGAGGCCCAAGCAAAATCACGCGCGTATGGTGGCGCTTCCGCCGAGTCTCCTTTTGCTTGATTGGGAATTCTGTTCCTTCCGGCGCCAAGGGTGTTGCCACATGAATTGTGCCTGACTCGGTGGAAATGAATGGGGACCGCTTTGGCCCGCCTCATTCCGATGCAAGCCGCTGCCACTCGCCAGTTTTATAGCCGCGAAGCGGCAGGTGGCGCCCCCTCCTCAGCGCCAAGCCCTGGCAGGGGCGGGACCACGCATGTCCCGCCATTGAGCCGCGACCGCTGATCGCGCTGGCACCCGGAGCTCCGGCGCCAGGCCTTCACAGCCTAGGTGGGGTTTGCCCGCGGAGGGCCCTTGCAGCTGCTGTTGCGCGGGGGTAGCGGTGGCCACCACCCAGCCGGTGCCTGCATGACCCGTCACCTTAGCCAGTGCCGACCCCAGGGCCCGGAGTCCCGCGCAGAGGAACTTGCAGTGTTGGCACAGGGTGCTTGAACTCTTCGGTGAGGTTTACAGCATCCTTTGTTCCGTGAAATCATCCCAACGAGATGGAAAACGCAAGATGACCAAGTGCAAACACTTTCAGCAAGTTGTTGACCAGAACCTGCTAGGGCCTTTTTGCGGTTGGCTCTGCCCATCCCCCGGAAAGATTGGCGTGGAGAGGAAAGTTCAAGCAAAGAGCCTTTTTTTTCAAAGCAAAGCGCAGGAATCAAGTTCCTTTCCCGTCCTTTTTTCTCATCCGACTGAGGCGCCATGGGGGAAACACTGAGACTGCTGCAGCGACAAAACGAGAAAAAAAAACCGTGGCCGAGATTGAGATTGAGCGCCTGGCCTGTGACGGGCGAGGCAGAGGCATTGTGGAGTTTTATATGGGTCGAGTTTTTTTGTTTTTTTTTTTTTTTCGTCTTGGCTAAAAATGATATTTTACAGCATTCTCTCACAAAATGCACGTGGTTTACACTAGCCCGTCATATAGCAACATCAGCCTCGTTCTCAACCGCCCCCGCGCAGCCCCCCCCATGATTTCGAAGATTACCTACCTCCTAACCAACCTACCTACCACCTACCTACCTACATACTTACATTTCTACAAGCCTACATACCTCCTACATACCTACATACCTACATACCGACACATACCGACATACATGCATCCATACATACATAAACATAAACATAAACAAACAACAAAAACAGCGGGAGGCCCTCATGATGGCCGAAAAAGTGAGGATTCCAATAGGGGTGCATTCAATCTCTGCAAAGATCTAAAAGTAGCAGGAGCGTTGGGGGGGGGGGGGGGGGGCGACAGCACCCCAAGGTTGATCGAAAATGTGTTCAATGGGGGGTGCATTTTTAATCTCTGCGAACAAATCCACAAAGTAGCGAGGGAGCGACGAGGGTACACCAGAGAGGAACTGGGTGATGCTGAGGATGCGGGAAGCCTAAGCCAAAACCCCAACGGGGAAAGCAGAGGGGAAAACAATCCCCCAAAAAATTGGGCCCTCCAAAACAACGGTCTTTTTCCTCTGGGCTCTCCCACAGAATTAGTTCAAAAGCAAAACACACAAACCCGAAGAGGGTGCCAAGCTCAAAAGTGAGGTTTGTAATAACTGGCCAGAGGCCTGACATTCTCATCTTGGGGTCGCAACCCCAAAGAGGGGAAAAGGCAAGTCGACCAACCTGCGAGGGGGAAGCCAAAGCATCCGAAGAGGGTGCGAGCCCGGTCGAGATTCAAGACAGGCTGGGAGTTCCAAATGGTTTGGGACTGCTGCGAAGGCCAACCAAAGGGAAAACTTTTTTTTTTTATGGGATCTGATTTGGAGACACAGGTTTTCCAAGATGAGAAAGCTGCAGCACCTGGATGTGGATGAGGAGATGTGTTGCAAAAGGATGGTTTTGTTGGAGGGACCCCTTGCTGGGTCCTTGATGTGGAGAAGCGCTGGGATGGTTTGTGAAAGGGTGAAGTTAGGCGAGTTTCGACTTCATGGCGGATGTTTCCCAAAATTAGGGACATTGCGTTGCGCTTGGTTTGCTTGAGTTTTCTTTTGCCTCGAGGACATTCCTCGTGCAATTCCGCTGAGGAACTCCTTGAGAGGTCTCGGCCACCTCTGGCGGAAGTCCCCCATCGACCTGACGCAGGATGAGGGTGAGGGGCTATGGGCGCAATCGCAGCCAGTGGACTATATCGACACCTTTCTCTCCCACACTTGGTCAACACCTGGCATATACAAGGTCCTGTCGCTGACGATTCAGTCCGGTTGGTTCTTCATTCTGCTTTCTTGGGCCAGTGTTGCATCGATGTTCTTTGTCCTCTGCATCCTAGACGTCCTGCCGATGCCGTTTTCCGTCCATGTGACGGTGTTAGAGTTTCAGGCTCCATGCGAATCTGGATTTTGGGTGGTTTTCCCCAGCTTATTGATCGCAATCCTGTCGGTCCTTGTTTGGCCATGGGTGCCAGAAGTTTTGTGCCTAAAGTCTAACAAGTGCTTCCTGGACGTGGTGTGCATTCACCAGACAGATGCGGACCTTAAGGAGCGGGGGATTTATGGCCTGGGTGGCTTTCTGAAAGTCTCCCGCGAGTTGAGGGTGCTGTGGACAAGTCCATACCTTTCGAGACTTTGGTGTGTCTTCGAGCTAAGTTCCTCTCATGCCAGTTCACATCGAAGTGGGCGTGCTCTTGGGAATGACTGGCAGTTATGTTGCCTCCGTGTGCTTTGGGCTCGCTACTGGGCTGCCAAGAAACTCCTATGCTTCTGATTCATCAAGCACCCCATCATCTTTTGCAATGCCCTGGGCTGTGGAGCTCTTTTTCGGGTTGCTGCCGGTCGTGTTTGTCATCCATTCCCTCCGCAACATTTTTCAAAAGCAGGCGCAGATGTTGGAAGACTTGGAGCACTTTGATGCGGAACAGGCAAGCTGCAGATCCGATTTTGACCGAGATTTCATTTTTACTGGGATCGAGGCATGGTTCGGCAGCACCGCGAACTTCAACCACTACGTGAGGACCACACTCCGCAAATCCCTTCTGCGGAAACGGAACCCTTTTCCAGCTCGGTACTCTTCTTTGATCGTGATAGGGCCAGTCAGTCTGGGTCTGGAAGTTGTTCTGAGCATGTGCAAGGAGGGCGCGCCCTTTAAAAGTATAATGGTTTTCGTTGGTTGCCAAGTGGTCTGCGCCAATGTGATTTGGCTGATGTTGAGCATTAGGCTGCTGACTTTGCTCTCTGAGCATTTCTTCAGACACAGCAGCTCGCAGTGCAGGGACTACGCCAAATCGCTGTTTGTTTGGTTGGTGTTTTACATCTTCTTCTACATTGGCGTCCTAGCTGGTGGAGAAACCCGAAAGGTCAGTGAGGTGGCAGCTCTCATTTGGATTCTCACAGCGCTATCAATATTTGGGCTCGCAATGTGGAGTGGCCTGCTGTGATTTTTTTCTGGCATGTGGGTGGTTGTGCCCGAGCGTTTGCAACGTTCCCTGGCCACTAGGTATGTGGTCATGTGCAGTTGTTTTTCTTCTTCTATACATATACATATACACATGTATATGCAAATGCACAAGTAAACTCAACTTCAGATTTCAAGTTGGGGCGCATAGCCAGGCGCACATGCTTTGAACCACATCGCCTCTCAAATTTAACTTTCGGCAGTGCCTGAGGCGCCAGACCAAGACAGAGAACAATGGTTTCTGCGTGGTTGGCATGCGTTGGAAAACCTTCGGTGTTGGATGGCCAAGCCAGTCATTTGGGCGATTTGCAAGGCATGAATTGACCAGATTGCGCATCGGGCTGACTTTGAGTGGTTTTCAATTTTGAGCGCGCCCCCTCCCAAACGTTGAACCTGGCTGGAGCAGTTGTTTGGTGTTATGGTTGGGTCACGTTCCGAAGGGCAGGTAGTTCCCTCGAATCACCTCGTGAGGCATCGCCAGCAGGGAGGATGCTTCCTGAACCCTTCTCGAAGCAATCCGAGCATGGCTCTTGACATGTGGCCGTAGCCGTTGCCCATTGTCACACGCAGAGGTAGGGCTTCACTCCATTTGCGCGGCATGAGCTGCTTCATTCACGTTGCATCACACGGGTAGCGTGGGGAGGCAAGGTGGCAAGGTGGCCAGGTGATGCCTTGAGAATCTTGTCCGCGCCATGGGGGCTGCTGAGAGTTGCTGCAAGGAGGCGTGTGCGCCGTGTGCGCGGCCTGAAGGGCCTGGGCCCTGGGCTTTGGCCGACACGGATCCCGAGGGACCCGATGCTGACGAGGGTGAAGACAGCCAGCCAGTCACCGGCCTTGCCGGCGCGCTCTCGAGAGCGGCGGGGGGGTCGTTGGCGTGCCCACCCAGCCAGAGCAATAAATTGTGCAAGATAAGCCGGCTGCAGAACTTGCAGCACCTTGAGGTGGACAAGGAGATTGGGTTTTGTGCATGCGAAAAGGGAAAGGGGAGAAAAGAAGCCCCTCGATGGGCTCCTAGTTTGGAGAAGCAATCTGCTGGTGCGGAAAATAGTAGAAATGAGTTTCAGTCGTGAAATTGCAGCCATATATACGTCCCGCCGAGCGCGCAAACAGTATTAGGTGCAGCTAGGATGGTGCAAAACGGCCGCGCCGCGAAGTACGGGTCGGGCACCACCCTCAGTTATGCAACATTTGGTGACGAACCTCTCGCCAAATATGGTAGTCCAACGTGCAGAAACAGTGGCGCAAACCACGCGAAAACCGCAAGGCGGTTCCACATCATGCGAGGGAGAACGTAACAAGAGTCTGCAAAGGACACAAAAAGAGACAAGCACAGAGACAGACGCACACAAGAAGACGCGTGCACACACAGAGACACAGAGACACAGAGACACACATACACCCACACCCACACCCTGACCCACACCCACACATACATACATACATACATACATACATACATACATACATACATACATACATACATACATTCATACATACATACATGCATACATACATTCATACATACATACACACACACACAGACACACACACACACACCCAGACACACCCAGACACACGCACACACACCAACACACATCAACACACACCAACACACACCAACACACACCAACACACACCAACACACACCAACGCCAACACACACCAACACACACCAACACACACCAACACACACCAACACACACCAACACACACCAACACACACCAACACACACCAACACACACCAACACACACCAACACACACCAACACACACCAACACACACCAACACATACCAACACACACCAACACACACCAACACACACCAACACACACCAACACACACCAACACACACCAACACACACCAACACACACCAACACACACCAACACACACCAACACACACCAACACAACACACACCAACACAACACACACCAACACAACACACACACCAACACAACACACACACCAACACAACACACACACACCAACACAACACAACACAACACAACACAACACAACACAACACAACACAACACAACACAACACAGCACAACACAACACAACACAACACAACACAACACAACACAACACAACACAACACAACACAACACAACACAACACAACACAACAACACACACACACACACACAACAAACACACACACACACACACGCAACACACACACAACAAACACCCACAACACACACACAACACA